>CM034708.1:781680-792366 GCA_020142125.1 Phrynosoma platyrhinos
AGACTCTGGAGCACCTGGGTAAAGCTGGCTCTCCATACAGGTAGTCTCTACCTGGCCTCCCTCCCTGCTCACAGGCTCTTCAGAGTAGCTCTTCCCTTTGAGCACCAGAAGCCACAGGTGGTGAAGATAGTTATGACTACTATTACTATTATTATATTTATTCATATCTCATCTTTTCCTCAGCCCTGGGACTCAAGGTGGCTTGCTCAGACCTTGGCCAGTGCAAAATCTTTTGCCCACTTTCACTCTGACATCTGGGACCCACAAGCAGCTCCTGTCTCATTTGGAGCTCCTCCGAGCCCCTTGGAGGGATTGTTTGACCAGCTGCCTATGGGGACGTTTAAGAGAATAAACACCGCCATCTTGCCTTTTAGTGTGGTGGTTATTTTTTCTCATTTTGAGGAGAGACTGTTTCTAATTTGAGGAGAGAGAAAGTTTCGTTCATTTCATTTCTTTTGCCATGGGTCAGGACTCCAGGAGTATAAGAAATTAGTTCTCTAATGTAAACACACCATTAGTTGATTCAGTTCTTGGCTTCTTGGCACGGATATCTACTCACACCAGAAACAATCTTCCCCCTTCCTGTCATTTGACTTTCAGCTGCAGCTTGGAAAACCTGTTCACCCCCAACTTTGGACCCATTCAGATGTGTCTGCTTGTCTCACTTCATGCAAGAATTCCATGCATTTCCATTTCCTTTGAGTAACTCAATGTCCAGGTCAGTGGCAGGTGAGCCTTACCCCTTGCTTGAATCCATAGGCTCTAGGAGCCCACGTCTGGTGCACAGCAAAACCATGATGCAGGAGAGATCTGGACTGAAGCAATTAGTATTTAGCATTGTTAATCAACTAATTGGCAACCCAGACCACAAACACTACATTCATGAGGGCTCTTCATCCCAACGGTGTAACCTCTGGGTCTTCCTTCTTTAATGTAGAAGGACCACCTCCCAACAAGCTGAGGATGGAGTAAGCTTGTTGAGGACGGAGCAAGCTTGTTTTCTGCTGTTCCAGAGACTGGGAGACAGAGTAATGGACAGTAAGACAGTAAGAGTTGTTTGACTGTGGAACATACTCCCTTGGAGACCAGTGGAGTCTCCTTTTTTGGAGGTCTTTAAATAGAGGCTGGATGTCTGTCACAGGGGGTTCTTTGATTGTGAGTTCCTGCATGGCAGGGGTTTGGATTGGATGGCCCTTGAGATCTCTTCCAACTCTATGGTTCTGTGATTCTAAGTTAAAGTCATGAATCATGGAGGGACTTGGGTTATTTTTAGCCTGGAGAAGAGAAGATCAAGAGGGGACACAACAGAGCCATCTTCAAATACCTGAAGGGCCACCTGCATGTGGAAGATGGAGCTAGCTTGGTTCTTCTGCTCCAGAGGATGAGGCTTGAACCTCAGTGAATTCAAATAACAAGATGGGAGATTTGGCCTAAGTGCTTGAAAGAAATTCCCAATAGTAAGAGCTGCAGGTTAGGTCATAAAAGGAGAGAGATTGCATGTGCCAATGCCCTATGTTCACCCATTACATTTCATGGCTCAGTGGGGTTCAGCTCATGAATTACTGCACCATGCTGGTTCTCTTGAACTCCAGCCGATGAAACTGAATCGGGTATGTTTGCATAATGTACCCTTGGAAAGTATTATGGGCAAGCACAGCCAAAGAGACCAGGGAACAGCCAAGTTGAACTTTGCCGAACCTCTTCTAGGCAGGCTCTTCCTGTGAGCAATGTCTTCCTATGTATGCAAGGAACCAAAATGCATAGTCTTACTATTTATTGGAAAGTCTTGGTGGGCCATTGTCCATCTAGTTAAGGCAGCTGTGATTCAGTGAGAAATCCCTTCCCAAAGAGGCAGATTGCTTGGAGATACTCCACTGCTTCTCCCTTTTTCTCCTGTTTTTTTGTGGTCCTTCTGAAAGCTCAGGGTTTAGAAGTTGAACAATGGGAATACCTTGAGTTCAGTGGCATGTGCAGAACAAATGTGAGCTGAACGCCAGAAAAATTCCTCCAAGAGCCGAGCATCTTGATGTGGTGGCTTGCTACTACACTGTTTACACTAGAGAGCTAAGCGGGATTTTGGGGTTGCTGGGGAACTGACAGCTTGTGGTCCTGCACAAAGTTTCCGCCTTTCATGGGGATGAAAGCAGAAAAGCCCAAATGGTTATTTCTAAACAGTTTGAAAGCTTGCTGCCTTTCCAGCTCCAGAGAGTGTCTGCCAGGGTTGTGGTTACTGCCGTGGTGAAACTCTGGATGTGAAAGAAGTTTCAGAAGTCTGTTTGCATTAGAATAACAAGATAAAGGAACTGGTGGGAGTCGAAGTGGGGAAGGTCTCACATGTGATGGAGCTGAGAGCGATTTGGTCTTAAGTGAGTTTTTTATTGAATTCTGGCTGTGATGGGGAACAACGGGGCTGAAGCTTAGTGTGAACGTAAGGCATGGGGGAATCAGTTTGGGTATCTTGCCCGGGGAGTGGGTGTGAGTGTGTGAATGCCAGGACCTCACTGAGTTGTCTTCTTGAGAGTATCAGAAACCATATATCTGCTTGATACTGGTAACCAGATTATTTCCCAGTTCAATAAAGGGTGCTTGTGCCCCCCCCCCCCCCCCCCCCCCCCCGCTTTGGATACATGAGATGCTGGGATGAGCCAGGGATTGGGGTCTGTCTGTTGTTCTTCCTTAAGAGAGAGGGAAAGGAGCAGTAGCTTAGCAATGGAGCACAAGTTTTGTGTACTGAAGATCCTGGCTTCAGTTACTAGTGTTTTCTGGGCAGAAAAGATTTCAGGCAGCTGAGCTGGGAAGGATTCTCTTGGAGGCCTGGCTGACAAACAGTTAAATCCAAGTTAAACTGCAGATAAACCTAAAGCTGACTGAGAGGGAGTCCCCACTGTAGAAGGCCCTTTGAATCAGTGAGTTTTAAGTGTTGACTTGCCATTTAACCATCCAGGTGGGTCTGCTGGACTTGGGACTAGCAGCTGCATTTAGCCTCTATGTGGGTCTTGTCCTTCTCTTATTTTGCTGGGGTGGTTCTCTTGTTCCTCCATCAGACGAATCTTCTCTCCAGTTATTCTGTGTTCATAAAGCTCTCAAAATGGAAGTGTTTTCAAATAATATTTTGTGTGCCCAGGTTGGTTTATAACGTGAAAAGGGAAATTATCTTTACCATACATCAAAGAAGTCACAGACAGAATAGGGAAACTGATGAGGAAACACAACCTCCAAATGATCTACAGACCAACCAAGAAAAACCAGGAAATGCTGCATTCAGTGAAGGATAGGAGAGACCCTCTCACGGCCGCAGGAGTTTAGTGCATACCAAGCAGCTGTGGACAAGTCTACATAGGGACCACAAAACGCAGTGTTCAAATGAGAATCAAGGAACATGAGAGACACTGCAGACTGGGCCAGCCTGAAAAATCAGCAGTAGCAGAACATGTTATAAACCAACCTGGACACCAAATGCTATTTGAAAACACTGAAATTCTGGACCATGCCAACAACTATCAGGTCAGAATGCACAGGGAAGCCATTGAAATCCATAAACACCTGGACAACTTCAACAGGAAAGAAGAAACCTTGAAAGTGAACAAAGTTTGGCTACCAGTCCTCAAAAACGCCAAAATCAGGACTCAGCAAATGCAAATGAACTTCACCAAAGGTCAGGGGCTTTCCCAGCACACGATGGACAATTAATTAAAAAGACACTAATCCTCCTCACATATCCTCTCACCCTGAGGCCTTGCCTCAAGAGAACAATGTGCAAATTTACATGCTGATTTACATGCTAATGCCTAGCGGACAATGGACTATTAATTAAATAGACACTAATCTTCCTTTCATATTCTCCCACCCTGAGGCCTCTAGTTTAATTCTGTTTTAAGGGGTTGGGAGGGTGGGATTATGGGCTGAGGGAATGTTTTTAAGTTTGTTCGTTTTAAAAATTATTGTACCCCGCTCTGATTGCCGTGCAGAGGGGCGGGCTATAAATAATAAAATTATTATTATTATTATTATTATTACAGAACAGTATACAGATTTACATGCTAATCCTCTCAACCAAGGGTCTCACACACGCACACACCTCCATGCCACCATTCTCTGAAGATGCCAGCCACAGATGCAAGTGAAACGTCAGGAATACATTCGTCTAGATCTGGGGTAGGCAACCTTTCCCCTTTAAGGGCCGAGGGACTTCAGCTCCCAGAAGCCTCAGCCACGTTGGCCAATAGTCCCATGTTGGCCAATAGCTCCTGGGATTCTGGAAGCTGAAGTCCCTCAGCCCTTAAAGGGGAAAGGTTGCCTACCCCTGGTCTAGATCATGGCCTCACAGCCCCAAAAAGCCACAAAAACCTTGAGAGAATTGTCTCTCTCAACCAAATTGCCAGCAACATTGCCACAGTGAGAGATCAGTGAAGATGACTGAATGCCCATGGCATAGCTGTACTGGTTTTATGTTCGCCAGGTAGACCAGGGAGAGGATTTCTCCTCCGAGGTGCACCTGGAATGTCCTGCCCCCCACCCTGGCCAAGGCAACTCCCCTCATAACTGGCCAAGGTTCAGAAGTGTGGAGGAGAAGATGGCGGTCCACCCTCCTTTGCTCCCCTTCCTCTGGCAAAGAGCAAACGGAGCCTCATCAAGAGTGACCTTTGTCTTTCTGGGTTCATCTTTGCCCAGCAGGATCAAGGAGGCCAGGGGTGAGTGATAACAAGGCAAAGTTTGGGGTGAGTGATGACAAGACAGTATGGATTTCTTGCACAGGAGGCCTCAGCAAGAGACCTAAAAGTGACTGAGCAGACAGATTTGAGGAGCAGCTCATTATTCTGACTGAGAACGTAGCAAGATCCTGGGATGCTTTGAAGTCAATGAGAAGTCTAATCTAAGCCATGCATAACTTTTGGCTCCCAAGCCATCATGATCAGTGAAGCTGTCAATGGATATATCTTCTTTCATGGTTGAGCCTTAACAAGGAATGTGTTCTGGATGCCCAAACCTAAACAGAATTTCTGTGATAATTCAAGCTTGTGTTTTAGGCCTCTGCAGTAGCTGTTATCAGCTCTGTTCAAGAACAGCTATCGCTCTTCCTCAGCAGCCCTCACATTGCATAAAATAGATGCGAATAAAAGGCAGAGATGAAAGTGGCAACGCTCATTGCGTTCAAAAGCAAGTTGCTTCTTGGAAAGAGTGTGAAACCTATCAGTCAGGGCTTCCAGCACCAAAACGAGGAGTTTAAAAGACTTTTGATTAGAATGGCAATACCTGCAGAAGACCTCCTTCTTTATTTTTTCATTCATTTATTTTACATTAATAGCCTGTTCCCCCCCCCCCCCAGAAAAAATTTGGGACTCAAAGTAGCTCAGAATTTCAAAGAAGAATACAATTAAAATATATAAAAAGTTAACATTCAAATAGAATTAAACTGTTTACAGGATTAAGACAATTCAGTCTCGTTAAAAGAATAAAATCCAATTAAAAAGATAAAAGCTCTTAGAGAAACTGTTCAGTTAAACTTTGGGAGCTGCATGTATCCAGCCAACACCATCGTGCCCTTGGAAGATGGTTGCGGATCTTAAATGAGCAATTGGACCCTGAACCCTGTGATGCTGAGCCCTAATTGAGTCCATACCAGGAAGAAGAGAATGGCATGTGGATAGTCAGGCATGACTAATGGGATGGCATCTTTAATTGGGTTCCTTCTCTTCTTGTGTTAATAGTCGTAATAGCATCTTGATGGCGGCCAAAGAGCACTTTCCACTGAAAAAGACGAATTCTGTGTCTAGACATGGGGAATCTTGGCTAAGTCTTCATCAATGCTTTATCGAAGAAGTGCAGGAGGTGTGTGGAAGGAATGACATCCAAGTTGTGGTAGTTCCCAGATATTGTCTATTGTTTTCTGTAGTTCTCACTCTTCAGAAGGATCTTGAGCTCCCCCATGAAGTTCCACACTCTGCCAGATGCGCCAATGATCTTTTCCATTTGGCAGTGATGTGACTCTTTGAAAATGTCCCTTATTCAAGAACATTCTTCATGCATGAAATGTCTTTTCTAACTCCCTAGAGCCTCCTTGGTAAGGACACATTCATCAGTTCTCTTAATAGCATCCTGACAGCCTCCCTCTCTGCCCAATGTTTTGCTGACAGAAACCCCAGTTTGGCAAAGCATTGCTTTAATTGTCTACAGAGGTCTCTGATTTGAAGCTACGCTGTTGGTTCTGCTGGTGGTGGTCCCTTCTTTACATAGTCTGTGCTGGAATGGAAGTTTGGCATCTAGCTGGTGGCCTCAAGGATTTCTCTACTTGTACCCCAGAAGTGCCTTGAAATGCCCCATGGGGAAGAGCAGGGAGAGTGCCATTGTTCGTGTTTTGGAACACTTCTTGGGTAGATATGTATTGAGAGAGACACTTCCTTGGGTGTCAAGGTCCCAAGACATTTATGCTTTGAATGGCATCACAAGCACCTTGAATTCAGACTGGAAGCAAATTGGTAACCAGAATTGCCTCTGCTGGAGGGATCCATCTTCTGCCAGGTATACCAGTGGTTCTTCTTCCACATTGCTTGAGCCTTGCTATAGGAAGGGGTTCTGAACATCAAGGGATGGAGTGGCCACAGCAGTTCAGATCTGGTCAGGTTCTGCCCACTTGCCTTTGGCGTGCTCTTTGCTGCTGATGTAGGATGAGTTTTCAGTTTGCAAATGCTCACTCTTCATCAGGACAGCAGGCCTTTGGTTTCTTAAGATTTACTCCGTGTCTGAACAAGGATCCCAAGGGCACAAAAGCCGTGCATAATGCCTAGCAATTTGGAAAGAATATTTGCAAAAGGCCCATGCTGAGGTCCGTGACCCTTGCTCCTCTTGATCTGAGCCCTTCTCTGAGTGCACTTTCTCTCCAGCTGCATTGAGGCATGTTTAATTAATGCTGGAACAATTAGCTTGACAACTAAATCAAACTCAATTTGAACAATAACGTTTTCCCAGACACTGCGTGGTAGCCAGATGTAAATGCCAAACAATTTTGTTAAGTCTTGGCTTTCACCACGCTCCTGGGGTTACTTGCGGGTAAGTAGAGTTGCTGGGTTGTTTGGCCTCAGAGGAGGCTGGGAATCGGGACCCAGAGGCACCTTGAGCTGTTTCCCTTGAGAGATTTGTGGGGTTCTTTTAAACATCTTTTCAACTCAGAAGGAGGTGGCAGATACTTAAAATACAGAACATCAGGTTTTATTCTCTCCTTCTGCAATCAAATTGAAAACATGTCTGGCAAGATGCCGTAGAGTCACGGAGATGGGGGGCATTCCAGTGGTCATCTTGTCCAGCCTCTTGCTGCCAGTACAGGAAATATACAGCCGCAAGCATTCCTTAGAAGTGGATATCCAATCTGTGTTTAAAAGCCTCCTGAGGGAATCTGTTTTACCATTGAACATCTTACTATCCAGATATTTTTTCTAATGTTTACTTGGAGTCTTCAGTCTTGTCATTTGAACACCTCTGAGGATTCCTTGCCTAAGAAAACCCAATGGAAAAAGTCATGGGGAAGCCATAAGTTGACAGGTGACTTAAAGGTGTGCATGCACACACAGGCACAGGTACACACGGCACTAGATCCTGCCTGATCCTGGAAGCTGAGCAGGGCTAGGCTTTGTTAGTACTTGGATGAGAGACCACCAATAAAGACCAGGCGCTGGAGGCTCTATTTCAGAGGAAGGACCTGGCAAAACCACCTCTAAGCATCCCTTACCTAAGAAAACCTTGTGAAATTCATGGGATTCCCACAAGTCAACAGATGACTTGAAGGCACATACACATGTTGAAGAATTTAGGGTCTAAATACCCTCAAGACACCAGATCCCATCTGGTCCTAGAAGCTAAGCAGGGTCAACCTTGGTTAGTCCTTGGATAGGAGACTGTCAATGAATTCCAGGGGCTGTTGGCTATATTTTAGAGGAAGGAACTGGCAAAACCACCTCTGAGTGTTCCTAGTCTAAGAAAAGCCTATGAAACTCACGGAGTCTCCATAAATCTGATCAAGCCTGGTTGGTATTTGGATGGGAATCCTGGTAAGGGATACCAAGGGTGATGGGCAAGCCATCTCTGAGCATACTTTGATAAAGAAAATTCCTTGAAGTTCATGGGCTTGCTATAAGTTAACAGGTGACTTGAAGGTATGTACACAGGATTAGGACAAGTATACAGTTGGCCCTCCACATTTGAGGTTTTGATTTTTGCGGATTTGATTATTTGTGGATTTAATTGATATGTTCTCTCTAGGAATCTCTAGGTCTTCCAGCAGAAGTCTGCTGGAAGCTGACAATAGAGTTGCACTGGAGGACATAGAGATTACTATATAAATGACTTCTCTAGGCATTTGTAGCTCCTCCAGTGCAATTCTGTAGTCAACGTCTGGCAGATGTTGACCATAGAGTTGCACAGGAAGACCTAGAGATTCCTAGAGAAGTGTTCTCTCAAGTAAAATGCATAGTGGGTTTTTTATTTGCGGTTTTTCGGAGGTCCTGAGCCCCTAACCCCAGCAAATGTGGAGGGCCCACTGTGTAAGTGTATAAATAACTGTAACAACAAAGCTAAAATACTGTCTTGTAAACACATGTGTTTGAACAAGAAGTCATTGTCAATAGTTTCATTATCTTCTTCTGTTGATTAAATTATTTGGTTTCTACACACAGGCCTTTTGAGGTTGTTGCGCTGAGGTTAAGCTGTTGATAATTAAGCTGTTGATGGTTAAGAGGGAATATGATAGCCCTGCTTAAGTATTTGAAGAGTTGTTATATTGAGGACGGAGCAAGCTTGTTTTCTGCTGCTCCAGAGAATAGGATACGGAACAATGGATGCAAACTACAGGAAAAGAGATTCCATCTCAACATTAGGAGGAACTTCCTGACAGTAAGAGCTGTTCGACAGTGGAAGATGCTGCCTTGGATTATGGTGGTCTCCTTCTTTGGAGGTTTTGAAGCAGAGGCTGGATGGCCATCTTTTGGGGGTGCTTTGATTGATTGATTCCTGCATGGCAGAAAGAGGTTGGACTGGATGGCTCTTGGGGTCTGTTCCAACTGTATGATTCTACGATAAGGTCAGACCCAGTGAGGGCAACTTCAGTCAGCAGAAGTGTGTTTTCACAAAGGGAAGGGAGATATGGAGGCCAAGTAGAAGTCCCCCCGCTGCAGGTCCATTGTCACAAAGACCGCCAAGAAATTGGGTGGCCTAATGGTGGAGCAGGCAGCCTGGGAGGCAAGCGGTGCTCCGTCCCACCATTTCATCAAGGCTAGCTGGCGTGTGCACTCTCTGTGGCAGGGTGGCATCCGCAGCCCTTGTTCCAAGAAGTGCTGCTGCTTTTGCCGCACAGCTGGGGTGGAATCGGAGTCCAGGACAGAAGGGCTGCACAGTATCCCCTCTCCCCCCAAAAAACCCGGCTGTGGGTTGGCACCGCTTGTGGTCCTGCAGAGCGGACCTGCCTGGGAGTAGCCCCATCCCCTCTCCTGCGCAGGAAGGGAGCCGGTCTGGTTCAAATCAAGAGTGGAAAGTACAGAACATTCCGTTTAGGTTGCGAAAACCAGGGCAAAAGTCCTTTTTTGTTGTTTTCCTCTGGGTTTAGTGTGGGAACTTTTAACAAGGCTTAGAACTGGGGTATGGCGAGGGAGTGTGTTTAAGACTTGTTAATATTTTTCTGCTCCTTGGAAATAATTCTAATGCTTTCAGATCTTCAAGAGAACAATGGTAATTGTATCCCCTCCTTCCAGAACCCCATTCTGCAAATGGTTTTCTTATTCTGTTTTGTGTATTGGAAGACAGTGAAGGAAAACTGAAATGTACTTTATAAGAGCTGTTTGATGGCGGAAGATGCTCCTGTCTCAATGGAGGGTGGTGGATTTTGCTTCTTTGGAAAAAATTTAAACAGAGGCTGGATGGCCATCTGTCCCAGGGAGGGCTTGGATGGTATCTTCCTACATGACAGAAGGGAGCTGGAATGGATGGCCATTGGAGGTCACTTCCAACTCTGTGGTTCTTGGATGGTTCTGTTTAAACATTTAAAGGAATGTCATATAGAGGATGGAGCAAGCTTGTTTTATGCTGCTCCAGAGAATAGGACCAGGAGCAGTGGGTGAAAGCTACAGGAAAAGAGATTCCACCTCAGCATTAGGAGGAACTTCCTGACAGCATACTGCCTCAGAGAGTAGTGGAGTCTCCTTCTTTGGAGATTTTGAAAGAGAGGCTGGATGGCCATCTGTCACAGGGGGTGCTTTGATTGTGAGTTCCTGCATGGCAGCAGGGGCTTGTACTGGATGGCCTTTGCGGTCTCTTCCAACTCTATGATTCTATGATTCCAAGAATAATCCTGGGAGTTTTTAGGTAAAAGGTTTTCTGAGGGAGAAATGCTATACAGGCATATGGCCAGCCTGAATTGGTTCCTTCTATGTGGCACCAGAACTCTCTTCCCTTGAGCCTAGTGCCCTTGACTCTGACTGGCAGCAGTCCTGGCCCCCTCCTCTGCTTAAGACCTTGAGAGCTTTTGAGGCCTAATTGATTTCATCCAAATTTGCACACGTGAGTGCTTTGTAAAACTGTTTTAACAGGGTTTTAAACTGTCTTTTTTAAAGTGGTAAATGCTTTTCATATACAGTGGTACCTCTACTTATGAAAGCTTCTACTAATGAAAAATTCAACTTACGAAATGCGCCTCCAGAAAAA
>CM034708.1:792466-803058 GCA_020142125.1 Phrynosoma platyrhinos
TCCCTTGGCCCTTAAAGGGGAAAGGTTGCCTACCCCTGACCTAGATGGATGGACTCAATTAAGGAGGCCACAGGTATGAATCTGCAAGAACTTAGAAAAATAGTGGAGGATAGGGTGTCTTGGAGATGTCGCATCCACAGAGTCGCTGTGAATCGAAATTGACTCAAGGGTGGTTCACAACAACAACAACAACAACAGTGTGGAAACTGTTCATAGATGGGTCCAACCCTTTGAGCTTACCGTGGCTGCCCCAGAAGGGAGGTCAACCCACAGAGAGCCCAGAAGCAGAGCCGGTTTGTCTTCAGGTAGACGTGGGGATGGAGATGAACCAGGGAGACTGAGAGGAGGAGATGGCCTTTGGTGGGTTGCTCAGTCTTTGTTCCTGCCTGGCTCTAGAAAAGTGGGTGCTCCTCATGGAAAAATTTCTTTTGCAGTAGCTTGGTCATCTTCATCCATCAGGATCAGTGCAATGATGGTAAATGTCCATCCAGTGCACTCACTTCTGGGTGCTGTGGGAATGGGCCCAAGGATTCCTCCCCCACTGTCTGGAGAAACTGGCACAGGATGAGAGGCATAAGCCACGAGGAAAAGAGACACGGATGTCTCAAAGCAGGCAACAGTCTGGTTGAACCATGGGGTTGAGGTGCTGCCGGTGGCACCGAGGAGACCCTCTTGGAAGCCTGAGCTGCCCTTACAGCAGTGCTACCCAAAGTGTGGGTCCCTGACAAGTTTGCATGGAAGAAAGGGACAGTGGTAGCCAACGGGCACAAATTGAGGGCCAGTTCCCCACAACAGATACCCCAAGAAACACTAAAGGCCTAATGGGTTGTTTTTTAAAAAAAAAGAAAAAGAAAAGAAAAGAAAAACCAAAAAGTACATCTCTGGCAAACCAAATGTAAATTGGCAGTAAGGTGAATCAAAAGGGAGTTAGAAGACCAGCAAGCTCTGGAGATAGAAGAAAACAAACAAAAAGTATTGAAATACACCAGAAGCAGGAAATTGGCCCAAATCAGAATGACGGCTGAGATGAGAAAGGCCTGAAAAAGGGAGTGCTGAGAAAGAGGGACATGGATTCAACCTGTAGAATTACCGGTATTTTATTTTATTTTATTTTATTTTATTTTTTCCAAGGTAACATGTTCAGGCATTCGTGTGTTTGAAATGACACAATAGGGAGCCAACCTCTGCTTAATAACCTCAAAAGATGGAGAGTCCACCACCCTCTGAGACAGCCCCTATTCCACTGTCAAACAGCTCTCAATTTCAGAAAGTTCTTCCTAATATTTAGCCAGAATCTCTTTTCTTCCAATTTGAGCACACTGGTTCGTGTACAGGTCTCAGGAGCATCAGCAAACACACATGTTCCATTACATTTACATGGCAGTCCTTAGATTTTTAAACCGAATATTTGCTGCCATGTTGTCATATATATCGTGTATGACATAGATGTTGCATGTGCTGCAACTGTTCTTGCCAGGCTGGGTGACCTAATGCTTCTCCTCCTCTTTGCATTCCCTTTTCTCCATTTAAAAAGAGAATAAATTGTATTTTAAGTTTGCCTCATTTAGTTGTGATCATCTCTGGGCTAAAATTGGCAGTGGAAATTATTATTTGGTTCGGGGGGGGGGCGTTTGGCAGAGCAAGAGACAAGGGGCTACTGGAGAATCGGAAAGGGTTTAGTGAAAACTTTGAAGGATGGCCAACATTCAGAGAGAGTTTCTTTTGAAGACATGAAAATTACAGCTCTGGCATAAACCACAGTAAAACCCCTTGGACACGTTTACTTATCGGGAACGCTGACCAAATGTGAACCGAAGGGTCAGGCGGCTGGGCCTAGGGAGGTGGATCTGGGAAGGCAAGGCTGGCCTGCAGCCCCCCTTCGGATGATGTTTGGTTGATGACATTTTCATGACTCTGGAATGTGGAGGTAATAGTGGCTGCTGCCGCTGCTGCCGCTTGTGCTTTCTTGGCTCTTGTTGGGGTTTGGAAAGAAATCCTCATTCCAGATGTTGCACCGAGCAGTGGCTGTCTGAAGCGGGGAGTGCTCCGTGAACTGGATATCTGGCTAGGACAATAGATGGAGGGTGAGGGATAAAAGCTGATACTCATTTGTGAGCTGCCTGAAGAAGCACACTGTTTAATCTACAAACAGTTTTGTAAAAGAGCCGGTGGATAATTTAAACTGTCAGTCGTTATGGTCCGGTCCCTGGAAATTGCATTGCAGCAACGGAGGGACTTAGAACTCTAATACATAGACAGAATCTTCTTTTCCCCAAGAGCTGAAAGATCTTTACTGTGAAGTTTTCTTCAGGCATTTAGTTCTTCTTGCTAATGCTCCAAATACTTACAGGCCAAATCCATTGATTCCTCTGTCTCTCTCTGGAATTACTGCCTTCTCTTGCCTCCCCGCTACAGCTGAAGTTTTGTTTTGTGTGTTGCTGCAGTTAAGCCTCCTAAGTCAGGTTGCGAAGTAACTTGCTTTCTGGAGTTATTAGCTTAGTAGACTGTAGTCATGCTCTGGATGTAATTTATCTTGATTTCAGCTGAAGGTTTGACAAAAATCCCCTTGATGTTTCCATGAGTGAAATGGCTAAATGTAGGCTAGATTTTTTAAAAAATGCAGCCAGGTGGAAAACAGCTGGTTGGAAAGCAGTTGGTTGGAAAACAGTATTCAAAGAGTGCTTATGAATGGCTCTTCATCAAACTGAAGGGAAGTTTCTCCTGAGGCCAGTCCTGCTGCTGTTACTGATTTGGAGGAAGGAGTGAAGGGCATTCTTACTACATTTACAAACGCAAAACTTGCATGGGTAGCAAACATTTCAAGGACAGGGACAAAATTCAATATGACCTTTGTTGAATAGAAAACCAAGTGGAAATTGACAAAATGAAATCCATCAGACCCGAATGCAAAGTTTTGTATTTAGATCATTTTAAAAAAACAAACAATAAACCAATAAATGAGGAAGTGTCCTAGCTCAGCCATAGCAGCTGTGGAAAGGATCTCAGAATTGTCACTGATCACCACTTGAATCTGAATCAGCTTCATGGTTTGGTGCAAAAAATGCTAGTGCAACTTTATGCAGGCTTAGCAAACTTGTAGTTTCTATAACATAAGAAATAATAGTTCTACACTGGTTCAATTCTACTGATGAGCCAAAAGTGAAAATCCCTCTGTGTCAGGGTCCACATACTTAGTCCTGGCTAGAGATGCAAACTGTGGAAGTGGAAGAGATCCCCCAGGGCTGTCCAGTCCAACTCTTCTCTGTCATGCAGGGAGACACCATCAAAGGCCTCCCTGGAAGATGGGCATCCAGCTTCTCTTTAAAAACTTCTAAAGAAGGATACTCCACCACCCTCTGAGGCAGCATCTTCCACTCTTGAACAGCTCTTATGATCAAGAAGTTCCTCCTAATGTTTAGATGGCATCTCTTTTCCTGCAGCTTGTATCGATTGCTCAGTGTCCTAGTCTTTGGAGCAGCAGAAAAAAAGCTTGCTCCATCCTCAATATGACATCCCTTCAAATATTTAAACGTGGCTGTCATGGCATCTCTTAACCTTCTCTTCTCCAGGCTAAACGTACTCAGCTCCCTAAGCCCCTCCTCATAGGACCTAATGGTTTCCAGATCTTTCGCCATTTTGGTCTCCCTCCTCTGGAAATGCTCCAGCTTCTCAACATCCTTTTTGAATTGTGATGCCCAGAACTAGACCCAGTATTATTCCAGGTGAGATCAGACCAAAGCAGAATACAGTGGCACTATTATCGAGACATTACACTCCTATTGATGCAGCCTAGGATCATAGTTTCATAATTGCATGCAAGGATGAAAAATTATGGTCGTTTTCTCCTGACTGCAGAAGGAAACAAATATTCTTTTTATGTGTTCTCCCTGTATTCGATTGTCCCTAAGTGTTGCTGAGGAATTGTTCTGTGGAGATAAACAAGGGCTTTTGTGCAGAAAAGCTGCTTTCAGGGTAAAAAACAGGTTTCCTGCACAAGAATCTCTGTTTTGTTTTGAGGGTATTGTACAAAAAGTCATATGTTTCCTCTGCAGAATAGTTCTTCTATTTTCTTACACTGCATAGCGTGGTATGAAGCGGTATATAAATGAAGCTGCTGATTTGCTTCTGCAACATTTTGGGATATTTGAATACGAGGACAAAATTCTTGTTGGTCTGTTGTTCTTCTCTATGGGGTTTTCTTGATGGCCAGGAAACCTGTTTTTTGAGCTGGAAATGAATAATTATGCATATTCTTTCCACCTCGGTTCTGGGCCATTTCAAGGCTCCATTCCTTTTTTATCCATATGCTGGCCTGGCCTTGCAGAGCACCTGTGAGCGAACAGACTGCAGTTATTCCTTTGGCAGCTCTTGATAGAGGCTATGTATGGAATTGATTTATTTGGAGTCCACTGGATGTTCCAGCACAACAGAGACAGTAAGACATTCCAGAATGGCGTTTCTGGCTTTGGGGATCCTTGTTGTGTGGTCTTGAGAGTGTAATGGAGCTCTGCGCCTGTCTGGATTTGGCCAGAGAAGGAGCAGAGCCATAATGGTGCCAGGGAAGCAACAATGGTAGAGTCTGAAAATCCATTTTTTAGAAAAGCTAGGCTGTGTTAAGAGTGTGCTTAAAATCCTTTCATTTACCTTAGAGCACCACTGGGTTGTGTTGATTTGGAACGTCTTGGTTCCGTGTAGAGGATTTTTCTTGAACGGCAGCCATCGCTGCGGTATTTTCCCACGCCAATTCCAATTTTCTTCTGGATGGAGTGAAATATTGAATTTTGATGACAGGAGAGAATTCTTAGGTTGTTAAACTTTCTGTGTTCTGGGAAAATAAACCAAAGCCTGACTCAGTTGAGGATGACTTGACTCAAGGGCTGGAACAAGCTGAACATGCTCAGCATGGAGGGCTTCAAAAGGGGCACCTCACTTTGGTTTGACCCCAGGTCCCTCTTGCTTTCTTGTCCTCCCTCCTGTTGTGGCCAGCCTCACTTGCCTTTGTCCTCTCTTCCTTTCTTCCCATAGTTGCTCACAGCTCATATTCAAGAGATGTCTTGTCGGGGAGGAGGCCAAGTCAGGCAACCACCTGGCCCTTCCCCCCCCCCTTTTCAGTTCACAGGTGAAGGACTTATCTGAAGGGCTGTATCCTGCTTGAGGTCTTCTTGGGAGGCCTTCTCTCAGTTCCTCCATCCTCAGAGGGACATCTGATGGGAATGGGAGAGACGGCCCTCAGGCTGTGGTGGAACTCACTTGCTAGAGAACCTGGACCAGCATCCTCCCCACCATCTTTTCTTAGGCAGGCCTTGGAGGGCTGATTGCTCAGGGGGAAAGGGCCCATCAGAACGTACTGTGCTGACTTTATCTTATTTTTGTTACTTATATCCCACTTTTCTCCGAAATGAGATTCAAAGCTCCCATGGAGATATCCTTCTCTGGATGTTTCCCAAAGAAGAGTGGCCATCTCCCTGCTGGGGATGCTCTCGCTGGAGATCCTGCACTGAGCAGAGGGTTGGTAAAGGACGGGTGGGATTCGGGATTTTTATGTTCTGTTTAGATTGTATTAATATATCTGTATGGAAATTTTAATGTTGTAAGCCACCCCGATTGCTCTGCAGAGGGGCAGGATATAAATAAATATATTATTATTATTATTATTATTATTATTAGCCCCTGGGGGTACCTTCCTACTCTAGGATTCATTTTGCTTGTAAGTTCAATTGATAGTTGAATTGCATTTTTGACTTTTGCACAATGTCGATGTTATAATTATATTGTTTTCAACCTTTGCAAGCAACTTTGAGTCCCAGACTGGGGAAAAGGCAGAAAATAAAGAAATGAATGAATGAATGAATGAATGAAATGTCTGTGCTTGGTGAGAGGGCTAAGTAGTACATGGAGCAGGGGCTGCCTTTCATTTCTGTTGAGAATCTCTTTTCTTTCCATGTGGGGACAGGTAATGCGCAGTAGACTGCATGATCATTGGGAAGATCAAGCTGCTTTGGGAGCCTTTGGAGCTGAAGGAGGAGTCTGAATGCTCTGAATGAAGAGTAAATAAATAAATAAAATTGGGTGATGGGTGTAAAAGGCTATAGTTTTTTGTGTGTTTATCGGGCTGTGTGGCCATGTTCTAGAAGAGTTCCTTTCTGACATTTCGCCAGCATCTGTGACTGGCATCTTCAGAGAAAACTGAAATGGAAAAGCCTGGGTGTATATATATTGTGAGACCCTGGGTAGGGAGGAGTGATTCCCAGGTGAACTGTGTGTTGTCTGTGTTGAATAGGTATTGTTCTGTTGTTAATGGCATGGCTTCAGGGTGGGAGGATATGCAAACAAGGATATTGTCTGCTATTGGTGTAAAAGGCTGTTGTTGGAAGAACTCTGCTAGTGGTCAGCTTGCTCCTGCACCTGCTTTCAGGCTTTGGTATTAACCTTGAAGACCCAAAACGGTTTGGGACAAGGGGTGCCTGAGAAAATGCCTCCTTGCGTATAGGCCTCCTGTCTGCTTTGATGCCCTCTTCCTTGTAACACATCCTGGAGATGCTCATCCGGCCACAACCTAGAGGAGAGTTTTCTCTGGGATGACATCCACTTTCCACATCCAGAAGGGAAGCAGACCAACCTGGGTGAAGTTAAAGGGCAAATTGCCAACTTTTTTTTAATTTGCTTCAGTATTTGATGAGTTACAATTTTGGCTATTTTGATGGTTAGCTTATGACCTGTTGGTTAAGTTGAGCTTACTACTACTCTTCCCAGTTTCTGCAGGTTCATACCTGTGACCTCCTTAATTGAGTCCATCCATCTAACATGCGGTCCTCCACCTTTTTTTAGCATTCTTGTCTTTTCTAATGAGTTGTGTCTTCTCATGATGTAACCAAAGTATGACAGCTTCAGTTTTGTCATCTTGGCTTCCAAGGAGATTTCTGGCTTGATCTGTTCTAGGACCCACCTATTTGTTCTTTTTGCTGTTCAGGGGATCATCAGCACTCTTCTCCAGCAGCACATTATCTCAAATGAATTTATTCTCTTTTTGGGCCTTTACAGACTGCCAGAAATAATGCAGCTTGAGTCCACTTTAACTGCCCTGGCTCAGTGCAAGGGAATCATGGGGACTATAGTTTATTGTGGCTCTCTGACAGAAAAAGCTCAATGTCTCAGAAAAAAATACAGTTCCCATGATTCCCTAGCACTGAGCCAGGGCAGTTAAAGTGGACTCAAGCTGCTTTTTTTCTGGCAGTCTGTCAAGGCCCTTTGTCCATTTTCTTAACTGTCCAGCTCTCGCATCCATACATAATGATGGGGAATATTATTGCTTGTACGATTCCAACTTTTGTGTTTAGCTGCATAGCTTTGCTCTTTGGGACCTTTTCCTGTTCTTTCATAGCTGCCCTCCCCATTCTTAGCCGCCTCCTGATTTCTTGACTGCAGCCCCATTCTGATCTATGCTTGAGCCAAAATATAGGAATTCTTTTACTGTTTCTGTGTCCTCATTGTCTAGATGGAACTTGTTAAGATCCTCTGTATTTTCAACAGTAAGCTCGCCTTTGCACTTTCTGCCTTGATTTTCCTCAGTCAGGTAATGTCCTCTTAAAGGGAACAGGAGATAGTTCTCCTCATTTTTCCAATACACAGCCTGAGAAGGGAGTCCTATTTGCTTTACCTGAATGCCTTTTCTGTGGCTGTTTTGATAATTGGACATGTATCAGGGTTGAACGGGAAGTCCGAGATATGGGTGACTGTGGGTGAAGATGCCCCAGCGGACTGCTGTGGCCAGGGTCCCCCGAAACCATGCCAGGGGAGAAAGCCCCCTTCCTCCCACCCACCTCGTCCATGGTTTGGGTTGCTTGCTACCTTCCAAGGTTGGCTGGGTGCTGGGAACCAGCATGCCCACTGGTTGACCTTTGGGAGGGAGCTTGCCTGGAAGGAATCATCCTTGGAAATGTCAGGATGCGCTTTTCTTCCATCTGCAGATGGTTAATTACAAGTTCACACAAGATATCGTCAGGGGCATCTGGATTTGGTTTCTTCATAAACAGAAGTAAATGTTGAGAACATATTTTTCTACATCCAATTTCACTTGTTGTGGATATTTGGCATACTTTGCAACCCACATCTTTGGGCTCTCGATTGGGGTTCCTGGCCCAAGAGCCCTGTGGCCGCTTTCCGTTGAAGTGCCCTGAAGGTTGCAGAGCAGAGACTTTTCCTGGTGCAGAACATAAAAGCGCCCACTTCTTCCCCAAATTGTAACCATATTTTTCATTAAAATCAGTTAGAGCCCCAATAAACAATTGACAAGAAAAAAATCCACATGCTTACTTACCCCGCTGCTGTTCCCCCCTCCCCGTGTGTGTGTGTTTGTGTGTGTGTGTATATATATAGTTTGAAGGAGGAAAAAAAAATCCAAAGTACACATCTTGGCTTAAATTTTTTTTTTAAAAAAAATCTGATCTAGTAAATCAGAAAAATGTACATGCATTTAGCCCTTTATTACAATATAATTAAAACCTACTGTGCGCATAAGTGCAAGAATATTTTTGCAGGGGTGTCTGGATTCTTTTGCATTGCCATTTATCATGCAAACCTTCTGTTTCTGATTTGCTTCCCCCCCATTGCAAAGTCAGCCCAAGGGAGTGAGGCCGGTGCGATGAGTACACATTTCTCCTTGTGTGTGCTGTTTGCATGCATGTTTGTGCGCTGATAGAAAATGCGTGTGGGCAGTGTGTGACGCACATCTTAATCATAAGTGTGATCTGCCTTGCTTGGTTACATGGATTGTCCAGAGAGCCATGTGTTCTGAAAGAGGACTTCAGCTTCTAGATTGAACAAACCCTTTAAAAATATCATATGAAAGTAAAGTGTTATTGACTTGTGGCTCAAGAGCATTGAGAGGGATGCTTCTGCCCTCCACCTATCTCAACCTATTAAAAGGTGTGGGTGAGTGGTGTGCTTTTGAGGGACAAAATATGCTGTTCCAATTTGTGTCTGAGGAAGGAGACCAAGTCTATGAAAACTCATGCCCAGTTTACTCCATGAATCTGAGGAAGGAGACCAAGTCTACGAAAACTCATGCTCAGTTCACTCCATGCATCTCAGGAAGAAGACCAAGTCAATGAAAACTCATGCCCAGTTCACTCCATGCATCTCAGGAAGGAGACCAAATCTATGAAAACTCATGCCCAGTTCACTCCCTGCATCTGAGGAAGGAGACCAAGTCTATGAAACCTTATGCCTCCTTGCATTTGAGGAAGTAAACCAAGTCTAGGTAAGCCATGCTGCAACCTCTTTCGCACAGTTAGTCTCAAAGGTGCTTCAAGATCTCTTTGCAAACTGATTTTCCAGATGAACATGGCTGTGTCTCTAAATGCTATTGCAGAGTTGGTTAATGTTGACAACCTGGAGCGTGTCCAGAGAAGGGAGACCAAAATGCTAAAAGATCTTGAAACCATAAAGCCCTCTGAGGAGTGGCTGAGGGAGCTGGATGTATGTTTAGCCTGGAGAAGAGAAGGTTAAGAGGGGACATGATGGCCATATTTAAATGTTTGAAGGGGGGTCATATTGAGGATGGAGCAAGCTTCTTTTCTGCAACTCCAGAGAATAGGACCCGGAACAATGGATTTAAGCTATAGGAAAAGAGATTCCATCTTAACATTAGGAAGAACTTCTTGATGGTAAGAGCCATTCGGCAGTGGAAGATGCTGCTGCCTTGGAGGATGGTGGAGTCTCCTTCTTAGGTTTTTAAATAAAGACTGGATGGCCCTCTGTCCCAGGGAGGGCTTGGATGGTGTTTTCCTGCAGGGTAGAATGGGGTTGGATGGGATGGCCCTTGGAGGTCTTTTCCAACCCTATGACTCTACAATGATTTACTCTCCAGACGTTGAGGGCATAGTGTCTCCAGTGTACAAATCTAGAACTTAACATCTGTCATTGAGAGACTGACGGACCTCAGGAGCGTCGTGAAGCTGGATCTGACCAAAAATGGGGCTCTCCAGTCCAGCCGCCTGTTCTCACAGTAGCCAACCAGAGCCCACACTCGGAGAAGGAAGCCCCTGGCACCTTCCCGCTAGTGCTGCCAACCCACGGGTGTTCAGAGACCCAGTCCATCTGATCCTGGAAGCGATACAAAACCACCATGACCAGTAGTAGCCTTTGATCAGTGAGGTGGGTTTTTCGGAAAAATAAGAACTGGAAAATTTCCCACCGCTCTAAGTAATGTTATCTGATTTAGCAATGTCATATTCAAACAAATTCAAAACTTTTTTGTGGAATTTATTTTATTGGAATGTTTTTAGTCATGTAAAGGGAAGAATATTTGTTGTTTTTAATTGTCTTCAAATCAGCTTTGACTTAATGTGACCCCATGAAGGAGAGACCTCTGGAAGTCCTTCTCATCAGCTATCCTGTTCAGGTCTTGCAAACTCAGGGCAGCAACTTGATTGAGTCAATCCACTTGTAATGTGGTCTTCCTCATTTCCTATTGCCTTCAACTTTACCTAGCATTGTTTTCTTTTCTAAAGAGTTGTCTCATGATATGTCCAAAAGTATGATAGCTTTAGTTTAGAATCATAGAATCATAGAATCATAGAGTTGGAAGAGAC
>CM034708.1:819055-839854 GCA_020142125.1 Phrynosoma platyrhinos
CTAGAGTTAGAAGGGCCCACGAAGGCCATGTAGTCCAGCCACAGCACTCCTGAGAGGCGGCCACCCACCCCTGTGTAAAGGCCTTCTCCGAGGCAGTCCTTTCCACTGTTGTTTTTGCCCTCTTTTTTACTTTTAAATTTATTTACATTCAAAAGGGATCTCAGTTACATGCACTAATGTTCCAGTATAACAAAAGCAGGAAAATAAAAACACGAGAGGAGAAAAATTAACAACCACATTAGTTGTAAGTGTCTATGAAAGTTGATTAAATGCCCAAATGTAAGTCCATTTGTAAACTTCATCTCTACATCATTCTTTCAAATGTTGCACGCATTGTACAGTCTTCTATCCATTGGATCACAAGTGGAGAAAAATGATCTTTCCAGTAATGATGTCTCAGTCTTTTAGCAAGATGTGAAAAATCCACTTCTGTTGGCCATTTGTTACTTTCCAAGAAACAGGTAAATAATTCAAAAGAACACACACATCCCTGAATAATAAGGAACTTTCCAAAGCCAAATTCCCTCGTGTGATTACTTCTTCCCAAAATGTAGCTGCTGTGGGACAACTCCAAAACGTATGCATTAAGGAAGCATTGGCAATATTACATCCTCAACCATTTGCTGCTTTAGAAAGCCCTTTCTTGAACAGACATTGTGGCAACCAATATACCTAAAAGAGCAATTTCTGCTGTATAAGACATAGTCAGAGATCTGTAGCCATACTAGTTACAGATGTTAAAACCAATGACCATTGATTAGTCAAGTTGGATATTGCAATTCTCTCTTCCATTCTTGCTGCAAACCTTTCATGCATATTTATTGATAGATAAAAGAAATTTATATGTACAAATTGCTGGTTTGGATACTTGGTTAGCCTCAATTAATGTCTCCAGTATTAAGGGAATCTCAGATGCACGTAAACTTGCAGGCCAAATTTGGATTGTAGATATTCAGTTTCTGCAAATTGAGTTGTAGATATTGCCAGTTAGCTGATAGAAGAGAGGAGGGCAGCAGGTGAAGTGAGGCTTTGGAGCCGTGGAGAGGTCAGAGTGGCTCCCCCGGCTCTGATTTGGGGCTGGCAGCTGAGGTCTGGAGAAGAGCCAAAGGCCTGCAACTTCACAGAAGAAGAAGCTGTGCGTGCCTGGAACGCCCGTCCGTGGCTGAAACTCTGCTCCCTTTTGCCACTAGATGTCAGGGATGGACCGTCTCAAGGGATCCTGTCCTGGGTCCATCCCACGCAGACCCAGCTTGCTTTCTTGGTGACTCTCTTGGACCCTGGAGAGGCCAGCTCTGCCTTGACCCTGGTCCCAAAGTGTCCAAGGGGATGCTTAGGACCCCTTGCACTTCAGGAGAGGGGTGACAATAAGTAATAACAACAAAAGGGCTGCATGCAGTTGTTGTTAATGCCTTGCAATGCAAGTTCCTTTCTTCTCTCAGCTATCCAAGAGCAACTGCAGGCTACATCTTTCGTTGTTGTTGTTGTTGTTGTTGTTATTCATCACCGAGTTTGACATATGCCCCCCCCCCCCTCCATAAGAGACCTCCAGGAGCTCATCAACAGCCAGCTCAGGTCTGGCAAACTCAGGACAGAAGCAGGGCTTTTCTTGGCCAAGTCATCCCATTTGTAATGCCATTTTCCTCTTTTCCTAATGCTTTCCATTTTCCTCTATCAGTTTCCTCTTTTCCAGGTTTCCATATTATTGTCTCGGACGTCCAAAGTACGATAGCCTCCGTTTAGTCATCTGGGCTTCCAAGAAAAAGGCTTCATTTTCAGTAAAGCCCATTGGTTGCCCTTTGGGAGGTTCATGGGGTCTACAGAACTCTATCCCAGCCCATATTTCAAAATATTTCACTGTGTGAGTAATCCAAAATACTGTGGCCGGATGATTCTGGCTTTGGCATTTTATGATCTGTCTTCACACTTGAGGAACTTCTCAAATTCCACCACCATGGCTGCTACTCATATTTGATAGAAATTGCCTGAGTCTCATCACATGAACTTCCCCCCTCCCCTGATATCTCAGGATTAAATTTTAAAATGAGAATATTTGCTTCGGGGCATTTTGTCTGTTTCTCGAAATGTAGCAGGGAAAAAGATCTTGCAGCCTGGCTGATGTTGTTGGACTGCTAGTCCCAACAGCCCTCATGGCCAGTGTGTTCCTCAGTTGTTTAGGAATGCTGGGAGTTGTAGTCCAACAGTAGCTGGAGCGCTGCATGGCTCCTGACCCAGATCTGGGGGGAAATGCTGTCACCAACCAGGATCCACACAGAATTTGAAAGAGGAGGTTCCCTCTGCCCAACAGACACCTTTGGTTCTGTTTTGGGAGCAGAGCCTTTCTTCCCCAGGTGCCACTTGGTCATGGTTCATTTTGCTTCCATTTTGCTTCTCTGGCCAGATGCTCCATGGCCGACTGGGCACCGAGATGTCCTTCTCTCCCTTACTCTGGGGGGAAATGCTGGATGAGTGCAGGATGGCCTTCCTTCTTCTTGGAAGTATAGTGTCTCTAGATCAAGGGAAGTAATAGTGCCACTCTATTCTGCTTTGGTCAGACCACACCTGGAATATTGCATCTGAGCACCACAATTTAGGATAGATATGGACAAGCTGGAGTGTGTCCAAAGGAGGGTGACTAAAATGGTGGAAAGTCTGGAAACTGCCAAGCCTTATGAGGAGTGGCTGAGGGAGATGGGTGGGTTTGGAGAAGGTTAAGGGGTGACAGGATAGCCCTGTTTAAATATCTGAAGGGATGCCCTATTGAGGATGGAGCAAGCTTGTTTTCTGCTGTCCAGAGACTAGGACCCGGAGCAATGGATTCAAACTAGAGGAAAAGAGATTCCATCTGAACATTAGGAAGAACTTCCTGACAGTAAGAGCTGTTCATCTGTGGAAGACGCTGCTGCCTTGGAGGATGGTGGAGTCTCCTTCCTTGGAGGTCTTTAAGCAGAGGCTGGATGGCCATCTCTCACAGGGGATGCTTTGGTCGTATATTCTTGCATGGCAGAATGGGGTTGGACTAGGTGGCCCTTGAGGTCTCTTCCAACTTGGATTCTATGATTCTTCTCCTGGCCTAGTTGATTTCTGCAAGCCAGAGGGCCAAGCGTACATGAAAGAGAAGCAGCGAGTGACCCACCAGCATGTGATGGGTGGCTGTCATAGCCCTGAAGCCTGGTGGCCATCTTTGGCAACCCATTCTTCTTTCACTTACCCAACCTGTATCCAGTCTATCTGGCAGTCTGCATTTTCTCCTTTTAGCTTGCATGGGCTTTGAGATCTGCAGGGGAGGCCTACCACCGTCAGAGGTACAATTCATGCAGGTTTGGAAAGAAGCTGCTCCTGATTATGGGATTCCTTTCCAAAGGAGAGCAGACCAAGGGGGTATCTGCATGGCACAACTTTGCTTTGGGTCCATCTGTCAGGGATGCTTTGATTGGGAGTTCCTGCATAGCAGGGGGTTGGACTGGATGGCCCTTGTGGTCTCTTCCAACTCTATGATTCTATGATGGAACCCTGGGATTTGTAGTTTGGTGAGGTACAAATTCTGGAACGACCTGCCGGACGAGATCTGTCGGTTAACATCGTTAGAAAGCTTCAAAAAAGATGTCAAGACAGATCTCTTCCGGCAGGCTTTTCCAGATTAATTATCCCGGCCTTGGGCTTTTCCATCCCTACGGTTCCTTTCGTGGCCCCATCATTTGATGGATAAGGAACGCTGTAGGAGACTACCAGGGCATTGTGCTGTGTCTCTTTTTTAGATTATATCTTTTTTAGATTATGTTTTTAAATTGTGTTTTACTTGTTATGATATTTAATTCTGTTTTAAGGGGGGGAGGGTTGATACGGGGACATTTTGTACTGTTTTAATTGTAAGCCGCTTAGATTGATTTATCACATAAGCGAGATATAAATAAATTATTATTATTATTACATGGAATTTTCCAGCACTCTCCCGAAATATAGTACTAGGAAGTCTAAGTCCTTCACCAAACTGCCATTTTCAGGGTCCCATAGGAAAAGCAACGAGAATTAAAGTGGCTTCAATAAAGGTCACCTGCCAGGAGGGCTTTGATGGTGTCTTCCTGCATGATAGAACAGGGTTGGACTGGATGATCCTTAGGAGTGTCTTCCAGCTCTAGGATTCTGTGAAAGTGATATAATTGTGTAGTGTGGACAAACGGCCTGTTGTCGTGCTTCTGGCAGGCGGAAGATCATTCTTTCTTGGGAGGCCTTTGGCCACTGACTGACTGCAACATTCAATGGTTTTTAACTGGTAGTGCTGGACTTCTTCATATTTTACTGCTTATTTATTATTTTACTGCTTATTATTTACTACTAGTGTGATGTTTTGAATTTTTTTTAATGGGTGTTTTAGCAGTAGAATCAAGATCTGTTTTGATGTGTACAATTTGCTGTGTTTTCACTCTAACCCGTTTCCTAATTTGTTGGAAGCCACAGTGGCTCCCATCCCCGGGAGGAAGGCAGGATACTACATACGTAGAGTTGCTCCTCTGTGTCCACAGAGTCTTTATCCATGGATTCAAATATCCATGGTTTGAAAATATTTTAAAAAAAGATATAAATTCCAAAAAGCAAACCTTGATTTTGCCATTTGATGTAAGGGAGACTATTTCACTACACCATTGTATTTAATGGGACTTGAGCATCCACAAATTTTGCTATCCACAGGGTTTCCTGGAACGAAACTCCAGCAGATACTAAGGGCCTAGTGTGCATACCTAACATATTACGCCCTGGCCTAACGCTTATCTGAGGAAGTAGACTTAAGTCTACGAAAGCTCATGCTACAAGTTCTTTCACTCAGTTAGTCTCAGAGGTGCTATGAGATAGATCCCTTTGCATACTGATTTTTCCAGACTAACATGGCTGTGCCTCTGAACTCTTCCCCCTCGCCTCTCCGTTCTCCTCCGCCCGGTTGTGATGCTGCTCTCTGACAGTGGGCATGCTGTCGGCATCCATCTCGGGCTTCCCGCAAAGAGCAGGGTTGGTGGCCCCCCGAGACCGTCTCCATGCTGGGCTTTTGAAGACTGTCTGCCTCCCGGTTCCCTTCCACTCACTTCTGAACTCCTGTCAGTTCACACGCACCGCTCTGGAGCTGGTGGATTTTCCTCCCTGTCATTTGAGAGTGGTGTTATTGAACGAGAAAATCCCTGCTCCGTTTCAGACTGTCAGTTTAATTGGAAGGCTGAGCGGCACGCTTTTCTGCCGCTCAGAAAATCGTGGGCATGAAGCTCCTCTCGGTGGGGCTCCCTCTCTGTGCCTCCCCCGCCCCAAATGCTTGCTACAGATTAAAATATTAGGATTATCAGCGAATGTGGTAAAACTGGGGGTGGGTTAGTGGATCTGCCTTCCTGCCAGGTTGTCCTCCTTTCTCTCAAGCACAGCTCTGGGAATATCCTCACCTCAGTACTCTGACAGAATGCATTTTGCAGACGGTGTCAATCAAGAACGAACCATTCAGATTTCCCAGGATGCTGCAAGAATGCTTTCATGGATCTCTGGGGCCCAGATGTGGAAGGCTTTTATTGACAGGGGATGAAAAGAGGAACATATCCAAAAGTAAAGTAACTCTCGGTCCTTAATGCATCCGGTGACGGCTGCCACATGGCTTCTTGTCCAGCATCGGCGCAGCTGGGCCGTAAACCGATCATTCCGGCAGTACATTGGGTTTAGGAAAGTCATCTGTGAAAGAGCAGCTCGGGAGTGTTTGTGCAATTGCAAAGGCCTGCCTCCCATTGTTGGTCCCAAGTACCGCTAAGCCACTGAATCAATGGTGACTTTGTAAGTCAACGCCAAGTACGTTCCCTCCATTTCATGGTGCCGGCTTCAGTTGTGATTAGAAGTCAGTCTGTTGTCTCCAGAGAGAGGTTGGAGATTGAAAGGCAGAGAAAAATTCCTAATGGGAAGTTGCAAAGTAGAGTAACTGACATCTGTTGCAAAGTAGAGTAACTCCAGAAGGTATTTGGGGGCTTCAATTTTCTCTTTGCTTCTATTCTGCAGGTCCAGCAGCAGAGGAGCCTGGATGGCATTGTATCTCATCCCCCGAAAGCCAGTGGTAGGAAACCGAAGAAAGATATGTATGCAAGTCCAGACCCAGAGGTCAAAAACACCAGCCCGATGTCTGAGCAGGATTCTGGCATCTTGGACGTGGAAGACGAAGAGGAGGACGAAGAGGCAAGGACATCCAGAATGCGGGGAGGCGGGTGTGATTGGAAGGCTTACGCAAGATCCAAATTGCTTGGGAGAAAGGGTCACAGAGGGAAGGGGGAAGGTGCATTTGGGAGAAAAGCCATACCTTTAGATATGGGGTCTTGGGGGCAGACCAGGGCTTGGGGGTGGGTGTCTTTTCCTTTTTGGCTTACTGGCTCCCTCTTTTTCTTTCGCCATCTGTCCCTGTGTGACTAGTGGCCTAACAGAGCAAGCTCCTGCTGCATCCCAGTCAGAAGTTGGCAGTGAACCTACACAAAATCCACAAAACAGTGATACCTTTATTGGGTCAACAAAAAATGCACAAAATACACCATGAAAGCATTTGAAGCTCCCCTGGCAAAGCTATTAAAAATCATACCGGAACAACAGCAACAACAACAAAATGAGATTACCATCTTGAAAACACCATCAAAATCTCTCGCCTTCCAAAAAGCAAAAAGTGAGAACAGGCCAAAGGGTGTTAAGTCAAATTAGACAACAACCGATTCTTTTCACTTTCAGATCAAATAATCTGAGAGAGGTAACTTAAATGCTTGAGGTGGGGAGTTCTGCTGACCGAGAGCTGTCACAGAGAAACCTCTTGTGTTCATGGGTAGCAACCGCTCTGGGTTCTTCATGGAGCCTCCCAGAGACCCTCCTTTTGCCCATCTTGGCCACAGCTGACACCTGAGCATCCTTCCAGGAGCATGTCTGGTGCCAGGAAGCCTCTCGGCTTCCAGCCCTGTTCTTTTAGGGGAATGGCAGCCCCATCCAGAACATGTGGTCCCTGGACCAGCATCCCTCCTGACTAGAATTGTTTCTCTCTTGTCTGTATCTGATTTCTATTGAACATTAGGAAGAACTTTCTGAGAGTCAGAGCTGTTTGGCAGTGGAATAATATACTGCCTCAGAGTGTGATAGTGTCTCCTCCTTTGGAGGCTGTTTCTAAACAGAGGCAGGATGGCTATCTGTCACAGGGAGTTTTTTGATAGTGTCTTCCTGCATGGCAGAAAGAGGTTGAACTGGATCAGGGCCCTTGTGGCCTCTTCCAACTCTATGAGTCTGTTATCCCAGCCCCTCACTGACTCCAAGCACTGATTTAGCACACCCCTGCCTTCCTGGAATGTGATAAGAAAGAGACAGAAGCTGAGGGCTGTATCTTCAGAGTAATGATGAAAACCTGGTCCTCTTCTCCAGACTATCTCCCTCACTGTTTTGCATTGAAGAGCATAGAGGATGAAAGACTTGGACCATGCAGGAATAATAAGTCAGAGGTGGAGGGGTCAGATGAGCCCCATCGCCTGGTATTGAAAGCTAAGGAATGGTCCAGCAGAACCAGTGAGGATGCAAGTCCTCCTCACATATCTGTCTCCTGATGGAGGTCATCTGCTTGGGTATTCAAGGCTGTCTCAACTTAAAGCAAGTTCTAGGGATTTTGGACATGGAAAACATAAGAATGAAATAATCCTGGGTGACCAAATAGAGAGAACAGCTTCCTAGGAAATATTCCAGGGACATTGGCATGGACTAAGGAGGGAACATACTGTGTATACTGAAGAATCCAGGTTTCTTTCTTGCCTTCTCCAGTTAAAAGTTGTTATTATTATTATTTATTATTATTATTATTATTAAAAGAACTGAGTACAGTCTCTGTTAGAATAGAAAATGCTGAACTAGAGAGTAGGTGTCCAAAGGTTGCTTCCTATGCTCCTACGAAGTCTTTTTTATAGTTTTGCCCCATTGTGGATAACATTTTTGTCACATTGGAAGCATACAAGCTGGAAGGCTACTGTCGTGCTCTCATGACCATATCAAGTCTGAGGGTGACTTTGGGGACTATGGCAGTAGCTAGAGCCTTTCTCTGTAAATGGAGCACCAGAGAGGTGTGTAAAAAGCCTGGCTGGTCTTGAAAATAGGATATGAAGGAGGGGGCAGCAGCTTCTCTGCTCTCTTTTTTGGCCCAAGCTGGTTGACCTCATGGCCAGCCTTTTTAGCTCTAGCCAGAGAGTGGCAGCTCTGCGTCAGTGAGAGGATATGTATTCTCCAAAGACAAATATCAACAGAAGGCAGAGAGGGATAAGGAGAAGGGGGCGAATCTGAGCTACTGAGCAGCTGATAAAAGAGGAAATCAGGCAGGAAGGAAAAGGCAGGACAACCTGGCTGATGTGGTGGGAACCTTTTGGTGGGACTGAGGACGACGGAGTCAGAATCCATGGGGCAGCTGGGAAACTGTTGCCCCTCCATTTAGAAGGATCTCTGTTTGCTGCTGTTGAGGGGAAAGAGGGCTTGCCCAGGTGAAGGGTCTTCAAGGCACCTTTTGAAAACCAGGGAGTCAGGTTTGGTGGCTGCCAGGGGCTCCCAGGCAGGGATTGACTTTTAAGCATCTCTAACCTGCTTTGGCAGTATAGCAGCATAGGAAACTCCCTTATTCTCGGTCAGACCTTAAGTCTACCCCAGTATTTCCAGTATTCCTTCTGGATTTTGGGTGGGGAGAGGTCTCTGTCACCCCGACGTGGGGTTGCTGGGGTTGTACCCCAAGGCCTTTGCCACACAGAGTGAACGCTGTGCCACAGGGCTGCAGTCCATTCCCAGATGGCCAAGTCCCTCAAGCTGTTTCTCAGCCCTCACTTAAAATACCATAATACAGCAAAGCAAAGCAAAGCAAAGTACTCCAAAAATGGAGTTGTAAAAGCAGAAAGAAGCAGCACCAAGTACATTCCTCCCTCGCTGGAGTGAAAGGCATTCATGAGAAGATGACTCTTACCAGAGGCACTGAGTGTGGGGCTGGAAGGAGCAATGGTTTGGAGGTACTCTTTATTCAGAACTAGGGCAGCCATTGAAAAGGCCCTGTTATTGGTCTCTGACAACTTTGGCTTCCCTGAGAGGAGGGCACTTGGCAAAGGGCGCACGCTAAAGGCTTTCTATAGTGTGATCTTAAGTGATTTCTAAGGTCCCTAGTAAGGAAACTGGCTTTGGAGAAGGGGTGCACCTGATGTTCCCCAGAGCTGGGACATAGGAGAGGCTGAGTGAGCAAGGAGAAGACAGACCCTGTGGCCCCAAAGTTTTGTGAAGGATTGCAACTGCACTCCCCCTTTGCTGCCCGGGGTGGGGGCCAGTTGCTACGATGCCCATCGTCAGTTTCATGCAGAGGCAAATGTGTCAGCCGTGCTAAAAAGCTTTGAGGTGAAGCACCAGCTCCCTTGGCCCCCTTGGCCGAGCAACTTGGATCCTCAGAACCTCCCATGAAAGAATTTAGCAGCTAGCAATAGCAGCTTCATTTATATACCCCTTCATGCCACACTATGCAGGCTCTGTTTTACAACTGTAAGCTAATTGCCCCCAATAAGCTGGGTACTCATTTTAGCAACCTATGGAAGGATGCAAACCTTTGGTAGCCCAGAGACGTTGACAACAACAATATAATTCCTGGAGACCTTGTGCAGTTGGTGCCAGTCAAGAGCAGACAGAACTGCCCAAAGGTTGACTTAACGTTAGTTGAAATATGGTAGGTTAGCTTCGTATGTGCATTACTCCTTGATGGTGGTTGTTAAGTGCTGGCAAGTCAACTTCAACTTATAATAATAATAATAATAATATTTATTTATATCCCGCTTATATGATAAATCAATCTAAGCGGCTTACAATTAAAACAGTACAAAAAACTTATGGCCGCCCTCTGGATGAGAGACCTGATTCAAGAGCCCCATTGGTCATCATTAGCCCTGCCCAGGTCCAGCAAACTCAGGGCAGCAGCCATGACTAGGATGGACTCCTCCTGTAGTGCAGCCTTCCTCTTTGCCTCTTGCCTTCCACTTTACCAGGCATTTTCACCATTCCCAGTGAGTCACATCATCTCATGGTATGTCCAGAATACAAAAGTCTCACTTGAGTCATTTTGGCTCCTAGGGAGAGACTTCAGGCCTAGTTCACTCCTGTTCTTTCTATTCTGTGCTGTCAAGTTGCTTCAGTTTATGGTGACCCTCTGAATGAGATTGCTCTAAGAGATCCTTGATGTTAGTAGTCCTGTTTGGATCTTGCAGATTCAGGACATCAGCTGCATCTTTCTTGACTGAACTAATCCCAACTGTAGTGTCATCTTTCTCTTTTCCTTCTGCTTTCCACTGTTCCCATCATTATCATCTTTTCCAGGGAATCGCTTTGTCTCACGATACATCCAAAGTACAACAGCCTTGGTTTAGTCATCTTGGCTTCTAGGGAGAATTCAGGCTTGATGTGCTTTCAGACTCGAGTTTATTTATTTGGTCTTTTTGGAAGTTCTCAATATCTGTAGAACTCTCCTCCAGCACCACATTTCAAATTATTTTATTCTCTTCCTATTAACTTTCTTCACTGTCCAGCTTTTATGTCCACAGCAGGGCTTTTATCTCACTTTCCCTCTCTGATCACAGACCGCTCAAAGAGGCTCAGAGTGGATTAAGAACAAAGTGTTGTAAAAACAACACTAAGCCCACGGAGGCAAAACAGAAGGATAGCAATGATTATAGTCGTATTCAGGGAAGTGTAGTCAACCCAAAGGCCTTCAAGGACACAGAAGATCTTCACATGGAGGTTGAGGAGGAGTAAACGAATGAATGCAGCAGCTCAAAGAATCGTCAAGAGTGGAAATCTTTCTTCCACTACACCAGAGTTTTCCAATTTCAGACGCATTGGCCAGACACTCAGACTGATTAGCTGTGAACAGAGGCATGTTCATACTGCAAACAGAGCGAGAAACAAAAACAGTTATTTTTTGTTCTAGAACATGGCCACACAGCCCAAAACCCCCCACAAAAAACAATTATTATTTCTGGAAATGATTAGCCATAAAGTTTGGTTTCATGATACTTCTTGGAGCAGGGGTGGGCAACTAGCCATGGTCCAGTGGGGACACATACAGCCCTGAACAGCCCTTTCTTCCAGTTTTAAAACAAAACACTCTAAATGTCCCCTGCACTCTATCACAGGAGTGTGTGTATATGGAGGGCACTTTTGCCATGTTTTTGCCCTGCTATGAATGCTTTAGGTCCAGGAAGGACCTTTTTTGAAGCAAGAAGTAAAACAGATGACACTTTTAAAAGATCCCTCCTGGGCCTAAAACAGCCTTGGGAGGAAGAGGACAAAGAGTGAAATGGTTTCCCAGCTTTTGAGATGCCCTGAATGCTGGCAACATGTGGCTCCACAGGCAGAGAGGGTGCCAACTCATCCTTTCCCCTGAAAGAAGGAGTCCCCCCTCTTTGCTGGTCCCTGTGATTCCCTATCCAGGTACTTCCTTTGGGTCCTTTTGAATGCATATGTCTTGTTTTGTGGGCAGTTGCATCTCCTTGTTTTAATGTGACGCAGTGTGTTTGTGTTGGTATCCTTCTAGGTGCCTGGTGCCCAGGATCTGGTGGACTTCTCACCGGTTTACCGTTGTTTGCACATCTACTCAGTACTGGTAAGTGAGCAAGCATTTTGTCTACATATTGTGGCTGTTTTAACAAGTTGGTCTGGACTCTTCAATATGGTCTTCGAGAACCAGCCTCACTTCTCCCTCTCTCCCTCCCTCATGCACAGAGATCAATGTTCTGTTGGGTATGAAAAAGGAGTCTCTGACAAGGGATAGTTGAACAGGGACAGAAAGGCTTTGGAAAGCTGGCAAGGTAACTGAAGAGATTTTTGGGAGGCAGGAGGAGTGGTGGTAGTGTTAGATCTAAACTGGGCAAAGCCGGAAATCCCTGGGCTGGTTGTGTTCCTGGTATTGGCTTCCTAGGAGCAATAGCAATCATTCCCTTTACTCTCCTGTCACCAGACTAATGCAAAGTTCTCCACTTGGTTATCTTCTCGCATTACTGCCAGAAGGCAGGCATTGCAGTCTGACACATTCTTCAAAGGAATTTCTGCCCCTGGAAGATAATTTAAGCCAAACACCTCTCGGATAGCATTGTAACCTTTAACTGGCCCTTAAATACTGTCCCTACTCTGGGGATATATTCAGGTTTATATCAATTATTAATCTTCCTCCCTCTCCCCCAACTCTCTCATCCCCTCTGTCCCTGACCTGGTCACTAAAACACAGTGATAGGGAAGCAGCAGAAGATTAACTGTGAACTCTTAGTGAATGGAATGTATGTAGCATATGCGTTCACTAGAAGATCTTAAAGGAGATGAGAGAGGCAGGTGTCACACGTAACCAGAGCCCAGGGCAGCAGCATTCGCACACTCCTCTGGGGTCATCAGCTGTACCTGGTGAGGAACAGAGGAATTTGCAGGATCCAGCCTGCCCAGCTGGGGCCTGAGTATTCTTGGTCAACCAGAGGGGATGTTGGGTGTCTGTCCTCTCTACTTGTGGTGGATGCTGAGCCTGCTTGTGGTGAATCTGTACTTGTGGTGAATCAGGCCCTGTAGGCCATGGCATTCCTCCCTGGGGTTGCACAGTTTATTGGCTGGAATCCTGTGAATTTGTCTCAACAGGAGTAGACCCATTTAGTCAGTCATTGAGTTGTGAGTCAATGTTGGGGAATCCCATTTGATTCCAAGGCTCTGCTCTAGTGGGGCTCAGCAGTAGAATGTAGAGCATCTCTCTTGAGTCTGATCCGCGCATCCTTCCATCTTTCTAGACATACTGTTTGCCTGACCCTGTTTAATAATAATAATAATAATAATAATAATAATAATAATAATAATTTTTATTTATATCCCGCCCCTCTGCAGAGCAGTTTTAATTGTGCAAAAGGCAGAATGCCCCTTGTAATGCCAGTGAGCAAAGACACGGCCTGCCCACGCCAAGGTTCTGGAGATGGGCTGCGAAGCATGGTCCCACACTGCTTGTGCTGGCTCTTTTGTGGTGTGGCTGCCTTGTGTCTTCAGCGCTTGGCTAGAATGCCGGTAGCTGGGTTGGGGGGGACTTTAAGCCCCCTGCTCTTTTCATCCCCACAGCCTCCTCCTCCTCCTCCTCCTCCTCCTCCTCTGTTTTCCTTGTGTTGAAAGGTATGACTTGGTGGCTCACCTCACTGGGGAATGCTGTTCTTGTTTTAGTTCCTGCATCTCAGGCTGGGCAGGTGACCTGTGGAGCCATGAGAGCATCTCTCTGCTCACTTGGGTCCCTGTTCTGCTTCCTTGGGATGCATCCCGATGACCCTCTTAAGATCCGAGGATGAGAACTTTAGCATCCAGGAAGCAGCTTTTGGTGAGAAGCTGGAGGCTGTAAAATGAAGGGAGTTAGCAAAGTGTGGTTTTTGCATGGTGTGTGTGGCACACACTCATACCCACACATACAGAGAGAGCAAAGTTGGGCCTGACCTCTGAGGGACCCCTGGCCTGTGGCTAATTCCTGAATAGGCTTTTGCTCCTCTGTTTTGGAGCACGCACCGTGTCAGCGGTCAGGCGGGCACCAGAGAAAACGTTTGGCCGGAAGGATCATAATGTAATAGCTCCAAAAAATGCTAATATTTGTCATTTCCAATAGCGTTATCTAAGTGCTTGGCCTGCAGTTGAAAAGGCCCACTTTGAATAAATACCCCTGTATTTATTATTTTTAGTGAACCCGACCTTCCTGTCACCTCACTTTTATGGCTGAGCAGCTTATAAGTTCCCAAAGGATTATTTGAGAAAAAATCCTGCTTCTCCCTCTGCCAGCCCTCCTTATCAGCAGGGCAGGAGTTCACATATTGTAACGTAAGGTCGGCGGGCGGTCATGGTCTTGGAGACCGGGCCAGGCACCTGTAAATCCTTCCGTCAGCCCAGCCGGGGAGGCAAAGCACCGCAGCGGCAGACGGCAGAGGAGGCTCCACTGAGAACTTTCCAGGAAGCGCTGAACTTTGGCAGGAAGGGCAGCCGGGAGGGAAAGGGAAAAAGCGGACCCGGGTTGGGCCGTAGTGGTGGACGGGGACTGGACGCTGGTGGGCCCTGGGATGGCAGACCCCAGCAAAGGGTGTGTGTGTGTGTACGTGCACATGTATGTATGTGTGCATGCTTCTTTCAGAGGGGACAAACTATTCACCTTCAGTACTCATTGGGTACACCAATTATTGGGAACCCACAAAAGAAACCATTATGGAAAAGTGGGCATTATACTCAGTGGAATACCCCCCCATCTCTTTGGCAAATTGGGGAGATGCTTTGGAGAACCAGCGTAGTGTAGTTGCTTGGTGTTGGAGAAAGACTCTGGGAAGCTAGGGTTTGAATCTTTAATCTCCCACAGAAACCCATTGTGTAGCCTTGGGTAAGTTATACTCTTTCATCTTCAGAGGAGGACAATGGTGGCAAACCCCTCTGAAGAAAACTTGAGACCAGATGGAGTTGTGGGATGAGTATTCGAACTCTGGGAGATGGGGTTTTGTGTCCCCACTGAGCCATGACAACCCACTGGGTAACCTTGAGCAAGTCACACTCTCTCAGCCTCAGGAGAATGGAATGATGACAAAACCTGTACCAAAAAGTCTTGCCAAGAAAATCCTATGAGAGGGTTGCCATAAGTCAGAGTTGACCTGTGTGGGATAGTGGTTTGAGTGCTGGTGTGAGACTGGGAGACCTGGGTTCAATCTTCCATTTGACCATGGAAACCTTCTGGGCAGCCTAGGACAAGTCATACTCTCTCAGCCTATAAGATGGGCGATGGCAAACCTCCTTGCAGAGGCTTAAATGAGAAACGTTGAGCAGTTAACCCCCGAGTGCTTCCCCTATTAAACCCTGCCTGCCCTGACATTTGCTGCCCTAGAGTTAGGGCCAATCTTCTTCATGCTGTGCCTTCTTTCTCCTTGGGTCTCCATTCCTTATTGTGTCCCCAAGGCTCCTGGTTGTCATTTCTGATGTCATTTCCTTTGGTTGAGGCTGCCTGACTGTGTTCAGATTGTTGCTGTTTTTATATGCCACTAAGTCAGTTCCAAAGAAATGATGTCCTTCAAGGGTCCATCACTCCATAGTGTCCACAAAGGCTGGACCAGAGCAGACAGCCTGGGTGGATTCTGCTTAGCCACTGCTGGGTGCAGAAGAGGCGTAGCATGTGAGGGCGAAGGGGATGGGAGGGTCACAAAGGGATGCTGGTCTCAATATTTGGAGCTGTTCTTGATGGGAAAGCTCTTGATGGGAAAGCTTTTGGCCATTTCTGGGCACCCCCTGGCATAGTCCTTTAGAGTAGCAGTTCTTAGACTCTTGGGACTTCACCTCTTAGAAACCCCGGACTGGTTAGTACTGGAGTTGAAGACCCAAACATGTGGAGACCCACTGCTTTAGTGGAAATGCCAGTTGCTCAGTGTTCCTTGAGCAAATGGCATGGGTCTGACGGCCAAGATATCTGCAGTGCCAGGGTTTTTCTGGGCTTCCTCACACTGTTAGCCTCATGAGAAAGAAGGGGTCCAGATACAGCAACCTGAGAGCAACGGAAGGAGCCAGTTTGCAGAGGGCATTCATCTTTTTTGTTCAGAATCCCAGTGTTGCTGATGGGAAAGTCTGTGGGGTCCTATGCCTCTCCTCTGCTGAAGCCAATGGGCAACTCATCCTGGCAACGGCTCCCTCCCACATGGCCCCTTATTTCTCTTCTGCAGCCGAGCAAAGCTGGATGCGGTAGTTGCTGGTGAGCCCCGTGCTTTATGTGGATAACCAAAGATGCTTGAGGTATTTCCATATCTAAAGGAGTGTGTCTCCAGAGTTATAGTCCAACACTCAAGCCACTACACCATGCTTTGGTTTTGCTTTGGCATGTTTTGGCCGATTTGTGAAGTCCACGTTTGGATGGATGCAGATGTCAATGCTGAACGGTAGTTTCTGCCTCTCGTCCCTGGAAGGGCGAGATCAGAGAGCGAAGCTGTTCCTCCTGCTCCTGCCCCTGCTCCCTGCCTCTTTCCATCTCTGGCACCCCATCAGCCTGCTCTGGCCTGTCTCCAGGTCTCCTGACTTGGCTGACCCAGCAATGCCTGGTGGAGCTAGATAGCTATAAACACGGGGCTGAGATCATCGGGAAAGGCCAGAGGGAGAAGCTTTGTGCGCTGCATTGATAAGGACACAGGAAAAGCCATTAGAAGGACCGAGTGTCAGTGACCGGCGATAACCGCCTGTGGACTGCCTGGCTCTGGAAATCTGGGGAGCGGCGGCCAGCGCTTTCATGTCTCCCTTGCCCCTGCACTCCTGCCCTTGCAGCCACCCTTGGGCTAGCTTGACCCGATGACCCAGTTTCTCCCCAGGATACACTGAACACTTCCAGTTGCACAGACCTGCATTTTGTCCCATGCTGATAGGGAGACTCAGCAGGAGGCTTTGGGTCCCAAAGCTGAGCTTGGAGGACAAGCAGAAAGACAAGGAAGCTCACACTAAGTGCCGCGACACAACAAAATCCAAAATCCGCAAGCAGCGATGCCTTTATTGGGACAACTCCAAAGCATAAAATGCATCATGACACTTTCGAAGTTTCACTGTCTCCTCCCTCAGGCAGAGATATTAAAAATCATGCAGGAGAAAAATGGTGATGATGTTAGATGCCACAGGCTTAAATTTTGTCTGAGATCCTGTTAAGATGGTGCTGATTTGAATGCAGGCAGAGCCCATCCACCTTATTGACCATTTGAGGACTAGGGACAAAGGTCATTAAAAGACAGATGATAATTTTTTGACTCCATGGGCAACAGAAAAGCAACTTCCCTTGCAATCCAGCTGATCCAGGTGCCATAGATTCCCTAGCATAATCAGCAAGAGTTGATCTCCCACAACCAAAGCAGATTTCTCATCTTGTGCTGTTCCCAGAAGGAACAGCCACGGGTCGCCTCTCCCTCTGTTCCAGTTCAGGACATCATCATCATCTTCATTATTTATTTGTATCCCACTTTTCTCCCAAAATTGAGACCCAGTCAGAGGCAACCATCATTGGCTCACAGCAGTGCCAGGACAAAAGAGGCATAGCCCAGGACTGGGGGGTCTTGAGGTGTCCTTGCAAAGCATCCTGGGGAAAAGGCAAGCATCTTGTCCTGCATGCATGCCTCAGCACAGTGGGATTGTACGATGCAGTCCAGCATCTGTTTGAAGGCATGTCAGAGTCAGTTGCGTGGATCCAGCAAAATGTCCAGACTGCCTCCTTGTTGCACCAACTAAAGAGAGGTGAGAGAAACAGAAATTGATGACCAGCATACAGGGCTGGAAAAGATGAATCAGTCTGGGTCCTGTGGAAGGGAGAGTCCAAGGAATGCACAGATATCCTAATGGAATTGAGCAAGGATTTCTCCTCCTTTGCTTCTGAAGTGCAATACACAAGGGACCTCTTGTACAGCACACTTGTAGTGCTGTGATTCCACTCTGCATCCTGGGGAAACTTCAGAAGGTGTAGTTTGGTGAGGCCCTGGAGCATTCTGGCTAAGAAGTCTAAGCGCCCTTCCCTATACTACAGATCCCAGGATTCCATGGGGTGGGAACCATGGCAGTTAACACAGGATCTTAACACAATAATTGTGTGGTGTGAAAAGGACCCTGGATCCTGCTTTCCACAGTTTAGTAGTTCAGGCAATTGTGACTCATCCCATTTTCAGAGTGTCTTGCCACCTTCTTGACTGGCATCATCACCGAGATGATTGCTTTGAAACACTTGGATGAGAGCTTGGGCTGGTCTCCTGCTTACAAGTCCAAATGCAGGAAAAGGGTGAAGCCAGATATGGCTTCATGACAAGCATAGCCCCTTCCCCAGGACTTTCCTTTTTCGGTGGTGGGTGTGTGCTTGTGCTTGTGACACACATTTGCCCTGGATGGATTCCCAGAGGCAGAACCACCTTGGGGGATTTCTGGAGTGACAGACCTATGAAGAGTCAGTCATCCTTTCTTGCCTTGAGCTTGGCTTTCTAGCCTTGGAGTTAGCTGGCACTTTTTGCAGCTGACACGAAGCCACCGAAAACCCCTTGAGACTTTCCACTGTGCTCAGTTGCCCATTTGGCCCCTGCTGGGAAAGGTGTTAGTGATGTGTGGAAGGGGAGACAAGTGGGCATCCAACTTAAGGGGCAAAAGAGGGCATGCTCCCCCTCTGCCCCAGCAGTTGTTAAGAGCAGTTCTAAATCTTGCAAATTAATGTGATGTGTGTGTCTGTGTGTGACTACAACTGAGGATGTAAAACACCTAATTCCAATTCTTTCTTTTCTGCATTTGCTGCTTGGCTCTGAGCAAAGGGCAAACCACTTCCCGGGTCACATCTGGGTGGAATTAGGGCTCCTCTGCATAGAATCATAGAATCACAGAGTTGGAAGAGACCCCAAGGGCCATCTAGTCCAACCCCCTGACATGCAGGAACTCCCAATCAAAGCATCCCCTGTGACAGATGGCTATCCAGCCTCTGCTTAAAGACCTCCAAGGAAGGAGACTCCATCGAAATCTCCATTGAGGGAGTGTGTTCCACTGTTGAACACCCCATACTGTCAGGAGTTCTTCCTAATGTTGAGGTGGAATCTCTTTTTCTGGAGCTTACATCCATTGCTCCATTGGGTCTTATTCCCTGGAGCAGCAGGAAACAAGCTTGTTCCCTCCTCAATATGACATCCCTTCAAATATTTAAACACGGCTATCATATCACCTCTCAGCCTTCTCTTCTCCAGGCTAAACATCCCCAGCTCCCTAAGTCGTTCCTCATAGGGATTCATGGTTTCCAGACCCTTCGCCATTTTAGTTGCCCTCCTTTGGACACGCTCCAGTTTCTCCACATCCTTTTTGCAGACCACTAGTGTCTCTTAATGCCATCTTAGACGATGCACTGTTTTCCTTTGGTACCTGAGGAGGTAATCTTTTATTTCTCAGCATCATCCAATCGTTCAACCAAACTAAATAACAGGCTCCATAATAATGATTTCAGATCCAGTAAGCCCAACCCTCCTCTCCCTTTTGCATCTTGTAATACCTTACATGTGACACAGGATTCCCCCCTCCCTTTCCATATCCAATCCAATCCAATCCTTTTATTACAGCAATTTGGCCAGCACACCTTTCCATATAAACTTGGTGATATCTTTTTGTCGTTACTTAAATGGCAGACCAATTGCCTAAACCAGTATTGTCTGAAACAACATCATTGTAGGGAACATATTCATCTTTACCATAGGAATACATAGAAATTTAGTCTGTCCCATTGTAATGTATCCCTTTAGATTTCATTCCATGGCTTCATGTAATTATTCTGAAATATCATACAATTCAAGTTAGTCATGATAATCCCTAAATATTTAATTTTCTTCTCTATTTTAAAATCAATTTTTTTAGCATCCAACCCATATTTTTCACCAGCATCTTTCTCTTTGCTTACTAACTTTAAAGCCTGCCGAAGTACCAATATATTTTAATTTTCCCATCGACACTTCTGTGTCCTCCAGAGGGTTTTCCAAGTATCATTAAATCATCAGCAAAGGCCATTTATTTATAAATTTCTTTTAAAATCTTTATGGCCTGCATTCTCTCATATCTCTGGTCGGAACCTCAAGCACCAAAATAAACCATAGTGGAGTCAATGGATATCCTTGTCTTGTGCCTTTTTCAATCTCACAGTCTTGTTAGTTCTCCATTAACAATTATCTGGGCTTTTTGTGAAGTGTAAATTGATTTAATTGTTGAAGTACTTGCACACAGCCCTGAAGCACCTTTGGCAGCAGCAACAAATGACCAGTCTTTTATCAGGTTGGATGGAGGCTGTTGGTGAACAGAACTAACAGTGCCAACAACACAACAAAATGTGCAGAAGTCAAAGGATGCTGCTGTGTGCGAATGCGTGTGCAAGGCACTGTATCTGCCACAAATGTCTTGCTGGGGAGAGAGCCACTGAGAAGACATGGACCCCCTCCGTTGGAGATCGGTGGCTTCAGCATCATTTGTTTCCTGGCTGCAGTCTGTGTGTGAGAGACAGTTTATTAATGTAATAATAGTGGCCTTTGTTGATCTGCGCCTTCAAGTTGTTTCCAATTAATGGCAGGTATTCTGGAGCTGAGAGTGGGTGACTTATCCAAGGTCAACCAGTAGGTTTCGTGGCTGAGCTGGGAACTAAATCCTGGGCTCCAGAGTTGTAGTCCAGCACTCAAACCACTGCACCACGCTGCTCTCAATAGTGGTCTAGGCAGTGTACATTATGCCAAATGTGTTTGTTAGTGTAATGAGGCAAGGTCGGCGGGCGGCGGCTCATTAACCCCTCAAAAACCTTGGGGGGGGGCTGCACCCCCACACATGATTAACAGAATTATAGTTTTGGTTATTTGTAGTTAAATCAGTTTAGCAGTAGCAGCAGCAGCAGCAGCAAAGCAAAGCAGCTTCATTTATATACCGCTTCATATCGCACTATGGGATGTCTAAGTGGTTTACAACTGTAAGCTCATTGCCCCCAACAGCTGGGGACTCATTTTAGCGACCTCGGAAGGATGCAGGCCTGGGCCGAGCCTCAGCCCTGGCTAGTATTGAACTCGCAACCTTGTGGTCTATGAGTGAGTGGCTGTAGGACAGGCATTGAACCACTGTGGCACCAGGGCTCTCAACACAACAGCAACAAGTGTGTGTCCTCCACAGGTATTTGATAAAAACAACTAGACCTGAGCTTTTGGTAAATAAACAGGATACATAGGTAGATAAGAAGAAAACTTACTTTTTTGCTACATCTAGGTTCTACAAAAATTA
>CM034708.1:887210-902785 GCA_020142125.1 Phrynosoma platyrhinos
CAATTCAAAAAGGATGTGGAGAAACTGGAGCGTGTCCAGAGGAGGGGACCAAAATGGTGGAAGGTCAGGAAACTATAAAACCCTATGAGAGACTTAGGGAGCTGGGGATGTTTAGCCTAGAGAAGAGACGGCTAAGAGGGGATATGATAGCCCTGTCTGAATATTTGAAGGGGTGTCAGATATTGAGGATGGAGCAATCTTGTTTTCTGCTGCTCCAGAGAATAGGACCCAAAGCAACAAATGCAAGCTACAGGAAAAGAGATTCCACCTCAACATTAGGAGAAGCCTCCTGATGGTAAAAGCTGTTGGACAGTGGAAGGAGATGCCTTGGAGAGTGGTGGAGTCTCCTTTTGGATGGCCATCTTTTGTGAGTGCTTTGATTGAGAGTTCCTGCATGGCAGAAGGGGGTTGGATTGGATGGCCCTTGGGAGTCTCTTCCAACTCTATGATTCTATGATTGCAGTACTTGTTCCCTAGAGAGCCAGTGTGGTTTAGTGGGTTGAGCTTTGGACCACAAGTCTGGAGAACAGGGTTCGATTCCCCACTAAGTCATGGAAACCCACTGGGTGACCTTGGGCGAGTCACACACTCTCAGCTCCAGAAAAACCCATGATAAGTTTGCCGTTAGTTGGAAACAACTTACAACAACAACAGACAGTCCCTAACTTGCTTGACTGTATCATATAGTAATATTTAATCATTTTTTAACTTTTGTAATCAATGTTTTAGCTCTGCCTTTATAAATTATTGTAACATGCCTTGAATCCCATTGTGGGAGAAAGGTGGGATATAAATCCTTGAAATAAATATGTAGATTCTATGAATTCATATATCAATTAGTATACTGAAATTGACATGAAAAGAGATTCTACCTAAACATTAAGAAGATACCGATAGATAGATAGATAGATAGATAGATAGATAGATAGATAGATAGATAGATAGATTGCAGTAAGAACTGTTTGTCAGTGAATAGACCTCCTTGGAGGGTGGTAGACTCTCCATTTTTGGTGTTTTTTTGGGCTCAATAGGTTGGATTGTCCTATTTCAGGACTGCTTTAGTTGTGTCTTCCTGCATGGCAGAATGGGGTTGGATTAGATGGACCCATGTTTTGTTCCAGTAATCTAGAATGACAAGCCGTTCCGCTTCATATTTCCTCATAATCATATATAAAAGCCTATCCATCTCTCTGAATTCATTTAGTTTTTGCAGCCAGTCTTCCAATGGTGGTAGTACCTCTTTGTTTTCCCCATTTTTTGCTACTATCAGTCTTGCTGCTGTTATTATATATACCGTAGTATCACGCCCACCCATCCCGTGCTTTGTTTCATCTGCAAATTTCAAAATCAGTGTCATATTTAATAAATAACGTTCCAGTGTCATGTGGAATTGTATTTTAAGTATCTTTTGAGTTATCTTATGTACTTTTCTCCAGTCTTTTTTAATCTTTCTGCATGTCCGCCACATATGGTGTAGCACACCTGTCCCTTTTTGACATCTCCAGCATTTATTGTCTGCTAATTTGTACATCTTTTTCGTCTTTTGTGGGGTGTAATACCATCTGCTTGAGATTTTCAGAAAATTTTCTTTCAGATCTTGGGATGCAGAAAACTCATATCTCCTTTTCCAAGGTTTCCCCCAACTTTCCAAAGTAATGGGGTGGCCTGTATCTTGCACCCACCTGGCCATATATTCCTTAACTCTTTCTTTTTCCATTTCTCTTTCTAAAAGGATTTTGTAAATCTTAGATACTTTTTTTGTCTGTTCCCCATAGCAATTTGTCTAACTCGTTTGATGTTCTTCCAACCCTTCATTCCTTATGTCTTCTTTAAATTTTCTTTTAATTTGCATAACATAGATCTGTGTTTTCCTTAATTAGTTCTTCTCTTTGTTTCAGTTGCATGGTATCTTGTCTGTCTTTTTTCGCTAATTCTTATATGTTAACCATTTTTGATCGCTGTACCACTTTCCAAAAAAGGCTTCTTGTGTTGAAATCCATTGTGGAATTTTATTGTAAAATTTCCCCTTTATCTGAAGCCATATTTTGAGCAGATTTCTCCTTATTGGATGGTTGCTAAAATCTTTATTGGCTGCCTTTTTTTGATGCCATAGGTAGACATGCCATCCATTCCTTAGATCCATCTCCTCTAAATTTAATATAGATTTATTGTCCAATTTTATCCAATCTTGTAGCCATAAAAGGCTGCAGGCAATAATAATTTTTATTTATATCCCACCCCTCTCACACAATTGAGGCGGTTCACAACAATTTAAAAACATCATACAATATTAAAATACCATCCAAATCCCATAATTTCGAGTCTGGTAATGCATGACTCCATTTTCTCTACTATCTTTCAGTATTTCCCACTTGATTCTCAGTTTCCTGCCCATCCATACAAATTTTCTTAACTCTTTGTTCCAGCTTTCTATGATTTTCTTATCATTTATTGTTGGCAGGTTTAATAATAAAAACATGATTTTAGGGAGGATTATCATTTTAATTACTGAGAGCATGCCCAATATTGATAGATCTAATTTACTCCATTTTTGTAGATCCTTCTGAATTTCCTTCCAAATCTTTTGACAGTTGTTTTCATAAAGATTGATGTTATTCAGTGTCAGCCAGACACCTAAGTATTTTAATTTTTTCCCAATTTTACATCCCGATTCATGGTACTGCTAGTACTGAAGATGGGAGATTATAAATTATAAGCTTGAGAAATATTGTGATAAAAAGCTATGTTTCTCCTTCAAAAATTCAAGGTCCAGGTAGAGGAGAAATACTGAGTGGTGAGGCAGATAAACCTGAGAAAAAGGAGATTGTTTTTCAACTATTTATTTAGTAAATAAATATAAATCAAAAGGGGGAAGCTTTTTTTCCATGTTTAGTGATATAAGTTAGGTTTTTGTTTCTATACATGCAGCTAGCTAATCTTTGGAATAAGTTCTCAGATAGATTGACTTGAGAATTTATTCTTAATTTTATATACTGAATTTGGTCTGAGAATCCAAAACAGGCACAAGGGAGCTTTAACTGGCAAGACTCTTAGATATAAAGGGCTTCAGCAAGATTGCATTTTAGCTCCATTTCTTTTTTGTGTTTGTATTAATAATAGAGTTTCAGTTTTGCATAATCAAAACCTTCATATGCTCAAGATTCTGGATAAGTTGATAAATACACTTCTTTTCACAGTTGATTTGCTTTTACTTCTAATAACCGCAAGTGGCATGCACATTTTCAGAAACCTTTATTTACTAAAAAGATGGGGGGGGGGGGGGGTTAAATGAAAAGACCTACCGAAGTTATTAACTAATTTTATGTCCAATGAAGCAGGAAAAAAAATAACCCATGGCATTAATGGCATTGTAAGCTGAATCCTTATAGAGTAGACCTATTGTGTCAGTTACAGAGTGGTGAGTCAATATATATACTCATCTATAAGTTGTCTTCATATATACGTTGAGAGCAGGTTTTGGGACCAAAATTATGGATTTTTAGTATAATCCATAGATAAGTCAAGGGTAAAGCTTAGGAGCATGTAACAAAGGATGTAAAGGATGAAGCAAAGCAAAATGATGCCAAAGAATGCTACTATTTTGCTGCATTCAAAAGGGCCAGAAGAATGCAAGAATCCTATCAAATGAGGAACGAACGGTTAATGAAGCTCAAAGAGACGATGGAAAAGGATATTTTAACTGTGCTATTACAGGACAAATTACTAAGTTTAGTAGAGGAAGATGGAAACCGCTAAACAAAAAATGCCCAAGCTTAGCAAATGTTGAAAAATAGTAATACTATTTAGGGACATTCATTTGGAAATTACTTTAAAAACAACAGAACAAAAGAAATAAAGTAATTTTTTTAAAAAAAGGAAGTTATAGGAAATATAAGATAAGAATAAGTGGTAGAGAATAAAGATCAAGAATAAATCAATAAGAAAGAAAAGGTTTTAATTATTAAATGACATAAGAGAAATCTCAAATGAAAAAACAAGAGGCAAGATTATTACAACCCTGAAGGAAGTAATGTTAAATATTTAGAAATAAGAGTTTTTTGGTTTAGCAGAGAGGTTAATTATGTATTAGTAATCAAGATATAAGCAATGAGTGAAACAAAAATATCATAGAAGAATCTTTGGATATGCAAAGATATATAAACATATATTCATTATGTTTCAATGTATGCTGTTACCAATGTGAAAACATTTTGAAAATTATATCTATTTTTATAATTATATTGTTTTAATAATAAAAAGGATTGGGGGAAAGGGGGCCAGAAGCAGCATGGTAGTGGAGAGAGTAGAGGAGGGCATATGCTTCTTTTAGGTTATTTTGGGGTGGACTAAGCTCTCGCCTCTTTCCATTCTACTCAGAGAAGGGGATGCTTTCTTTTTTGGATAAGAGTTAAAGTACAGTACTTGACCCGTGGTTAAGTCAACCCAGGTTTTTTGTGTTGATTTTTGACTAAAATTTCTAGGGTCATACATGAGTTTATACACTATGTTAAATCCCATTGATTCAGTGGGGCCCACTCTAGTTGGAAGAAGAGAAAGATTTTTTTCTTTTTCCAAAGAAAAAGCAAGTAAAAACTTATTACTGTGTGTTTCTGCTTCTCCATCTTGGGCTTTTACACTTAAAGAAAAAATAATTAAAATCAGTTGCATGTATAAGTATTTTCAGTTTCCAGGAATAAAATGTCCAAGATTAAAATGTTTTTAGTGCAAGGATATACATGCACAAATTTTTGGTGCTGAAATCGGGATTTGCACATGCTGCTCCAGTTTTAAGAAGTCCCAAGCTACTTTGTGCATACGTGCTTTTTTTAGGACAGAGTTAGCTGTTGATGCAGTTTCTGGCTGGATACACATCACATTGTTCAGGTATTATTGTAGAACAATTCAAATAAATGAAGAGAGATGTCTTACGATCTGCCATGGGAGATCATTCTGGCACTGATAGTAGTAGCAAAATATCTGAAAATAAAGACCATCAGGGGTAAGAGCATAAATGCAGAGTCTCATCTCCTTCAAGTCTGCACATTAGTTGGAGAAATGGCTGTAATGTCACCTGAAAATAGAACATTGGAACACCTTTATTCAACTCCAGTTTGAATAAATGCAAACGGAGTTTCCACTGGGAATTTGCAAAGGGATGCCGGCTCAAGAGAGGCTCCTCTTTTAGGGACGGCCGTGCCGGAGCACTTGCTTCCCTGCATTCTTGAATGGCCACTTTAATCTATTGCCAGAGAATGCTCTTTAGACACTGTTTAGAAGGAAGCAAAATATTGGGAGTGAAAGAAAAACTAAGGAGAGATTTATGATAAAGCTTTGCTTACGCATACTTTAAGGGCATTGGATTGTGCTTGTTTAAATGCACTTGATTGTGCTTGTTTTGTTTGGGTACGGTCTGTCAGCCAAGGAAATTGATCTCAGCTCTCATTCTGATGTGAATTGAGAGAGCCACAGGGAGCATTTCAGGCTCTCGACCCGTCTCCCACTCCGTCGCTGGAGGTAGCTGGTGGTCCATGGGGTGGTCTATGGGGGTTGACCTCGGAGGCCCCCCTGGAAATAGCACTGTCTAGCTCAGAAGCCCCTCTTTGCTTTGCATCAGAGGCTCTCTAGGAAGGGGAGCAAATCTGTGGGTCCAGAAAGGGTGGAGGAACCATGATGGGCTCACCGTTGTGAGGAAATAATCCAAATGCTTTGCCCTGCTCCCGGACACTGAGAAGTGACCCTTTGCACCTTTGCAACACAGGTCAAGCATGCTGGAGAACTGACAGGGAGAGAAAGCCAAGGTCCCTCTCACAATTTTGCATTTAGGTGACAGATTTAGCCCCTCCTGAAGTGAGACCATAGAGCAGTCCTCTCCTGTCCCAGAAGGAGAAGAGAGAAGACAGCTTTCCCAGCTGTGCCAGGCAAAGAGCACAGGATGTTCCTGTGGCTGGAAGGGAGAACTGCTCTCTTCTCTTCTTGTGCCAGCGATCCTTTCAAAGCTGTTCCGACTTTCCCAGCTCCCTGCAAGGTGCCCACTTGACACAGGCTGTTCTCCCTTGCAGCCCCCTTTGGGGCTGGTTTCACGCCAGACCTCCAATGCCCTTCTTTGGCTTGTTTTTCGGCTGCACCTTGTAGCAAGAAGTGCCCAGATGAGGGAAGGAAGGGTTCCCACCAGGAACGAGGTACCCTTGGTGCCATGGAGCCTTTCGGAAACCTACTGAAGGTCGGGATTCCGCAGGAGGATCTTGCTAAGAAAACCCTAGGGTAGGGTTATCATAAATTGGAGTGGACTTGGAAGTGAGAGCAGCCAGGTGCCATGGTTTGGGTGTTGGGCTAGGGCTCTGAGAGAGCAAAGTTCAAATCTCTCCTTGGCCACGGAAACCCCCGGGTGACTTTGGGCAAGTTATAATGTCTCAGAGGAAAGCCTTGGCAAACGTTTTCTAAATAATAAATCTTGTCAAGAAAAGACTAATTTTTAGAACCAGTGTGGTGTAGCGGTTGGAGTGTTGGGCTAGACTTCAGCAAACTACCATTTGAATCCCCACTCAACCATGAAAACTCCTTGAGCGGCCTAGGGCAAGACAGAGGAATGGAAGGGCAAACCTCTTCTGAATAATAAACCTTTCCAAGAAAACCATAGAAGAGGATCTCCACCAGTTGGTATTGACTTGAAGCCACATTGCCGCAAGGAACAAGGAGGGTGAAGAGCTCTCATGAGATGGCTTCAGGATCCCACTGTGTTCCACCTGTAGCATCAGCCATGCCAACAACACACCTCTCAATAGCCTCACATGGAAGTGGGAATGCCAAGGCTGAATTATCCCTCATGGGATTCATGGGTCAGGCTGCTCAAAGCCTCCCTTTGGTTGTAGGTGCTACGTTTGTTGTAGACAGTGTCCAGAAGAACCATTGATGGTGGGCACAATTTCCTCTGAGATCCCTTTTCAATGCACATCTTTCAAAAATGAGTGGGGCATGCAAGAGTTGCCTCTGCTAGGCATAAAACTACTCTGGCCAGCCTTTCTGCCCATCCATCCATCCATCCATCCATTCATTACCTTTGGGTCAACAGCAGCCACCACCATTCCTTGGAAAGATGGGCTCATATTCTGGCAGAGGACCTCCCTGTCTTCCCAGGCTGACCCCTTGGCTTTTGGGTAGGAGAAAAAAAAGGAGGGTTTCATCACCCTTCATCACACTTTCACTCATTATTTTACTTCTGCCCATTTTATTGTCCCCACAAATATGAACTGGGAGGTGCTGTGGCCTGAGGAACAAGTCTCCTCCTCACAATGCCTTCTATTCCCCCATCCTGCCCTGCAAGCCAGTTGGGAACACTAGATACTCTCCCTGGCAGGAGCTGAGTGCCCTCTAGACAGCGAGAAGAATTGGGGTTTGCAGTGGGTTCCCCCCACCCGTGCCCTCTTTTTCAGCGAGGAACACACAGGGCTCTCTCTCTGTGTGTATGTCTTGTTTCTGTTTTATAGCCTATGAAAGAAAAAGCATCTATAGCGTATAATCGACCCATGTGGGTCTTTCACCTTGTCTCCCCCCACTTTCTATTCAACTCTCTTTTCCCCCTGTTTCTTGTCCTTTGTGAAAGGCTTAGTGGTTTCCATTCCTTGCCTTTGGGAGAATTTTTTGGGAAAGGGGTGAAAGTCCCGCTGTAACCCGCCCCGGGTGGGTGGCCCCTGTCTGTAGGCCTTGCAGAGACATTAGTTCTTTGGCCCGAACACCAGTCCTCCAGCCCTCTGGCCTGCCCGAGGGCTTTGTACCCAGAGTGGCTTCATTCTCTGGCGATTTTCCGCTCAAGGCGCCGTGGTGTAGGTGGCTGGCCCCATCTCGCCTCGGTTGCGAGGAAAGGGATGGGATGGTTTCCCAGGCAATGCCACGCGGGTTGCTGGGCCTGCTAATTGTACCAGCACCTGGCAGAGGAGGCTGGACGGGAGGAACTGGCAGTGCCCACCTAGGCTGGGTAGCGGCTGGAATTGGAGAGCAGGCATCCCACACCCTCCCTCGCTCTTGGTCCATAATCTGCCCACCCGTGTTTGGTTGACGCATTCCATGAGCTTGTGGCATTATGAGGCTTTGCCATGACAAGATGCCCTCGGCCAAGGATGGGGAGCCTCCGGGAGTCTGAGGGCCACATTCAGTTTCAGATAAGCTCTCGGGGCCTATGTTCCAGCGGTGGGCAGAACCAAAGCCACCAAAAACACGGAACTGTTTTAGCTTAAAACTCATACAGCTTGTAGATAAGGCTTTCCCCATATTTCAGCCCTGTTAGGTGTGGGGAAAGCCCTGCACAGAAGCTGGGAAACAACCCAGTGATGGGACATTGCGTGCAAAGGGTGCATGGCCACCTGTGGAAAGAACCCAGAGGACTGGTTTGTGCCTCAGTGTGGCTGGGCTCAGACCCAGGGCTTGCTGTGCTCAGCCCTGGCCCAGTCCACACTTATAGTGAGTCTTGATCAGCTGGCTTCAGTTATACATCATGGTGGGACTAAGATGTATCTAGGCAAAGAAGTGGTCTGGGAGGATGGAGGACCAAAGGCTGAGCAGTTTTAGAGGAAGACATAGGGCTGGTGAGCCAGAATTAGCACCCACAGCGTGTCTTTTAAATGGCGGAAGGGATGGGCAGGCGCAGATCAGTCAATCCAGGAAGAAGAAGGAAGAAGGAGCACTAGATCTTTGTAATAGGGTTGTAGGGTGAGTCCCTGACATCTCCAAGTAGCAGAAGGAGTTCAGGGCACAGGGCTGCAAAGAGGGACCTTTCTCTTCCTCAGATATCTGTTAACAGTTTGTGTAGGCCACAGTGGAGGGATCTTTGGGCTTCTGAAGTTGCTGGACTCTGTCCCAAGCGGCATGGCCAAAGGTGGAGATGACACAGTGTCTGCTGGACCCAGCTGCCTGACCGGTGTGAGGTGTGCTTCCTGAGTTGTTTATGACCCTCTCTGTCTCTGCTGGCAGACAGAGAGTTCCAGAAGGAAGGCCAGGTGCTGAACCAAGTTACACCAAGTTGAAGCTGAGCCAAGTTACATCAGAGGTTCAGCCCAAACTGTTGTAACCTGTGTGGGAAGAATTTTTATCTAGCCATGGCCAACTTCCAGAAGAGGAGTGACAGCATTGCCACACAATAGCAACCACCCCCCATCCATCTGATCCGTAGGAATGGGACAGTGCAGCTCTGATCAGTCATAAAATCATGGCGTTGGAAGGGGCATCATAGAATCATACAAGAGTTGGAACTCCTTGCTCAATGGAGGATCTCCAGCTAGAGCATCCCCAGCAGGGAGCTGTCCAGCCTCTTTTTGAAGATGTCCAGAGAAGGAGAGCCCACCAGCTCTCCAGGCAATTGATTCCATTGCAGAGCCACTCTTAACTGTCCTTCTAATGTTCAATCAAAATCTCCCCTCCTGTAACTTAAGACCATTAGGCCTAGTTCTGCTCTCTGGGATGGCAGAGAACAGCCTGCTGCCTCCTCTCTGTGGCAACCCCTGAGATATTTAAAGAGGGTAGTCATGCCACCCCTCAGTGCTCTCTTCACCAAGCTGAACATGCCCAGCTGCCTCGACCTTTCCTTGTATGTTTTGAGAGAGCTCCTGGGGCCTGGGCAGCTAGTCTCATTAGCCAAGAGACTGCTGTGAAGGTGGGAAACCCAATTGCCCCGGTATATGGTGCCCATGTGGGAAACCAAATTAAGATGGTTAGAAGACTTTGGAGCACACTAGACAGCGCACTAAACAGTGTGTGTCCAGGCCATAGCTCCGCGGGTGGTGGCTTGCCTCACTTAGTGTTGCATTTCCAAGAAGCTAATTAAGTCATCTGACCATCGCGCCCAACTCATTCTGGTGCACTCTGGAATCCAGAATGTATTTAGAAATACTGACTGTTAGAAAACTAAATGAAATGTCTACTTAAACCCATTGTGGGATATACTGTGCATACTGAAAAGGGGTTTTGAGCCAGCAAGGGAAGGGTCTGTGTTGATTATAAGCAGCAAAACAAAGAACAGAGGGTCTTACCCTGCTGCCAGGTGGGTTTGGCTAATGGCTGTGTCTTAGGTCAGAGACCTGTACTCTGTTTTTCTTAAAGAAAGCCTTAAGACTGAGTCTCCTCTCTGCATGTAGCCCAGTCCCAACGTATGCTTTCTTCATATACCCTTCCATTATTGGCCTGAATGTAAACCTTAAGCAAGGGAATTTCAGCTCAAAACATTTGCATTAATTAGCTCTGGATAAGGGGTTGGAAAGGCTGGAAAACCACTCCACTGGGCTTGGCTTCTCCACTGTCCAACCTGCGACCCAGTTGCCAAGAGCTCACCAGTTCCAGATGTTGGGTGGGGGCCGAAGGTGCCCATCTGTGACTGCCTCCCCCTGTAAGAGTCACTCTTTCTCAGCCTCCCTGGCTGTTGGCATTCGCTTCTGGTGTGCCGTAACCAAGACTGGCCTGACCACACAAGTAACTCAGATAGTCACTTGGGGCACCAATAAAGCAAAGCCTGATCAGAGAAAGGTTTGTTGTTGTTGTTGCTGCTGTTGTTGTTAACAACCCTTGAGTTGACCTTGACTCATGGCAAACCTGTGGATGAGACCCCTCCAAGCCCCCCTGTCCTCTACTGCTCCGCTCAGGTCCTACAAATTCAAGCCCCTGGCCTCCTTAATGGCGTCCAGCCATAGGGAGTGTGGTCTTCCTCTCTTTCTTCTGTCCTCAACCTTTCCTAGTAACACTGTCTTTTCCAATGATTTGTTCCTTCTCATGATGTGGCCAAAACAGGACAGCCTCAGTTTCATCATCTTGGTTCCAAGGGATTTCTGGTTTGATCTGTTCAAGGACCAATTAGTTTGTCTTTTTGACACAGAAAGGTGCCCCAAGGATATTATTATTATTATATTATTATTATTATTTTCAAAGTCCTAGAGGATGCAAGAGTGCAGCATTGTGAAGCCTAGTTCATCCTCCATCGTTCAGGAGACAGCATCCCAGGCCGTTTCAGAGTCTAGACTTCCTGTTCTGTCCTGCATTGTCTGTGACGCTATGTTTAAACAAGCAGACTCCCAAGTCACTGCTTTAAACATAAAGCCTTGGGTGCAGAAGAGGGAAGGCTCACCTCATCCTTGATGTTCCTCTCTGTTAAGTGTTAGTCAAATGGCCACTTTCAAAAGGAATTGATATTCTGGACCACGGTGGTGGCTCTTCCTAACTTCTGGCCCTTCTACGGTGATATCGTATCATTTCAATGAGTTATGCTGCTCTGGCATAATTAATGGAGCCCCTTGGCTGATTTAATTTTTGACAAATGTGCATGGATCGCGTTGACAGGCATGAAATTAGAAAATTCCGTGAGTGCCCCCAAATATAAATAGCTTTCGGAACTGAAAAGGGTTTCACAACTGAAGATGTTATTGTGTTGGGAGGAAAGGTTTTTTCCACTGACCCCCTCCGCCCCCCACTTTCCCTCCGCCCCCCATGCTTTTCTTCTTTGCAAATTGTTTGTCCATTCACAAAACAAATACTCTGGAGCCCAGTGAGGCTCATGGGAATAAATTTCGGGTCGAATTAGTACAGTTTCCTTGCTGTCAGGATGGTGGGATTAATGGTGTTTTGATGACACAAATTTTGAAGGGCGAACAAAAAGCGCGGAGGGGGGCAGACCTGACTCCTTAGAAGCGTGGTCCTCCTCCCCCCCAGCCTCCGTTGTCTCCGCTGTCATCCGTCTGCCAATCTCCCTGTCCATGGTGAGTTAAAAGCGCTTTTCATCTTCTCTTCTTTCCCACAGAGTTTGCCAGATCCGGGCCAGTGCCTGGGTTCCAAGGGGACACGCTGCAGTTGGCCTTCATCGACTTGAGACAAGTACGTCTTTGTCTTCTTGTTTTTTGTGTTTCTGTTAAGATGTGTAGCTGAGGACCATCAGGTCTTCAGGAGAGGAGGGGGCCGCGTTGGCCAGCGTCGCAATCCGGACCCTTCACACCGAGAGAACCAAGAGATGTTGATCTGGTGTCAGGGTGGCCCTGGGTGGAAGAGCGGCACTGATGCCTCCAGGTCATGGATGGTGCAATGGCCGACCTCGGCCATTGTGGCTGAGAGGAGGTATGGCCTCTAGCAGAAGGGGTGCTGGTGCAGAGGCTGCTCATGTTGGCACATCATGGCAGTGGAAGGGATTTGCATTCCACCGGGTGGAAAGATGGGGCGGGCATGTTCGTGTGTCCGGGGGACAGATGGGTATGTGTCTGGGGAGGGCCAGCACTCTTTCTTTCTCACCACCACCAGTTCCCCCAATTCTAAAGCATCTCTTTATCAAGAGGGTGACTAATGGCTCCGCCCACTGATGGGGCTGCCTTGTTGATGGCGGTGGCGAATAGGGCATCCCTGGGGCTTGGCAAGCTCCCTTCAGGAGGAAAGAGGCCGTTGTCCACCCAACCATTTGTTTCTGAGAGAACTCGGGGCGGGTGAGATGCCAATCTGTGGGGAGGGGGCATGGAGATGTTGGTGGGGGTCTAGCTTCTGTCATTTCTTGGCACCAAAGATGGATGGGGTAGGATGGAGGTCTGAATGCAGCAAGAGGCACTGACTGACGCCCTTTCCCATCAGAACGGTCTTTGTCCATTAAAGGCACCGCGCTTTGTCTCAGCTGCCATGATGATGCAGTGCCGTTGGTTTCCAAGGCTGCCGTAGGCTCGAGATTTGAAGGGCCGCCTCTGGATCTCAGGGTGCTTCTGTAACCTTCAGTGAGTCCTTCAGTCTCTGATCCGCTCCCACCCAAACAGCCCGTTCTGTGCCAGCTGCCTTTCAGCTCTTCTCAGTCAGACCCATTGGCCGTCCCAGAATTCCCTGTCTTAGAAGCGTGTGGTGGTGCAGACCTGAGATCTCTAGCCACATCCTTCTTGCCTCATTTCAACATGATTCCAAATGCAAGAGAAGAATGAGAGAAGGGCACTGTTTTGAGTGGGATGGGCAAGAGCTGAAGCTAGCATCCGGCTTCAGTTGGGGGCACATGGAGCCTGGGGTGATGACTGGTCAGATGCCACCAGGAGGTCACCAAGTATGACAGTAGCAAGTTTTGTGAAAGTCCAGGTGGCCTCATGGTCAGCTTTCTGCCATGGATCCTGGAGTTTCTTTCTCAAACACCAGCAAGTAGGGCTGATATCTGTTGTGCTGGTGTGGTCCTTTCACAAAGCCCTTCCCAGATTGGCTTTGTCCCATGTGGGTTAGTTCTAGATTGAAAGTGCAGTTCCCATCTCTTGGCTGGACTTTCTGCTCCTGCTGATCTTCTACCTCAAATCTTTCATCTCTCAGAAAATGCCACTTTGATGTGTACTTGCTTTTATTCATCAGCTCTGGCCCACCCGTTCCTTTCCCAATCGCTCAAGGGAAGATACTTCCATGGAGGGCAGCAAGAGTCTCTCTGTCTTGATCGGTTTGAAGCTACACTTCTGGACAGCCATGTGCCATTTCCAGCCTGTGTGCCGCTGCCCATTGTGGTAGAACTGGAGGACTCCTGGCAGGCCCATCCATGGTGTATACATTTTTCCAAAAACAGTTGTGTTATGAGATCCCAAAAGGTGAAGGGGAGGAAGAGGCAGAAAGCGAGAGAACTCCTAGGAAACGACATGGCCCCCTGTTTCTTTCTGGAAAGTTTTGGATAATACTTGTGGTGGGGCCAGCTGACTTTCAGGCCTTTTTAGGTCGGTTTGGAGATGCCCCTGCAAGATGCAGAGAGGAATGCACTCAGAGAGTTAATGTATTGGGTTGGGTAGGGGAAAATGTATGTGATTATTCATTCCCGGGTCAGAAAATGGGTTTCCCAGCAACTGGGACATGCTGCCCAGAAGGGTAATAGATTAGCAAGAATTCTGCAGTTTTCCCCAGATATTCCACATCCTGAAATGTTGCAGAGGAACTACTTTGTGGAGAAAAACACATGTGCTTTTCTATTTAAAAAAACAACTCCAAACCAACCTGTTTTCTACACAGAAGATGGGTTTCCTGCACAGATAACTGTGTTTACTGTGCAGGAAACTTGTTTACTATGTACAGAATGAGGTGGAGGGGATGAGTAACAACCACCACCACAACAAAAATAATAACCTGTGTGTCCATATTAATTCCTTCACAACAGTGTGAAGTCGTAGGCTTTCATGGCCGGCATCCATAGTTTTTGTGGTTTTTTTCAGGCTGTGTGGCCATGTTCTGAAAGAGTTTCTTTCTGACGTTTTGCCAGCATCTATGGCTAGCATCTTCAGAGACACTTCACAACACTTTACAATGTTGAGATATGGAGAGAATTGTTGTGTCAGCAGCGGAATATCTTATCTATCTATCTATCTATCTATCTATCTATCTATCTATCTATCTATCTATCTATCTATGTGTCTGTCACACACATGTCCTTCAGTAGGGAGAAAAGTACTTCACTTGTTTGTCCTCACATGCAAGGGTTAAATAGTTGAAGATGTTCATCCTGAGACTGGGAAGCCCCACTTGGCAGAAGGGGTTGGATCGGATGGCCCTTCCAGCATTGGGATTCTAGAATCCTAGAAAAAGGGATGCCATCTTGAGGACTTGTTTTCTGCTGCTGCTCCAGAGAATAGGACCCAGAACAATGGATTCAAACTAGAGGAAAAGAGATTCCACTTCAACATTAGGAAGAACTTCTTGACAGTAAGAGCTGTGTGACAGTGGAACACACTCCTTCCTCAGAGAGTTTGGTGGAGTCTCCTTCTTTGGAGGTCTTCAAACAGAGGCTGGATGGTTATCTGTCAAGGATGCTTGGATTGTGAGTTCCTGCATGGCAGAATGGGGGTGGACTGGATGGCCCTTGGAGTCTTATCCAGCTCTAGGATTCTATGATTCTATGCCCCTATTGTAGGACTGCAGTGACTTTCTTTTCACAAGAGCATTGTGTGCCCTTTAATATAGCCCATGTGCTTGCCAACATGTTTCTGAGTTAACACCCATCATGTAGGAATTTGTCTTTTCTTTTAAGCTGTCAGGATCATTTCCCGGGTGTACCTGTGCCTCGTTTCCTGAATTCTGCATGCAGGAACATGAGAACCTGGGAGAAAAAACGCCCAGGTGGACACCAAAGAATGCGCTGCTTGGGCTGGCCGTTGGCTGTCAACATTTGGAGGGTCCGCTCTGGCTGTTTTTTAAATTAATTTACTGGGTTTAGATCTATTTTTAAAAAGGCATTTGGACTGTTTTTGATTGTTGTTGTATTTTTTGGACATATTTATTTAATGTTGATAGTGTGTTTGTATTAATTGTGTATCCCCTCGGGAACCCTGGTGGGTCAAGAGGAGATACATAAATGCCTTGAATACACAAATAAGGAACTTTGCTAATGTGGCATAGCTTGGTCCTAGGTTGAACTAAAGCTAGCTAGGTAAGCATTGCAAAACTTCTGGATCGAAGAGACAATTAGAGGCCCTCAGGACAAAAGCTGGCCGGCCGCTGGGGCTGTTTAGTTGTGAGGATGCTTCACAACTGGACCTTGGTTTCTGCCAATATTACAGCAGGAAGACAAAAGTCTCTTTTACTTTGCAGACTGCCAGAAATAGTGCAAATTGAGTCCACTTTAA
>CM034708.1:910903-922080 GCA_020142125.1 Phrynosoma platyrhinos
GCAAAACTTCTCTGAACAAATCATGCCAAGGAAACTCTGGGACAGTTGTGCCTTTGGATATCAAACCCATTAACAACTTGAAGGTCCACAGCAACAACAAGAAACCAACAAATGACTCTAAGCAGATCTTCTGACCTTCCCCATTTACTGAAATGGCCTGCGGCTTCAGGTCTGCAGGATTTAGGGAGCCTGTGTGATGCGGTTGGGTCAGAACTGTAACTCGAGGAATGTAAAAAGAGATCCATCTGGTCAGCTCCTTCTCTGGCATTGCAGCCAGGGTCATGGTGAATTTTTCATTGGGGGCAACAAGGAGAGGTGGTATCTATTACCAGAGATTGTGGGGCAAGGAAAGGGGGAAAAGAAGACTGGATAGGCCTCACCTGGAGGTCACAGCGAATTCCTTCACTTAATGAATGTGAGAGGCACAAACGCTGTGGCTAGAGAGTATAGGAGGACCACATACTTTGAACGAGGACAAGAAAGGAGAGCCTGCAGGTTGCATTCTCTCGGCAGAAGGCAATGATGATAAACCTCCTCTGAATAATAAATATTGCCAAGAAATCCCCTTGAGAGAGCTGTTATAAGTCACAGTTTGCATGAAAGCACAGAACAACAACCAAGAAAGGGATACCTAGCAAAGGATGCCTCTCAAGATGAGCATCCCCTGTTTAAAGCATCCTGGATGAGCGTTTGCCAGTGAACTTTGTCTCTGTCCTTCTCCAAATAATCTTTCTGTAGAGTTTCTGCTTTTGGCAGGTCTGAAAAAGAGAAAGACTTCTGAGAGAGTTTTTGGGGTGTGATGGCCCTGCCTTAGTTTGACAATCTGTCTACCCCAGGGGTGAGAAGCATGCAGCCCTCCAGATGTTATAGGATTGTAACTCCCATCACCCCTGGCCAGGATAGCTAATGGTGAGAAATGTTATGAATTGCATTCCAACCACATCTGGAGTGCCATGTCATTCCCAGCCTGATCTGTCCGTTCTCAGTCTCTGATCTGAAAGCATCCTTTCAGCTTTCCTTGCCCTGAAAAGCCCTGGAGGCCAGCAAGAACGCATTCCTGGTCCACTTCAGTCAGCTCCATGCCAGCTAGTGCAGAACATGAAACCGATGGTCTGTCAGCACTTAGAAGGGAATACTGTTATCACTAAAAGTCAACACGAATGTCTCAAAAACTAGTCATGCCAAACTAATCTTATCTTTCACAGAAGTCACAAGCTTGGATAGATGAAGGGTACGCTGTGGATGTAGTGTATCTTGATTTCAGTAAGGCCTTTGACAAGGTCCCCGATGATATTCTGGCAAACAAGCTTGGGAAATGTGGGCTAGATAATGCGGCCATTAGGTGGATCAGTAGTTGTTTGACTGGCCAAACCCAAAGGGTATTACTCAGCAATGGCTCCTCTTCATCTTGGAGAGAAGTGACCAGTGGGAAGCCATACAAATCTGTCCTGAGCCTAGTGCTATTCAACATGTTTATCTATGAATTGGATGAAAGAATAGAGCCCATGCTTATAAAATTTGCAGATAACACCAAATTAGGAGGAGTAGCTAATACTCCAGAGGACAGGATCAGAATTCAAAATGACTTTAACATATTAGAAAGCTGGGCCAAAAGTAACAAAATGAATTTCAAGAGGGAGAAATGGAGGATACTAACATAGGCAGAAAAAATGAAATGCACAGATCTAGGATGTGGAACACCTACATGTGAAAAGGTTCGAGGAGTCCTAGCGGGCCACAAGCTTAACATGAGCCAATCGACGTGGCAGCTAGAAAAGCCAATGCAGTTCTATACTGCATCAGGAATATAGTGCCTAGATCAAGGGAAGTAATAGTGCCACTCTATTCTACTTTGGTCAAACCTCATTGGGAATACTGTGTCCACAATTCAAGAAGGATATTGACAAACTGGAAAATGTTCAAAGAAGAGTGACCGAAATGGTGAAATGTCTGGAAACCCCCAAGCACTATGAGGAGTGGCTTAGGTAGCTGGCTATGTTTAGACTGGGAAGCAAAGGTTATGACAGCCATGTTTAAATATTTGAAGGGATGCCATACTGAGGCTGGAGTAAGCCTTTTTTCTGCTGCTCCAAAGGCCAGGACACGGAATAATGGATTCAAGCTACAGGAAAAGAGATTCCACCTAAACATTCAGAATAACTTCCTAACAGTAATTGCTGTTCAACCGTGGAAGAGGCTGCCTCGGAGAGTGGTGAGTTTCCTCTTTTGGAGATTCTGTGACAGATGGCTGGATGGCCATCTGTCACAGGGCATGCTTTGATGGTGTCTTCTTGCATAGTAGAATGGGTTGGACCAGATGGCCCTTGTAGTCTCTTCCAGCTCTTATGATTCTACCTTCCAACTCTTGTGATTAGCAATTTCTCCGCATTGAGCTTCAGGAGTGCTTGGGTATGTCTACCTGGAGAAGAGAGGACTGAGAGTTGACATGATACAGCTGTTGTTAAATATCTGAAGGGGTGTCCAGTATGAGATACAGCCACCTTGCTTTCTTTCTGCAGAGACTAGAACACAAACCAATGGATTCAAATGACAAGGAAAGAGATTCCGTCTAAACAGTGAGAGCTGTCTGTGACAGTAGAACAGACTGCCTTGGAGGGCGGTGGACTCTCCTTTGGGGGCCTCTAAACAGAGATTTGATGGCCATCTCTCATATTTTACTTTTATATTCCTGCAGTGCAGGGGTTGGATCCCTCCATACTCTATGGTTCTCTAGTTGTGTGAGTTCAGGTGACTCAAGTGCTTCCTTTTTAAAATCTGGTTTAGGTCTAGGCCACTTCATGGCTTTGTCTACAAGCACACAAAAAAGACCTGGTGCTTGAGATTTTACTTGCCAGCCAGATGTGTCCTCTCAACACTGGATGGCTGGACATTCCAGATAGGCTTCTCTTCCAAACCCAAGAGACTGTCTTTGGTTCCTTATTATCCAGAATAGTGTGTCCCAGGAATGTGCAAGGAACGTTCCTGTTACTCTCCTCTCCATATCATGGCTCAGGAGTCTCTCTTCAGTCATGATAGGCAAGGAAACAGCAAAGGCAGATTCCCCCATTCTTGTTAGGAAAGAGAAAGTGCCACTGTGCAAATGGATGGGTCCAAGGCTCCTGTGTAGACAGGCCTGGATCTGCCCCTGCATTTCCAGTAACCTGGGGAGAAATCTTGGGGAAAGTCCTTTGAGTAGTTCTTCCCTCCTTTCTCGCTTTCTCTTTCTGGGTCTTCAGATGCATTGCTCAACGTTTGAGGCAGAAAGCCAAAAGGAGGGAGGGCTTCAAAGCACACAATTGTCAAGTTATACCTTTTGGGGTTAAAACATCAGCCCAGCCAGAAAGCCACGGGCCTGCCAGCCGCAACATGTTCAGGCAGGGAGGGAAGGAGAGTCCACGGATTCCTTATCAGAACAAGAAATTCTGCCTCGAAAGTCCCTCCGAGGGTTAGGATCCCTGCCAAGCCGCAGTGCCAAGCTGCCAAATCGGTCCTGCTCCCAGGTGCTTATCTGATGCGATTGGACACCAAATATTGCAAAGGGATCTCCTCCTCTTCCCCTGCCCCCATTTTGCTAATCTCTTGGAATGCCTTGAAGGGAAAGAGGGAGGGTGCACCTGTCTGCAAAGGTGCTTAAATGATCTTGGCAATTTCAGAGCATCTGTAGTACAGTGCACCACGCTTTGCCTGCTTCTGCCATTCCTCTGGGGGAAAAGTGTGGGAAGACAGGGTTTCTTGCTTGGGACGTCCCAAGTGGGGAGTGGTGGATGTGGGACTGTCCAAGGACAGGTGTAGCTGCAAAGCAGGGGGGTCTGAAGTAGATTTTGGATGGAGGAGGGAAGGTTGAGAAAGGTCTCTGGGGAGAGAAGACCCATCAGGCAGGACGGCCAAGGTGGCATTTCTTCCCTTTGTTGGCCATTCATTGGAGTGCTTACAGGCATCCAAGAAGACCTTTACCATTTCTGTGTCCACAGTGGGGCTACCTACCCACCCACCCATTTCTCTTCTGACATCAGAGAGCCAAAGCTGAGGGGACTGTTTCTCAGATCTCTTGAAACAGGAAAACCCATCAGTCATCCCAGATTTAAACAGGTTTAGCTATTATGCCTCTTTTCTCTGAGGAACCCCCAGAATTGTCATATTGAATTGAAATGAATTGAAGGCCCTGTGTGTGTGTGTGTGTGTGTGTGTGTGTGTGTGTGTGTGTGTGTAGGAGGTGGTGTGGCTCAGCCACAAAGTGCAATTTTGCCTGCATTCAGTCGCTTGCCAGCATCTCTCATTAAAAGCAGTGGTGCTTGGAAAGAACAGGGGGACTCACTGCTGATGGTTCTGGGTGAGGTGAGCCCAAATTTAGGTTGATTCTAAATAAGACAGGTACAAATGTTCGGCAGCAATTTAAAACACAGTGTAATGATGTTGCTAAAGAGCAGTTTGTTATATTAAAACAACCAGTGGGTTAAAGAAATATATTTTAAAGCCATGGAGAAACACCTGGAGCAGGGGAGAATGACAGATGTGGCTTCATGGAGGAGAGCAAGCAAACCCAGAAGCTGGAGAGCTCCATCTCTGGGATGAGAAGAAGACAGCAATGGTGGGTTTTGTTGCAGGGTCCCACCTGCCAATCCTAATTCTGTTATGGATCCTGTAAAAGGAATGTTTGGGGAAACAGAAAATGGCTACGTCTCTCATTTTAAAATCTCTTGCAAGGACACTAATGATCTCCAGAAAAAAAGTTTTGGGCATCAGTGTAGAAAAACATGGCTCTGCCCCTTCCCAGCCCTTTAGTTTGGGACCTACTATATAAACAGTCTTGACTTTGCTGAAAAATAGAGACATTAAACTGAAGTGGTTCATAAAAGATCCAGATTTCATCAGATTATCCATGATGCCAAGGAATCTGCACTGCCAGCATACAGACAAAGCTTGGCAGAAATCTGGTGTCATTTCTCTTTTATATTTCACTTTGTATTAAAATGAAAGCCCAAAAAACCTTGAGTTGTGGATTGTGACCTTCGGGGGGGTGTGTTTCCCCTTTGCACCCCTCTGGTTTGGCCTTAGGAGCACCTTGCAAAGCGGGGATCGCCCAGGTCTGCTTTCCCTCCCTCGGAATAAAGACTCACTCAGGCCTGATTTGCTGACTAATGTGAAAAACAGCGCTGGAAAAGATGCGGAAGAAACCTAATCCTCCCGAAAAGCCTGCCTTGCCCGGTGAGGGGTGTGCGATTGCTGTCGGATGCAATCGCGTCACAGAGTGTTTGTGGTGCGTTGCGAGCCGGCGCCTCTTCCCCAGAATGCAGAATGGAGGCAGCAAAGGACAAAATCCGATCAAGTGCACTATTATGTACAATCGTGCCCACAGTTCTGAAAATTGCAGAAGGCTGAGCATGTCACTCCAAGGGTAATCCCAGCAGCCAGTGATTTGTAAAACAGCTGCTGGCCTGCCTTGATCGTTCATTCGCTCGATCTCCCCACTGGCTTTTGGGGAGAGGGAGGGTGGAAGGGGTGTATCGGATGAGCGCTGGAGGAAGGAAGGTGGGCTGTGTGTCAAGGCTTGTGCCAGGCAGGTGTCTCTGGTCCCCATTGCCTCCATCTCTTCCTGTGCACAGCTTGCACATTTGCTCCTGTGTGGTGTTTCCTAGCAAACAAACATCCCTTTCTCACCCACTCCTGGTTGTCTTCCCATTGGCATTGACTGAGCGAGAGCACAGAACTGTGATGAGGGACCTTGAGTGAGGGTCTCTCTGCAAGTGACTTTCATTCATTGTTAATCTTGTTAACAATTGCTCATTCATTTTTGGTGGCTGGCTCTCCATCCCCACTGCCATTACTTGATGTACCACAGCCATTGGCCATGTCTTTACCCTCAGGGGCAGAGTTTTATTTTCCCTCTGCTACAAAGTCAGTCTTGGGTCAGATTATGTTGTCTTCTTCCCCATTTCCTGCCCTACTGACTCCTTCCCTTCCTTTCTTTTGCCTCTGCTTCTGCCTTATATATCCCATCTGGTGAATTGTTCTTCAAGGGGCATTTCCCCCAAGCTGCTTTAAGAATGTTGTGCTCTGTCCTCTATTAAAGAAATGTTCTCTGGACTCTTCCCTTTGTGCCAATTATTGTCCCACATCTTCCATTTCTTTCCAAATGTTTGGAGAGAATTGCCCTTTCCCAATTGATGCCTCCAACCCATTCAACCAGGCTTCTTATAGGTCACTCCATGTCCTTGACTCATGTAGTAAATGCTCTTCTAGTGGCAGAGGCTCAGCCTCAAACATCTGTGCCCATACTGTTGGGTATTTCTGCAGTCTTTGGCACTTTGGATCATTGTATTTTACTATTACGGCTGGCATCATTGGGAATAATGAGGAATGCTTTGTTCTGGTTTAAATCTTTTTTGTTTGATTGTTCCTCCTTTGTGTCATGTCAAGGATCTATGCCAAATGCTTTCCCTGTAATTGTAAGGGTGCCACAAGGATCAGTGTCGAATCCTCTTCATTTTTTAATTGGGTTTTCAGTCTCCCAGGCCTGTGGCATGATCTTTTTACTATTCTTCTGTTGGTTGGTTGCTTATCACAACTGTCACCCATGTATGTCATAAATAGTGACAGACAAAGGCCATTGATATCTGGCACTGAACTCCGAGAGACACCTGCATGGAAGTCGGAAGTTGCCTTAGATGGGCCCTTAGATTTCACCCAACTGGGCAGGTCTTCATGGTGGCAAGGAGAATTGCACACAAAGGCACTACAAAGCCATGGTGCAGGGGTGCAACCTAGTCAGGTACTTGGGGAGGGGGTGCTTTGTGAATTATTGGCTGGGGAAGGTAGAAGGTCCTTTCACCCTATCTGTTCAATTTGTATGCAGAACATATTATAAGAAAAACAGGCTTGGACTCAAAAGAAGAAAGAGTGAAGATAGGAGGAAGGAAGAGCAACAATCTTAGATATGCAGATGATACCAGAGTACTAGCGGAAATCATCACAGACTTGGAACAATCACTAAAGAAAGTCAAAGAAGAAAGTGCAAAGGCGGGCCTAATGTTAAACCTAAAGAAAACAAAAATAATGACCATGGACGATTATCTAGATGGAAATAGCTAAAGATTCCCCATTCCTTGGATCAGAACAGAGGCTGCAGTCAAGAAATTAGAAGAAGATTAGGAATGGGAAGAGCGGCCATGAAAGAACTAGACAAGATCGTAAAGAGTAAAGATAAACAACTGAGCACTAAAATCAGAATTATCCAATCAGATGTATTCCCCATCATCGTGTTTGGATGTGAGAGCGGGACAGTAAAGAAAGCAGACAGGAGGAAAATCAACACATTTGAGAGAATGTGTTTCTGGAGAAGAGTGCTGAGGATCCCATGGACGGCCAAAAGGACAAACAAAGGGGTCCTAGAGCAGATCAAGCCAGAGATATCTCTAGAAGCCAAGATGACTAAGTTGAGGCCACATCATGAGAAGCCATGATTCGTTAGAATAGACAATGACGTTGGGGAAGGTGGAGGGAAGTAGAAAGAGAGGAAGTCCACATGCTGCCAGATGGATGGACTCAACCAGGGAGGACATTGGCCTGACCAGGGGGGACATTGCAGGACCTGAGCAAAGATGCGGAGGAGAGGGAGGCTTGGAGACATCTCATTCACAGGGTCACCATGAGTCGAGGTCAGCTCAAAGGCAGCTAACAACAGCAGCAACATCATGTAGATGTATAGCTGCAACAGAAGAGAGCATTTTGCAATAGAAGAGAGTGTTCTTTGCTGCCCCAGTGCTGCAGTTTTTCTGCCGTTCTCTCTCTGTCTCTCTCGTTTTAATAATGCTACTGTATATTTTATGGGAGGTTTGCTATTTGAGGCTGGATTTAGTTCTGGGCAACCTTTTTTTAAAAGTGAATTGTTACCTTGAACTCTGCTTGGCCTTTCAGTTTTGCTGACAGAAATTTACTCTACAGATGTAAAGAGAAAAAAAATTAAGTAGGTAAGGTCACTGGGAGTTGAAACAAGCTCTCTCTGTGTTGTGTTATGTGTGTGTGTGTGTGTGAATGAAGTTATAATTAAGCTTCTGGTTGTGGACGTGTGAGCCTGAACTCTGCCTGGTCCCTTGGCCCTCTGGCTGAACCTGCTCCCTTTCGGCCTGGCAGGACCCCAAACAGGTGGAAATTACGGCTGGAATCTGGGACCAATTTCACGCGGCAGAAAGGGGCTTTACTGCCTGTCCAGAGCAGATTAGGTCTCGGTGCCAGCGAGAGGGGGAATTTAATTGAGCAATGCTAATCAGAAAATACGAATGGCCTTTGGCGCGTGCCAGCCGGCCGGCCGGCCGTACGAGGCACGGCAATTTGTTAAAAGCCGCAGAGAAAATTACTCCCCCTGACCACTTAGAGAATTGATTCCCGACGTCGACGGCAGCGAGTGGGAGACGTGGCGGCCCAGTGGGATTACGGGGAGCTGGAAATAGCATTTAATCTCTGTGTGGTTTGGACCAAGCTGCAATTACTCCACAGGGACGGTGAGGTGTCGCCCAAACAGCCTGGTTGATGCCTTAGTGATGTGAGTCTCTTGAATTGCTGTGTGTCATTCATGCTGCTCCAGAGACTAGGACACAGGGAGACACTGTAGATGAGGTTTCAGGATGCAAAGAGAGGAGGCTGGAGCACCAGGCAAAGAAGAAAAGTCAGCACCTGCATCAATAGAAGTATAGGGTCTAGATCAAGGGAAGTAATAGTGCCACTCTATTCTGCTTTGGTCAGGCCTCACCTGGAATAATCCTGTGTCCAGTTTTGGGCACCACAATTCAAAGAGGATGTTGAAAAACTGGAGTGTGTCCACAGCAAGGATGACCAAAATGGCAAAGGGTCTGGAAACCAGAAAGCCCTATGAGGAGGCATTTGGGAGTTTATTGCACTCTAAATAATGTGATTTATCCCCAACAGGATACTGTCGCTTTTGGGGTTAACAATGGGTATTATCGCATGTGAAATTGCCGCTGCTGCCGCTGGGCAACTGCAACCCAGCTGCATCCCGGGTCCCAGCTGTGCTCAGCTGGTCCCTTTGCAAAAACAGGAGCTTGCTGTTTTTGCCAAGCGGCCGACTGAGTGTAGCTAGGACCTGGGTTGGAGTCGCCTGATGGCGGTGGCGGCAATTTCATCTGAAATAATACCCACCGTTAGCCAAAAGCGTCTGTATCCCGTCGGGGATAAGTTGCATTATTTAGAGTGTGATAAACTTCTTAGGGTGCTGGGTATGTTTATCCTGGAGAAGAGAAGGTTAAGAGGTGATATGATAGCCCTGTTTAAGTATTGGAAGGGGTGTCATGTTGGGGATCCAGCAAACTTGTTTTCTGCTGCTCCAGAGAATAGGACACAACGGAGCAATGCATGCAAAATACAGGAAAAGAGATTCCACCTCAACATTAGGAGGATCTTCCTGACAGTAAGATCTTTTTGGCAGTGGAATAATATACTGCCACAATGGAGGGTGGAGGAGGCTCCTTCTTTGGAGGCTGTTTTTAAACAGAGGCTAGATGGCCATCTGTCGCAAGGAGGACTTGGATGGTGTCTTCCTGCATGGCAAAATGGGGTTGGACTGGGTGGCCTTTGGGTCCTCTTCCAACTCTATGATTCTGTGAATCCTGGAGAAATCCCACTGGGTAAAACTGGGTTAGGTGATGGCTGCAAATTGCACCTTCCCCGGCAACGAGAATAGAGCCTAGTATGCATGACAGGACTGGAACTGTGGGCCAGGAGGAAGGTTGCTTTTCATGAACTTCCTTGCATCCTCAGTGTACATATCACAAAAAAGTTCCTCCTCCCATTTTTGGAAGATTTGGGCAGCTCTTTGCAGAATGAAATGGGAATGTCAGCCCAGCGGAAGGTGTTGGGGTGAAGAGGGAGTGGGCCCTGTCTCCAAGAACACTGGTCTGGGGTGACCAGATGTCATAACTGCCAAGGAGGACAAGGCACCGCAGAATGTAGGACATTCAAGGGAAATGTGGGGCTTGACCAAATAATAGCTATCAATGCTAATATATATTTAAATGTATGCTTCTTAATCATGCTTGACATGGAGGACATTTTGAAATTCCTCCTGGACAGAAGGTTGAAATGTAGGACATGTCCTGGAAAAGGAGGACACTTGGTCACCCTGGTCTTGGTGGCTGGGTCATTGCTAGCTATCATTGCCATTTCTTTAAAAACATATATATAATTTAAAGATATGCAGAGAAAGCAAAGTATAACTAACATACCCTTAGCAAGTTCATTACAGTCCTCAAACAGAACATATAGAAGTTAATGAAAGTTAGGTATTTCTGATGCCCTTTAAATTCTCTCTATGTGTTCATTAGTCCTGCGTTGTGTATAACAAGCGAAAATGTTGGAACAGGTACTCTGAACATGCAATCCGACTTCAGGATTTTACTCCCAAACGAAGGGCATTTCCTGCTTTTCTCCCAAAATGGAGCTCTGGATTGCTTACGGTACAAGTTAAAACAAAATAGCCAAGGCAATATGTGATACAAAAGTTTTAAAAGCATCAAAGACTAAACCCAGTTACTTTGTAAGACATTAATTTAAAACTGTTAAAAACACATAAAACACACGTTGTGTGTATAAAAATCAGCACACCCATTGCACATATTCCTCAGCCAAGAAGGGCTGAAGGTCAGTTGTCCAGCACCAGGACCCACCCTCCATTCTGCTCTGCATCCACCTGGCTAGGAGCATGTTCGTTCCTGTTGTGTGCCTTCGAGTTGCTTCAGACTTATGGAAACCCTAAGAAGAACCTGTCAGAGAGTTTTCTTTGGCAAGGTCCGTTCAGAGCAGGTTTGCCTTTGCCTTCCTCTGAGGCTGAGAGAGTGTGACTTGCCTGAGGTTGCCTAGTGGGTTCCCACGGCTGAGTATGGAATCAGTCTTTGTCCCCCGGTGTCCCTGTCCAATGCTGAAACCACTACGCAGTGCAAGTAGGCCCCGTTAAAAGTTCCTTACCCCAACCCTCTTAGTAAATGAGAAGGAATAATCCCCTCATTTCACCTTGATCAAGGACCAGCCCCTTTGTGCTAAGATTTCTCCATTAATTCCTGAACAGGAAAATACATTCCCTGTGTGCAAAGGGATATTCTGGCACCTTTTGAGACTAACCGAAAGAAAGACGTTGACAGCATGAGCTTTCGTAGACTTGAGCCTGCTTC
>CM034708.1:928026-941068 GCA_020142125.1 Phrynosoma platyrhinos
TGATGCCTCGAAAAAAGAAATGGGCCGGGGGGGGGTGTTGGAGGAGGGAAGTAACCAGAAAGCCCAAAGCCTCCTCCTGCCCTCCCTGCAATCCAGCCTTCCTCATATGGAACCAGTGCCAGAAATAGAGGACATGGTTTTGTAACCTACCAACCGCCAAGGACGGGCGAGATCCTTATTGCCTTTCAACAGCAATGTGGGTCCCGCAGTGAAGTGCCCAGAGCTCCTTCCATTTCAGAGGATGGGAGGGCTTAATGGGAATTAAGGGGCTTTGACTCTCTCCCTCTCCCTCTCTTATTTCGTATTTTCCATACGCATTCTTCTCCAGCTCCAGCCGAGCACACACCCAGGTTCAACCAGGAATTTGGACTGGGTTCCAGATCCCCCTAGAACTACCTGTTTCTGCAAAGAAGATCATTTTCTGGCAGAATGCTCCTGGGAGTAGATGGCAGCTGGCCGAATGGTGGCCAGGCAGGTGGTCCAGAGCCTCCTCTCCTCCACGCTCTTTGGCATTCTTCCATACAAGGAGGTTTCCTTCCTTCCTCACTCACAGCCTCAGACTGGCTCCATTATCCCTTGGCTTCCCTGAGATATCCTACTAAAGAACCACACAATGGTGGGACCAGTGTAGTAGAACTGTCCACTTTGTGCCAGGCCAGTGGCTAATAACTATGGCTGCCAGAGAGGTGGAAGTCCCTCTCCAAGGAAAAACACAAGCTGAAGTAGATCAGAAGATGATTCACAAGGCTCTTCTTCTATGCAGGCAAAGTGGCATGTAACACCCAAGGCTTAGTTCCAGTTGAGGGTGCTCAGCGTGGCAGCCTCAGGCAGCAAAAATAAGATTGAAACCTGCGGACTGGCAGGAGTAGGCAAACAACTGTAAACTAACCTGGATTGGTGTGGGAGCTGTGTCTTGCAAAGGTTCCCAAGAAACCACCAGCCAATGCCCTGTGTTGGTTCACCAGGAAGACACACAGCCATCACATACGGCAAAGACAACAGAGAAAGTCCTCGGTGTGATGAGGACCATCATGGACACTCTGCTTACTCACTTTCTGCCTGAAGCCCCCTTTTTGCCCTCCCATGTGGCTCTTGTTGCCTTGATGTTCAAATGATCCTTTGGGTGGGCTTTTCTGTTGGGATATAGCATTGATCATTCAATTTCTTTCTCTGCTTCCATTTCGCTCTTCTCTTGCTCTCCTTTGGCCAGCTAAAGTCCATTCCCTTCCTCGCTCTCTTGTCCAGTTAAAGTCATGGTTGTCATCTCCTCCTCCTCCTCCTCTTCCTCCTCCTCTTCCAGCAGCCAACAAAGCCTGGCTTCCACAGAGATGGTGAATGGTTAAAGGGATCTTCCAAAAGTTAAGAGTGACATGTGGTGCAGTTGTGCAGATACCAAGGGATAATAAAAAGTCAAATCATAGAATCATAGAATTAGAAGAGACCTCCAGGGCCCACCCTGTCCAATCCCATTCTGCCATGCAGGAATACACCATCAAACCCCTCCCTGGGACAGATAGCCATCCAGCCTCTGCTTAAAAACCTCCAGAGGAGGAGTCTCCAACACTTTCCAAGGCAGCATCTTCCACTATTAGACAGCTCATACTCTCAGGAAGTTCTTCCTAAACTTTAGGTGGAATCTCTAGTTTGATTCCACTGCTCCAAGTCCAAGTTTCTGGAACAGCAGAAAACAAGCTTGCTCCATCCTCAATAGGACGTCCCTGCAAATATTTAAATGTGGCTCTCATGTCACCCCTGAAGCTTTTCTTCCCCAGGCTAAACATACCCAGCTCTCTAAGGCGCTCCTCAGGGGGCTTGGTGGTTTCCAAACCTTCCACCATTTTGGTCACCCTCCTTTGGACACCTTCTATGAGTGAGTCCAAAAGCAAATCAAGCCTGAACTCTCCCTAGAAGCTAAGGTGACTGAAGTGAGGCTTTGGACACATCATGAGACGTGACTGGTTAGATAATATGGTAATACTTGGCAAACTGGGAGCCAGTAGGGGAAGAGAAAGACCAGATTAGAGATGGAAAAAGTCTGTCAAGGAAGCCACAGTTGCTGCCTGAGCTTCTGAGACTTGGAAACGGCTGGATGACTGGGTTCTTGGAGACCTCACATCCCGAGGGTCACCACAAGTCAAAGTCACCTTAATGGCAAATAATGACAAGAAGAAGGAGCCAGGAGAAGCAGTGTGGTCTTGCCACTCCCTTGATCTTGTTTCTTAATGAATGCTGGGCTATTCAGAACCATTTTGGCCACTGCTTCTGGTACCCAATACCATTTCTCAGCACCAGCGTTGACCTCACGCTGGTGTGAAGTGTAAGCTGAGTGCTCTTCCAAGGTTACGACCCTCAGACAGCCTGGCGGAAGAAGGCGGCTGCTGGGGAGGAAGCAGCGGGCGGATGGACGGATGGACGGGCGGGCGGCGGTAAGGAAAGTCAGCATCCATGTTTCTGTCCTGGCAATCGTGTAACTCTACTCAGTGCAATTTATTAATTGTTTGCCCAGTGCATTCAGAATATTGTGTGACACGGGATGCATGGAAGTTACACAGAGGGCATTCTGGAGCGCCTGCAACCTCATACTCTCCTAACAGCAGAGAGATACCATCCAGACGCCCAGGAGAGCTGATGTTTTGAGATACCTCGGCTTGGGAGCAAACAGAAATGCCTTTGCTTCTGGCCGATACGGCTGCTAGCCAGTTGATCGACAGGCAACTCCTCAGTGAGGGAGAACATCTGGAAAGGATGGCTTGGGCAGTGGTTTCAGCTAGGGAGGCAAAGTAGTCTGATGAACATGTTGATGAACTACTGTCTATGGGGAGGGTTGGAGAGGAAGAGGCAGGGAAGACGCTACCTTCCAACACTCTCTTTTCCTGGAGTTTGAATCCAAAACTGCCCAGGCAGCCTCCCCCTGCATTTTATCCCCTTCACCTTTGTTCCTTTCTGATGCTTTGATTGTGAGTTCCTGCGTGGCAGAATGGGGTTGGACTGGATGGCCCTTGTGGTCTCTTCCAACTCTATGTTTCTATGACTCTGATGGGCTGTTTCACATCTTTAAAAAGCTGGTGTGCATTTTATAAACACAGGAAGAGTGAGTTGCTTAATAAGGGGATCTTGTAGCACTTTTAGGCTATGTGGAAGAAGTTGTATCATAAGCTTTCGTAGACTTTCGTAGAATAAGCTTTCATACTCTACGAAAGCTTATGCTGCAATGTCTTTCACACAGCTAAGTCTCAAAAGTGCTGCAAGCTCCCTTTGCATACTGATATTCCCATATGATGGTCCAGGCTATTGTATTCCCCATCACCATGTACGGATGCACAAACTGGGCAGTGAAGAAAGCGGTTAGAAATAAAATCAGGTCATCTGAGATGCTGGTGCTAGGGAAGAGTGCTGAGGATACCGTGGATGGCCAAAAAGTCAAACAAATGGGACTTAGAACAGGTCAAGCTTGAACACTCTGGAAGCCAAGATGACTAAATTGAGTCTGTCATACTTTGGCCAAATCATGAGAAGGCATCATAGAATCATAGAATCATAGAATCATAGAGTTGGAAGAGACCACAAGGGCCATCCAGTCCAACCCCCTGCCATGCAGGAACTCCCAATCAAAGCATCCCTGACAGATGGCCATCCAGCCTCTGCTTAAAGACCTCCAAGGAAGGAGACTCCACCAAAATCTCCATTGAGAGAGTGTGTTCCACTGCCAAACCGCCCTTACTGTCAGGAAGTTCCTCCTAATGTTGAGGTGGAACCTCTTTTCTTGCAGCTTGCATCCATTGTTTCGGGTCCTAGTCTCTGGAGCAGCAGAAAACAAGCTTGTTCCCTCCTCGATATGACATCCCTTCAAATATTTAAACACGGCTATCATATCACCTCTCAGCCTTCTCTTCTCCAGGCTAAACATCCCCAGCTCCCTAAGTCGTTCCTCATAGGGATTCATGGTTTCCAGACCCTTCACCATTTTAGTTGCCCTCCTTTGGACACGCTCCAGTTTCTCCACATCTTTTTTGAATTGTGGTGCCCAGAACTGGACACAGTATTCCAGGTGAGGCCTGACCAAAGCAGAATAGTGGCACTAAAAGACAATGATGCTGAGAAGCAGAAAGAAAGGAAGACCACATATCAGATGGTTAGACTCAACCAGAGAGGTCTCAGGTATGAATTTACAGGACCCAAGCAGAGAACCGTGGGATGGGGGGCTTAGAAGCATATCATTCATGGGGTCACCATACACCGAAGTCAACTCAAAGGCAGTTAACAACAACAACAATTCCAGACTAACATGGCTATGCCTCTGAATTGCTTAATAAAGACTTGGTAAGCAGAAAGTGACCTGACAAGCAGTCAGGACATTGATCTCTGAACTCCATGCTCACAAGGAGGACTAAGGCGGAAGCCACCTGAGACCCTTTTAACCTTGAGATGATGGGGCTCAACCTGAGACCTTCTCCTTCTTCCTGAGCCACGCAGTCGCCTTCTGATCCTCTCCCACACTTTCAATTTAACTCCTCCTGAAATAAAGTAGCTGCGGGAAGGAGGAGAGAGCTGAAGTCTGGTTTAAAGAAATTTCATCCACATCTATGCTTTAGTTAATGGAGTGTTGTGGGTAAATGGAATTTCTGAAGCAAGTGGCAAACTTTCTTTGCTTCTAAGAAGCATTGTCTTTGCAGGAGGGCTTTTCCTGGGTCTAAAAGAAGGGAGAACGTCTCTTCTCAGAGAGAGGGTCCTAGCCCATGCAGGGAAGTCGTGAGAGAGAGGGAAGCTGTGGAAGAGAAATTCTCAGGTAGCAGAACCCAGTTGCTCTTGGTGGGAAATACATTTTTTCCTCAATGGTGAAGCAGCTCAGCATGTAAACAGAGTCCGAAGCGACCAAGAAATAACTCTCTCAGGCTACATAAGGCTGCAAAGACAGTGACAAGAGCCAGAGAAGCTGAAAGGGCCAAGATCCTGCCCCAATCCACTCCTCCTCCTCTGCTGTCTCTATTTTGCAATAGTTGCTGAGCCAGAAGAGTCTGGATTTTGGGGTGCACATTTCCCTGTGGCCTTCTTGATAGCAAAGTATGCAATTCCAGCCTCAACACACAGACACAGCTCCCCCCCCTGCACACACACAACTATTTGAACCATGTGTGTGGGTGTGTGTGTGGGTTTGTGCACGTGCGACTGTCTGCCTCAGCAGAGCACCAGGAGCTAAAAGTTCAAACGCCTGTCGCTTTGGGAGTGTGAAGCATGGGAAACTAATCTTATTTTAACGGTCTCATATACCAAGCAAATTTCTCTGCGGTTCCAGGTTCAATCATTTTGGCCTTAAAGATGTCTGAGCTTTTCTCCCTATCATATTTATTGATCCTATCACACTGATAGGGCGGCAGCATACAGATAACTAAAGCAATTAACCCAGAGGTGAACTCCGGAGCCCTGAAGAATCTGCACGCAAGACTAAAGAAAGGCCGAGGGGTGGGAGTCTGCTCCTCGGCTCCCTGCAACACCGAAGAAGAAGACGCAACTCCAAAAAGAAAAGAAGGAGAAGAAGAAGAAAGAGGGGAAAGAAAAGTCTTCTTCTCTTCTCCAGGAAGGTGGCAAGGTCGGTGGTGGCCAGGACAGAGGCTCCCATCCACAATACATCTCTCTTGGGGGAGGACTGACCTCCAGTATCCATTGCCTTCTGGTTTCTGTCTTTCCATCACTGTTATTTTTGTTGTGTGCCTTCAAGTTGTTTCTGACTTATGGCAACCCTATGTATGGTGAACCTATCATGGGATTTGCTTGGAAAGATTTGTTAGCTGCCATCCTTTGAGGATGAGAAAGTGTGACTTGCCCAGGGTCACCCAGTGGGTTTCAAACCCGGGTCTCCAGAGTCATAGCCCAACTCTCAAGCCACTACTCCATGAAATGCTAGGTTCCTCACCCAGTTTTTGAATGTTACAGTCGTCCCTCCACATTTGTGGTTTTGATTAATATGTTCTCTGTAGGAACCCCTAGGTCCTCCCGTGCAATTCTGCCAGAAGCTGACCATAGAGTCACAGTGGAGGACCTAGAAATTCCTAGAGAAAACACTTCTCTAGGCATCTGTTGATCCTCCAGTTCTGTTGACCACAGAGTTGAGCTGAAGGACCTAGATGTCTAGGAAGAACTCTAGATATTTTTAGGTCCTCCAACACAATTCTATGGTCAACCTCTGCTGGAAGGTGACCACAGAGTTGAGCTGGAGGACCTAGAGATTCCTAGAGGTGCTCTCTCAGGTTAAAAAAAAAAAGTGGGGTTTTTAAATTATTATTTGCCGTTTTCCCACTTCCACTGGGGTCCTGCATTGCTAACCCCAGCAAATGTAGAGGGACCATTATGGCTTTGGTTTTTTCAGATCTGATTATTTGCGGTTTTGATTTCTATGTTTCTCTTGGAATCTCTAGGTCCTCCAGCGCAACTCTGCCAGACGTTGACCATAGAAGTTGACCAGAAGTTGAACATATTGTGCTGGAGAACCTAGAAGTTCCTAGAGAAAACACTTCTTTAAGCATCTGCAGGTCCTCCAACATGATTCAACTTGTGGCAGATGCTGACCATAGACTTGCCCTGGAGGACCTGGAGATTCTTAGAGAGATACAAAGAATAGTGTGTGTTTTTATTGGCAGTTTTCCCACATGCCCGGGGGTCCTTCACCCCTAACCCCAGCGAACGTGGAGGGGCCACTGTGTTTATTAAGCAACCCTAAGGGAAGGAAATTTGTGGCTAACAGGTTTTAGAGCTCTGGAGTCCAGGCCAAATAAAAACATGCCAGTCTTTACTGTTCCAGAAGACCCGGGGTTATTTATTTATTTATTTATTTATTGGGTAGAATGGGCTAACATGGCTAATTTGCCCCCGACCTTTAAACCGCGTGGGACCATGTCCCGCTCTATGCACCTGCTCAGGCTCCAAGGTCTTCAGGGGAGACCCTTCCCCAATGTCCATCACCATCCCAAGCCCATTTGGCAAGGACACAGGCGACAGGGCCTTCCTTCTTGGTGGATGCTTCCAGATTTTGGACCTCCATCCCCAGGAGGCTGGGATGCCTCCTTCCCTTCCTCTTTCTCTTTCTGGAGGCCAGGAAAAAACCTTCCAATCTGACGGGCCTTTTAGGGGTTGCCTACAAAGGCTTTTAATGGGTCTGCCATTTACTGTCTGTTCTGCTGATTTTTAACTTTTGATTTGCTTTAATTTTAAAGAATTTTAATTCTATGTATTTTTAATTACAGGCTGAGTCTCCCTTATCTGAAGTGTTTGGGATTTCGGAGTTTTTCGGATTTTGCAGTATTTGCATATGCATAATGAGATATCTGGGAGATGGGACCCAAGTCTAAATATGCAATTCATTTATGTTTCCTATACATAAATGAATACATATGCATAGCCTGAAGATAATATTACATACAATACGTTTAATAATTTTATGTATGAAACAAAGTTTGTGAACACTGAACCATCAGAAAGCAAAGGTGTCACTATCTCAGCCACGCACATGGGCAAGATTTTGGAGTATTTAGGATTTCAGAATTCTGGATAAGAAACACTCAACTTGTATATTCTAATAATAACTTTTTACATTTTTATCTCTCTCTTTGCAACTGTTTTTTAATAGTGTTTATTTTAAATTTTGCAAGCAGCCTTGGATCTCAATATTGAGGGAAGGGAGAGATAAAAATAAATTAATATTAAAAATCTTAATAATCATAATGATAATCCTAATTTTTTAAAAAATCAGAAGAACATAAGAGTAGCAACTATGCAGGAGATGAGGTGGTGGGTGATACCAGAGCACCTTCCTCGGGTCCCTTGTGAGACTTTTCCTTGTGCTCCCTTTAACTTGATTATTGTGGTCACCTTGTCACACAACAGAACAAGTTGCAACACATCGGTCAGCTAAGTCTTATCGTGGTTTTTTCAGTGGCTTAGTTTTTAATGGAGGTTTAGGGATGTCAGTTCTTTTATTAATGGATGTCAAATAGCCATCTTGAAGAAAGACAAGATGTTAACAGTGGCGTGTGTGTTTGGGATCTGTGTGTCTATATATGGCACACACACATCCAAAGATTTGGAATTTCTTCCAGGGAAAGGGAGGCTGGGAGAGAGCTTTTGGAGGAAGAATCCTAGAATCCTACAGTTGGAGGAGACCCCCAGGGTCCATCCAATCCAACCTCATTCTGCCATGGAAGAAGACACCATCAAAGCATTCTCCATGACAAATGGCCATCCAGCCTCTGTTGGAAAACCTCCAAAGAAGGAGGCTCCACCATCCTCCAAGGCAGTATCTTCCATTGACAAACAGCTTTTATCCTCAGGAGGTTCTTCCTAATGTTGAGACAGAACCTCTTTTCCTGTAGCCTCCATCCACTGCCCCATGTTCTATTCTCTGGAGCAGCAGAAAAGAAGCTTGCTCCATCCTCAACATGACATCTCTTCAAGTACGTAAACATGGCTATCATGTTAACCTTCTCTTCCACAAGTTAAAGATACCTAGACCCTTAGGTCGCTCCTTGCATGGTTTCCATATTCTATTCAAAGGAGGAAGGCAAAGGTCAAGCAGATGGAAGAATGTGAAGGGGGGGGAGGAATCCCCAAAACCAAGGATTGGGATCCTGAAAGAAAGAGGAGAGGAAGCCTAAGCCAGAAATTGATATGCTGGGTGGCTGGGGAAACTGTCAATATCTTGCACAAACTTTTTCAAAAGCAGGATCAGGAATTTATTATCAATTTCCAACAATAACAACAAAATAACGTGCTCCCAGTTTACTAGGGCCAAATGCAAAACCTTCATGCCACTCATGGGCAGGAGGATGCCAGCAAGGCACAACAGTTAACCTGCCAAAAAGGAGCACAGTCCCCTTGGGGCTCCTTCGAAGAGCTGATGGAGAAACCTCGGCCAAGTTCGCTTCCCATTTCTGAGAACTGATCTTTCAAGAAGGGCTGTGAAACCTCCCCAGGGACGATCCTGCCTGAGCAGATCCCCTGTCAAAAGAAATAACTTGGCATCACGTAACACAGGGCTTCCCCACAACAATGAAAAGTTAACGTTAAGAGTAATCAGTCCATAAAGATCCAGCAGCGGCAAAGATGACATAAAACGCGAAGGAAGCAGTCTCCAAGCGGTGTTGCAATAGGGTTTCCCCGCTTAGATCTAGACTGTTATCTGAAGCTGAGTAGCTTTCACAATTAACAAAGAGCAGATGCATTGCACACACAATTTCCCAGAGTAAGCCTTGGCACCTCCGATCAAAAGGATCTTGCACAACTGGATTCTACAGCTATTTATTCATTTAGTCTCTCATGAGTACCTTAGTGGTGGATTTCTGCATTCAACGAAATGGGCTGCTGCATTATTGTTGTTCATTGCTGTCAAGTTGAATTTGACTTATGGCAAACTTATGAACGAATCTCCTCCAAAATCTCTGGTTCATCAACCACTCTGCTCAGGTCTTACAAATTCAGGGAAGCTGCAGCTTCCTTGATGGAGTTTATCCACCTCTAATGAGGTATTCACCTTTTCCTACTGCCGTCTACCTTACCAGCATCATTCATGTCTTCTCATGAGTTTTCTAAAGTATGACAGCCTCAACTTAAGTCACCTTGGCTTCAGAGGAGAGTTCATGCTTGATTTGCTCCAAATCCATCACTGACTGGTTATTTTGGAAGTCAATGGTATCCACAGAACTCTTCTCCAGCACCATGTTTTCAATGATGGGTCCCTTCCAACTCTGTAATTCTATGGTATATGAAATACAGGAATATTACATTTCCAAAAGGAATAGAAATGTTGTGACAAAGGGGGGGGGGACACCCTGATGAATCTTGTAGTACCTGGTGGCGCAGTGGTTCAATGCCTGTACTGCAGCCACTCACTCATAGACCACAAGGTTGCGAGTTCAATACCAGCCAGGGCTGAGGCCTGCATCCTTCCGAGGTCGCTAAAATGAGTACCCAGATTGTTGGGGGGCAATCAGCTCACAGTTGTAAACCGCTTAGACATCCCATTGTGTGATATGAAGCGGTATATAAATGAAGCTGCTTTGCTTTGCTTTAAAGACTTAACACATTTAACATGGCATAAGCTTTGGTGGACTCTTGCCTCACTGGTAACCCAGTACCCAGCCAACTAAGATAGCTAAAAATCAATACAATATGCCTGTCACAAAACTATCACTGATGCAGAAACAATAGATTAACAGCTAAAACTGCACCTATGAAAAGAAGAAGCCAGCATAAAACCACCACTCTGCAGAAGGAAAGAATGTATTTTTTTTTTTAAAAAAAAATCATGCTGAAAAGCCATCTAAATGGGTGCCATAAACATTCTCTAAGAGAGGGAGAGTTTGAGAGATTTGGGGCCACTAGAGAGAAAGCCTTGCCCCCAGGGCCTTCTAATCTGATGACCCATAGCCATAGGACTGAAAGTAGCCCTTCAAGCTTTGGCTGGAGATGCCTGGCACACCTTCTTGGTACTCCACTCTCCAAGGACTAATCAATCTGGGCCCTACAAAATGTCCAAAATCAAGATGGAGACCACCCAGGATGGTATGCTGCATTTGGGTGGGGAATCCTCTGCCCCATAGAGAGCATGAGATGCAACCAGCCAGGTCAGTTCCTCCCCAAGGAAGGGTCACTGCTGGCGGAGCAGCTGACACAGGGCCCTCGTGTCCACCAAGGCCACGGGGGCCTCCACAGGTCATTTCCCATCCAAAAAGAACCCCTCCAATCAGGCCTCAGACCAAATCAAAAACTGTATAGCATTCTTGCTGATTTTTAATACCGCCAAAAAGGCTCCCAGGGTGGTTCTAGGATTAACACAGATTGGAAACCCAAATGCAGTAATCAAATACAACCTACAACGTGTTTTTCCCCATATAAAAACAAAAAAACTGATTTGGTTAAGGGGACAACAAACAGACTAAATAGAAAGCACCCCTCGAGAGGCCAGCCAGCAAAGCCAGTGGAGTTCTTCAAGCAGAGAGCCAAGACCCCAAAAGGGCAAGTAGGAAGAATCCCAGTATTGCAAGTTGCCACTTGGGCAAGAAAGAAATCAAAGCAGTGAAATAAGACTTCGCTGCAAATCATTTTGTTGTTGTTGTTTGCCTTGTTTCCGATTTATGGTGACCCTAAGGAAATGCTAAATGGTGCAGTTTCCTAGATGCCTCAATGGCGGGTGCTGGAGTCTCCGTCTTTGGAGGTTGTTTTTAAAGAGAGGCTGGATGACCATCAGTAACAGGGAGGGCTTGGATGGGTCTTCCTGCAGGGCTGGAGAGCGTTGGACTGGATAGCCCTTGGGTTCTCTTCCAGCCCTGTGATTCTTGATGGCAAGAGCTGTTTGACAGTGGAATGGACTGCCTTCTTTGAACAGAGGACCAATTGTGGTTGAATCATGGTCGTCTCATGGCAGGCAGTTGGACTGGGTGGCCCTGGTGATTCAATGATTTTAAGTCGAAAAGGCAATGAAAGAACAAGAGAAGCCTCCATGAGGAGAGAGCAGAGGAGGCAACGGAAGGAAGGAAGGAAGGAAGGAAGGAAGGAAGGAAGGAAGGAAGGAAGGAAGGAAGGAAGGAAGGAGAGCTAGCTGCTGGGAGCAGAAAGGGAGACGGATGTCACTGTCAACCAAAGGTCTAACTATGAGGGGCCCAAAATGAAGGCAGTGCCCCCCCCCAATAAGAATTCTGGCCCCACACAAAATGTTCCTCCAGTTTGCAAATTCCTAGCATTGCATTAACTTAAAACTTCAGTTGAGTGCTTGCAAAACAGGGGCTGACGGAGCGGTCAAGGAAAGGCGAACACAGAAAATTTTGGGGTGGAAATAGTTTTCAGTCTATTACTCTCTGCTGGACTGAAGGAGGATTTTGGAGAAGAGGCAGAATTTTTTGTCTGGAGGGCAGAATTCTTTCTCTTCCAGCTACATCCCTGCCACCCTTCTGTCCTTCTGAATGTCAGCAAGGATGCCAACATTCAAGCATCCCAGGGGTCTGGAGGACCACAAAGGTGGGCATTTCACTGCCCTGGAATCCTGCTTGCAGGTGTTTATTTCAGAAATCTGTTTGGTTTGCACGGTTAAGTGTTGCTATTGACATGACTTTTGAAAACAGTCAAAATCAACATTTGCGATGCTTGGTTGACTGTGTTGCTGTTGCTGTTTTGGTCTTTTTCTTTGGTTTCCTTTTCCTTTCTTGGTTGTATTGGTTTGTTGTTATATTTACTGTAATAAATACATTTTTACAAAGACAAGCTAAAAAACTCAGTAGCAAAAAAGGATTGAAAAACATTAAACAAGGAATCCTATTAGAAACACTAATTTGAAACAGTTTAAAAGGCATTTCAAACATAGTGAAGAAGACAATCTCTGCAAGAAATAGGGTGCAATGGGATGTGGAGACCTCACTAGAATCGGCTGGAGAGGTGAGGTTTGACTGGGATGAAGGAATAGAGGGCCTGCTTCTCAAATTTGCAGATGACACCAAATTAGGAGGAATAGCGAATACTCCAAAAGACAGGATGAAAATTCAAAATGACCTTAATAGATTAGAAAGCTGGGCCAAAGCTAACAAAAAATGAATTGCAACACGGAGAAATATAAGGTACTGCACTTAGGGGGGAAAAATGAAATGCATAGATATAAGATGGGGGACACCTGGATTAACGAGACTTATACGTATGAAAGGGATCTAAGAGTCCTAGTAGACCTCAAGTTGAACATGAGTCAAAAATGTGATGCAGCAGCTAAAAAGGCCAATGCGATTCTAGACTGCATCAATAGAAGTATAGTATCTAGATCAAGGGAAGTAATAGTGCCACTCTATTCTGCTTTGGTCAGGCCTCACCAGGAATAATTCTATGTTCTGGGCACCACAATTCAAAAATGATATTGAGAAGCTAGAGTATGTCCAAAGGAGGGCAATCAAAATGGTGGAAGGTCCGGAAACCATGAAGCCCTATGATGAGCGACTTAGAGAGTTGGGCATTTTTAACTTGGAGTAGAGAAGGTTAAGAGGGGATATGATAGCCGTGTTTAAATATTTGAAGG
>CM034708.1:966969-981893 GCA_020142125.1 Phrynosoma platyrhinos
CATATACAACACATATACGATGATGCTTGTCAAGGTTATTATGTGGTATGAAAACAGGAAGACAGTATTACAGGTGGATGGATTCAGAGAATCATAGAGTTAGAAGAGACCCCAAAGGCCATCCAGTCCAACCCCCTTCTGCCATGCAGGAACTCAAAATCAAAGCATCCTCATTGACAGATGGCCATCCAGCCTCTGTTTAAAGACAGCCTCCAAAGAAGGAGACTCCACCAAAATCTCCAAGGAAGGAGTGAGTTCCACTGTCCAACAGCTTTTAAGGTCAGGAAGTTCTCCCTAATGTTGAACTGGAATCTCTTTTCCTGCAGCCTCCATCCATTGTTTTGGGTCCTAGTCTCTGGAGCAGCAAAAAATAAGCTTCCTCCATCCTCAATAGGGCACCCTTTCAAATACTTAAACAGGGCTATTATCATATCACCCCTCAATCTTCTCTTCTCCAGGCTAACTATACCCATTTCCCTAAGGCGTTCCTCATAGGGATTCATGGTTTCCAGACCCTTCGCCATTTTGGTGGCCCTCCTCTGGACATGCTCCAGCTTCTCAACATCCTTCTTGGCCTCATTCCCACTACATTCCCACTTCTTTTTCTTCCTCTTCCTCCCATTTTCGCGTCTACTTCTTCCTCTCCTCATCCCCTTCTTTCCCCCTCTCCCTTCTTTTTTACTTCTTCTTCTCCCTCTCTTCCTCTCCCTTCTTTTTTGCTTCTCCTCCTCCACCTCCTCTTCTTTCTTTTTCTTCCTCTTCCCCTCCTCTTCTTCCTTCTTTCTCTCCCTCTTCTTCCTCCTTTTTTGCTTCTCCTTCCCCTCCTCCTCCTTCTTTTCCTTCCTCTCCCTTCTTTTTTGCTCCTTCTTTCCCTTCCCCTTCCTTCCTTCCTTCCTTCTTTCCTTCCTTCCTTCCTTCCTTCCAAGCTGCTTCCCCTCCTGGGCCTGGAGCTCCATCATCCGCAGCATCAGCCGCCCTGAAGTCTGGTTGGCAAAGTCAGAAGATAAATGACCCAATAATGAACTCCTGGGTGTCGGAAGCAACCTCTTAGCCCAGGCCCACAAGAGAAGAAAGTGTGTGTGAATTGCCAGGGAATCCATCAAGGCCTTGATTCCCCAAAGGTCTCCCTCCATCAGCAGCACATTGCAAAGGAGGACATGAGGCTTATTATCCTTTCCATTCAGCCTCTCCTCCTTCCTTCCTTCCTTCCTTCCTTCCTTCCTTCCTTCCTTCTTTTCCCCCTGCCTTCCTTGCCTCCCTCCCTCCCTAGAATCATAGAATCCTAGAGTTGGAAGAGACACCAAGGGTCATCCAGTCTAACCCCATTCTGCCATGCAGGAACTCTCAATCAAAGCATCCCTGACAGATGGCCATCCAGCCTCTGTTTAAAGACAGCTCCAAAGAAGGAGACTCCAAAATCCTCCAAGGGAGTGTGTTCCACTTTCGAACAGCTCTTACTCTCAATAAGTTCTTCCTAATGTTTAGGTGGAATCTCTTTTATTGTGGCATGAATCCATTGCTCCATTGTGTCCTATTCTCTGGAGCAGCAGAAAACAAGCTTGTTCCCTCCTCAATATGACATCCCTTTAAATATTTAAAGAGAGATATCATGGATGGAGTGCTGGACTATGACTCTGGAGACCAGGAGTCGATTCCCAGCTCAGCCATGAAACCCACTGGGTGGCCTTGGGCAAGTGACACTCTCTCAGCCTCAGGGCAAGGCAATGGCAAACCTACTCAAAAGGAATCTTGCCAAGAAAACCCCTTAGGGTTGCCGTAAGTTGGAAATGACTTGAAGGCACACAACAACAACAACAAACAACAGCAAGGATCCTAGAGTTGGAAAGGACCGCAAGGTGAGCCACGCTGCAGAAAATGGATTCCAAAGCAGGTGAGCTCAGGTGAGGCTCGAAGAGGTCAGGAGGAACTTGAACCCTGGTTTAACCACCAAAAGTGCAAATTGTGGACACATCTCTGAAAGAAGAAATTGTGGGACTCCTGTGCTTTCTCATCCGAGAGCGATCCATTTGAAATGCACTCTGCACGTGGCCAGAGATGCCTCTCTCTTATGGCTTCCCACATTCCAGGTCCAAGTCGTGGCCCCAAAGGCAACTTGTGTGGGCTAGGCTTTGGGCCCAATGAGCTTGTATTCGGACCCCTTACCGAGACGGAGTGAATTAGAATCAGTCGACATAAACCACTAACAAGCAAAACAACAACAACCCTATCCTTTTCCCTTTTTCCTTTTTCTGAAAGGAACACAATAATTCAATAAATCATAGAAATGGGGTCACAGAGAACAAAGGACTGGAGCTGAGAAGCCAGTGGGGGAATTTTCCTCTCCTGGAAAAAGCAAGACACCCATGAAAGTGGTTTTAATAATAAAATAAAATAAAATAAAATTTAGGGGGTGAGGGTGGGGGAAAGACGACATACGGCCAAGAAATGAAATCCAGATTGATTCCCTGCCTTTGTGCGTTTTGAGGGTGGGAGGGAGAAGTGGGGGGTGTGCGTGCGTGTGTGTGACAGGAATATTCTAAATTAAAAACTTCTAGTCCTGGGACTGGAAAGGGACTGGAAGGCTGAGGAAATGGAAGGAGGCTCGGCCCCTTGGAGGCAGGCCTCTTGCAAATCCATGCAATTTCTGGGTTGCAAATGGTGCTCCTTGGAGGCAATGCTCTGCAGACCCTCACACCTTTTGGAGATGTGCCAGCACTCCTTAAGACTCCCAAATCCCCTCCGCATGGGTTGAGGGTTGCATCCACACTGCAGAAATAATCCACTTTGACACCACTTTAACTGCCATCAAGCAAGGCTATGGAATTCTAGGAACCGCAGTCTGTTTTGGTACCAACCAATAAGAGTGATGATGATGATGATGATATGGAATTCTAGAATTGCAGTCTGTCGTGGCATCAACCAATAAGATTGATGATGATGTGATGATGATGATGATGATGATGCTATGGAATTCTAGGAACTTCAGTTTATTGTGGTACCAACCAATAAGAGTGATGATGATGATGATGATGATGATGATATGGAATTCTAGGAACTTCAGTTTGTTTTGGCATCAACCAATAAGAGTGATGATGATGATGATGATGATGGTATGGAATTCTAGGAACTGCAGTTTATTGTGGCATCAACCAATAAGAGTGACGACGACGATGATGATGATGTTGATGATGATGCTATGGAATTCTAGGAACTTCAGTTTATTGTGGTACCAACCAATAAGAGTGATGATGATGATGATGATGATGATGATGATGATATGGAATTCTAGGAACTGCAGTCTGTTGTGGTCCCAACCAATAAGAGTGATGATGATGATGATGATGATGACTGCTGGAATTTTGTAAGTTCTTTGGCATTGTGTCCCTTTGCTCCAACCTTTAGATCCTTGGATTCCTGCTGCTATGTTTTACCCTCGACTTATCCACAGGTCTTATCAAAATCCATAGTTTTGCCCCCAAAACCTGCCCTCGAAGTATACATGAGACGGACTTATAGCCAAGTATATATGGTAAATGAATTTCATGTTCAGACCTGGGCTCCATCTCCAAGATATCTCATTGGATGAGAAGCCAGCATGGCACAGTGGTTTGAGTGTTGGACTACAACTCTGGAGACCAAGGTTCGATTCCCAGCGCAGCAATGAAACCCATTGGGTAACCTTGGGCAAGTCACACGCTCTCAGCCTCAGGGGAAGGCCATGACTTTCATGTCAGCCAGGTGAGGAATGTGCTCTGTGTTGTAGTCTGACCTGAAAGAGCTATCCAAGGATTTGAGGCTGTTGCAGGAATATAGGATTCAGTACCTGGGACAGCACCTGGATGATGATGATGATGATGATGATGATTATGCACCCTGGGATGCGCTTCCATGTTGACTCTGATTTATGGTCACCAGTTCCTAGGGTTTTGGGGTTTGGGGTGCTTTGTTGTTGTTGTTGTTCCTCAGAGTTTTGCCAGCATTGTCTTCCTCTGAGACTGAGAGAGTGTGACTTGCCCAAGATCACCCAATGACTTCCCAAATCTGAGCAGAGGAGATTTGAAACCCAGTCTCCCAGAGAAGTCCTGAGGGCAAGCATGGTGTTGTGGTGTTGGACCTGGACTCTGAAGACCAGGGTTCAAATCCCCGCTCAGTCTTGACCTTGGACGAGCCCCACTCTCTCTCAGCCTCAGAGGAAGTCAATAGCAAACCTTGCCGAGAAAACTCCATGATAGGCTCACCTTCTGCATTTGTGCATGCGCCTTCAAGTTGCCAGTTGACTTAAGGTGACCCATGAATTTCAGAGGGTTTTCTTAGGCAAGGAATACCCAGAGGTGGTTTTCCCAGGTCCTTCCTCTGAAATACAGGACCTGGGATTCATGGGCGATCCCCCATCCAAGTACTCACCAGAGCTGACCCTGCTTAGCTTCCAAGGGCAGATGGGAGCTGGTGCGTTTGGGGCATTTAGGCCTATTGTTTGTGCATGCGCCTTCAAGTTGCCAGTTGACTTAAGGTGTTTGAATCATAGAATCCTAGAGTTGGAAGAGACCGCAAGGGCCATCCAGTCCAATCCCATTCTGCCATGCAGGAACTCCCAATCAAAGCATCCCCGACAGATGGCCATCCAGCCTCTGCTTAAAGACCTCCAAGGAAGGAGACCCATGAATTTCAGAGGGTTTTCTTGGACAAGGAATCCTTAGGGGTGGTTTTCCCAGGTCCTTCCTCTGAAATACATCCCACGGCATCCGGGATTCCTTGGCGGTCTCCCCTCCAAGTCCTAACCAGGGCTCACCCTGCTGAGAATCCAAGATCAGACAGAGTTCTGGTGCCTTTAGGTAGGCCTTGGTCCTTCTTAGTGCCACCATGTTGGAACAGGGTGCCAGGAATTGTTGTTGTTGTTGTGTGTGCCTTCAAGTCACTTCCAACTTACGGCAACCCTATGGTTGGTTCGCCTTAGAGCTGAGAGAGTGTGACTTTCCCAAGGCTATGCAATGCATTTCCATGGCCCAGCAGGGATTTGAAACCCGGAGTCATAGCCCTTCGACACGGGAAAGGTTTTCTGCCACTTGCCCCTCAAGAGCTCCATTTTGGCGCCTTCGAAGGATGCGCCAAGGAAAGGACCACAGCGTTAGCGCAACCTGACCGGACACTGTTTTTATTTTCGGTGTGCGTTTCTGGCATTGGCCAAATGAAACTGACCCGGCACAGAAAAACAGAGGCATTTCTCGGGTTTTCTTCCCAGAGCCGTCGGGGCTGTGAAGCGAGGCGAACGCTTCATGAATGGCAGCTCCGTTTGTGGTTAATTGAGAATGTTTTGCTGGGAAAGAGACAGAAAATGCACAAAGCGGAGACCTTGAAGAACAAAAGGAGGTTTTTCGGTGAATTGGTTGGCTTCCAAAAGAAGGAGAGCAAAAGCTGTCTTGAGCCCCATTTTGGGGACAGATAGAAACTTATAATGCGCCCAGAAATAATAAAAGACTTCATGCAACATTCAGGATGCTCCGCACATTATTAACAATACATTGCGTATTTTATCTAACTTTGGAAACTTTCTGTTCTTCCTTTCGTCCCTATGCTTTTCCAGCTCTTCTGTGGAATTTATACCTTCATATTCATTTCTAAATAAACACACAAACCATCTCCTCTAAAATATATATTTTTAAAACCCACTTTAAAATATGTAAAGGCAATCTTATTGTCACTTTCATGTAGGAAGATCTGTTTTTCTCTCCTTTTTTAAACTTTTGCAGAGTGGTTTCTCCATCTGAACCCAGAAATGGATCAAAACGGCTTGCTGGTTGACTCTGTTTTCCATGTCATTTTGACTCAGACTTTTTGCCTGTCATTTAAATCTGTCCAATTCGTAATTTGTAATTATGCATAAATGCAGTTTCAAAAAATTGCAATTCCTGCGGAAACTCTTTTCGAGGCTATTGCAGGAATATAAGGTTCCTACAATATAAGGGGAGGGTTTTGTTTTCAGATGCAATGCATACTTTCCCCTGCATTTCTGAAATGTCATTGTTTAAATTAAATCAATTAGTAGTAATAGATCTTTATCTTCTTCTCTTCCTCCTCCTCCTCCTCATTATTATTATTATTATTATTATTATTATTATTATTATTATCATCATCATCTTTGTTTTAACTCCACCTTTCCCCCCCAAAAATTGATGCTCAATTCTTTATGAATTGTCATTACTTATCCTTTGAGAAAGTTCTTTAATAATTGTAACATTTTGTATGCTTTCTTTTAACTGAAACATAAGTAGAAATGATACGATTTGGACATAAATCTCCTTCCCATTAATTGGGTATTTTGGGATTTGAGGGAGTTATCCACCAATTTAATGGGGACTTTCACCATGAATCCAAACTAATTTCAATTCCTTGAATATATCCAGAATAAGAGGCCTCCGTCCCACCGTCGGGTCAACTCAGTTTATAATGTTAATTTTCCCCTCTCCTTCCTTCCCTGCATTTTAGGATTTTTTGCATCGCTGCAAGAATACAGCCTCCATTATTCCGCACAAGAGGTGGCCTTTGATAAAATTAAAAAGCCATAACGAGAAACATCTTACGCGGCTAATGAGGGAAAATAACTCGGCGGCATTTCCCCGTATATATATCTCAAATGCCGGCGTAACCTGAGACAAGAACAGGGAGCAAGTTCATTACGGGAATATTTTAGATGGATGACGGAGACTTACTAATGCTACTTTTCCCTCCTTTCTATTTAGAAAAGGAAAGAAGAATCCAGATCTGTTAGCATAATTCTCCTGCAAACATCTGATGACTCCCAGCAATTTGCAGAGTTTAAAATTTGCTGGTTGAATAGCTCCACGTTTCACTAAGTGGAATTGAATAGTCCCTTGCAATTCAGATAATAGACCCCAAGGTCAAAGGGGAGAAAGTCTCCAAACTTCTCTCTTTGGAAAAAAGTTTTTTTTTTGGGGGGGGGAGAGATATCCTGTAGAGCCCCATTGTTAATTAATTCTCTGGACACTTGAACTCTATCTTGTGCAATTAATTGCAAGACCCCAAAGCAAAGCGTAAACTGATCAGCAGCATCTCTCCTTTATCCCTGCCTAGACTTTTATTCGGGGAAATTGAGATGGAGCAAAATATGCATATGCATACAGGCCGAACACGGCTTTTTCCTAAGAGAAGCACCCGAACCGTTCCTGGTGACCAAATCTATGGATTAAAAATAAGCAAGTACATTATTTGTGCAAATCATTTCCCTCGCACAGAATCCACAGATCGCGTGCCCTTCACATGTTTGCACTTTGTGAATACTAAGGGGCTTTTTTAAGGCACTGTTTTCTCCTGCCTTTTCCACAACTTTGCTTTGCTGTATGCCTCCCGCTTTACATTTCAAGTCCATCAATGGAACAAAAGGCCAAAAGCAAAGCGGAAAAAGGAGGAAGGGGAAAAAGATGCGAGTGAGAGAAATGCATCGTCTTGCAGCCACATTTGCAAAATCCTCAGCTGGCGCGTGGCTTCCCCTGTTTAATCCACACACTCAGATAAAAGTCATAATTTCATTTTAAACCAATTTTTTTGTCTTGCACAGAACGTGACATGGAGACGGATGTCCTTGTCCATTCCCAGGCCTTTGCTCTGAAGGTGTCCTCGGTTTCGGAGCATTGGTGCCAATCCAGGACCGCTGAAGGTGGCTTCTTACCTGCAGCTCACCTGAACCCTTTCTAAATCCGAAATGCATCCAGGCTCGACTCGGAAAAGGCTCCTTGCATGAAACTTTGGGTCCGAGACATCCATCACTCCAAGTGGTTTCCCTAAAAGATAAACGAAGAAAAGGATCTGCAAGCGACCATGGAGAAAGAGAGATTGTGAGAAAAAGAGGAAAAGAAGAATATAATCCTTATTTGACAATTTATTCAAATGTATGGACAATTTATTCAAGCAAAGGCCTTTTTGTCGGGAAAAACTTTTGGGAATTGCTGGAGAAAGGGCTTTCAATGAGAGGATGCTGTACTCCCTTGGTTCCTATGCCATGGAAACATTTTTAATTCTCTTGTATTTTAATACTATAATTTGGGATATGTGTGTGTCTGTATATGATATTTTTTTGGGTGTGTGTGTGTAAAAACTCACTTGGTTCTGAGCTGCTTCCGAGTCCCAGTTTTATTAGAAAGGCAGGATATAACTAAAAGAAATCAAGCTGATAAGTAGTTTATTTAGCATCTGGGATGTGTTTTGCAGATATAATGAGAGTCAAGATTGCAAAAACTTACATTATTTGTCAAAGTTAGCATTTTATTTCCCCCAATACATTGCTGGGATTTTTTAATTTCTCAATAAAAGCGTACAAGGCTTTCTATGTTTGTGTTTTCCCCATCGTTTACTGAAACGTTTACCTTATTTCTTTCCTCTCTCTCTCTGTCTCTCACACCAGTTTACCCAGTTGGTCCAGTTCTGCTGTACAGATTCAGTTTCCATAGCTATGGCTGCAAAGAGTCGGCTCAAGGAGAGAGAATTAGAAAATTGCATTAAGGAAGGCATTTTTTGCAACCAGATCCTCTCACTCTTCCAGTCCATCGTTGCACTATTTCTCTTCCCTTTTAAATGTATTTTAATAAAGTTGCAAGTTATTCACACAGAGAACTGTCTTTAGAAAATGACTGAAACGCGGCACGATAGAGATAAATACAGGAACACAATGCAACAATTTACTCCAGTTTTATGGTTCGAAGGACCCAGATTTAATTTAAGCCGTCCTTGTGTCTTCTGTCATCCAGAATTATGTCCTTCTTCCAAAGTGGTAAAAATACGCAATCATTTATAAATGCTTTCAACCGTAATGAATAGGTACAAAACTATGACATTCCCAGGTTTTCAGACTGATTCCTCATCTAAGCCCTCGGTCACCATCAAATCCATGTTTTAAACAAGAAAGTTTTTTTTATTTTTTAATTAATTTTATTTAATTTTTAATTTTAAAAGAACCAGTACCATTAAAAACATTCAGACAGGTAGAGTCTCTCGGATCTGAATTGCTTGGGACCAGAAGCGTTTTGGATTTTGGATTGAAGTTGAAGAAGATTTTGGAATACCTGTATTTGCATTAAAGGTACGTAATGAGATTATCTTGGAGACGGGCCCCAAATCTAAACACAAAATTCACCTGATGCACATTGCCTGAAGATACAATATTTTAAATAATTTTGTGCATGAAAGAAAGTTTGTGTACATTGAACCGTCAGAAAGCAAAGGTGTTGCTATCTCAACCAGTTTTTGGTCTTTGGAATATTTTGGATTTTAGCATTCCAAATAAGGGAGATTCAACCTGTGTTGGCAAACAATTCTCTCTATTTTTGGAGAGAAAAACATCTTAAAACACAATGCAAGGGAGTTTTACCACCAGGAACATTCAGTGCAGATGCTTATCACTTTCAGCATCTATTTTTCCAAACTGCTGCAAGTAAAAAAAGAAAAGAAATCCAGACTTTTTGACGTCAACCGTTTAGCTCATAAGTACACTTATTTTTGGAAAGAAATACATTTGGAGGAGGAGGAGGGAAAAGCAAAGGTCATCCAGGAAGATAAATTCATGGCACATCGTTGTGTTCCCAAAATGATTTTATGTGATTTTTAACAAAGTGGTGATATAGTAGCAGAGCATTTATTGCATTTGACTTTGGTCCGGAGCAAGTTAAAAATCGAATAACAGGGTTTGCATAAAGAGAATGATTGAAATGAATAAAATGTTTTAATTGTATTGTTCTTTTAATATTGCTCTGAGTCCCAGTTCTGGCAAAAGAGTGGGATACTACTACTATTACTACTAATAATACTAATATTAATAGTGATGATGATGATGATGAAAGGAATATATGTACATATTGTAAAACCCAAAGAATGCAAACATGGGGCGGGGGGGAGGGAGAGAAATACTTTAAACAATTTACTTGACTATTAATTATTTTACATTTTGATTTTACATTTTGATTTGGGAAAGTGAGGAATATTTTGGAAGGGGAAAAATCTATAGAGTTGGTAAATATAGTAAAACCCAAGCTTCCAGTCCATTGCATTGACCTGAATCCTAGCTCTCTGAGAGCAAACCCATGGAATAAATTGGATTTACCTATGTGTTGACTTATCACACCAATGGGTCTACTCTAGTTGCAACTCCCCAGCATTCATATTTTCCATTCCCTTTTCTGCTTAAAAGCTTTTTACGTTTGGGAAAAGACAGCAGCTGACCTCTTGTCATGCTGTTGCTTTTGCAAAGAATAATGTGATTTAATTGGCCTTTTGCAGGCTTTGGGTGTTTGTCTTAATTATAGACCATTAACTGTCATGAGCTTTCAAGGCAGGTGAGGCTGTGCATTTGCTTTCTTTCCTGTCTTTCCAAGTGACAAATGTCACCAGACGTTGTCTGCAAAAAATCATCATCATCATCATCATCTTGCTCCATGTTCACAAGGGCTTTCTCTTTCTCTCTCTCTTTCTCTCTCTCTGGGAAGTTTTATTCCATTGCATTGTATTTAAAAAATGAATTACGCACATGCAGCAATCCTGACAGGTTAACAGCTATTTTAATCTGTTTGTTTTCCAGGCTTTCAAGAAAAGTGTCTTAATTTAAAACGAAGTTTCAGCTGTCGTGGAATTATTGCCGCCGGGCATTTGGCGCTTATGGCCTTGGATTAAATGCATCCTGCCAAACGAGGCTCTTTTTGGGCTTCGTCATAAATACTCCTGGGATGGGAGCAAAGCGGGAGATCGAGAGAGAGAATTTATTTTAAATTTTTATTTTATTTTAAAAAAATTGACATGGGTCTGTTGTGCTTCGCAGGCCTTGGCTTTGTCAAGGGCATGCAACTTTGGAAACTTAATTAGTTCTTGCATCTACACTGTAGAAATAATGCAGATCGGCACCACTTTAAGTGCTGCAGCTCTGGAATCCTGGGGTCTGTAGTTTTACCCTCTTTTCTCAGCCGTCTCTGCAAAGAGTGCTAGTGCCTCACAAAATCTACCATTCCAGGATTTCTGTAGGATGGAGCCATGGCAGTTAAAGTGATGCCAAACTGCGTTATTTCTACAGTGTAGATGCAACCACAGAAAGCTAAGTATCTCACAAAACTACAAATCCCAGGATTTCTGTAGGATAAAGCATTATTTCTACAGTGTGGATGCACCCAAAAATAGTGACCACAGAAGGTACAGATAACTTTAAAGTGGGTGGTGAAAATGTTGAAATTGTTGAAGGTTTTCTATGCATTGACTTTACAATTGATCAAAATGGAGAAGGAAGTTAAAAAATTAGAAGACTGCAGAGTTAATGCAGTTTGGCACTGCTTTATCTGTCATGGCTCCATCCTATGGGATCCTGGGAATTGTAGTTTGCTGAGGCACTGGAGGGCAAATCACTCACCAAACTACAAATCCCAAGATTCCATAGCATTTCGCCATGACGTTTAAAGTGGTGTCAACCCTGCATTAATTCTGCAGTGTAGATGCAGCCGGAGGGAGACCTGGAAGGGCAACTGCAGAAAAACTTCTTAGGAGGTCTTTAAGCGGAGCCTGGATGGCCGTCTGTGACGGGGCGGTGGTGCTTTGACTGAGAGTTCCTGCATGGCAGAATAGGGTTGGACTGGATGGCCCTTGAGGTCTCTTCCAACTCTAGGATTCTATGGTTCTATGATTCCTCCAAATATGATGCCTTATCCGTCAGAGTTGCACAGAATATGCCCTGCAGATAGAAAACTTAGCCTTCTCTCCCAGAGAGTTTGTCTGCTGCCATGACAAACTACAAATCCCTGGATTCCATGGGACAGAACCGCGGCAGATAAAGCGGTGTCAATCTGGGTTATTTCTTCGGTGCGGATGCAACCTTGGACAGCTCCTTGGAAGTTCAAACTGGAACCCACTGCAGGTTTCTCCCAAGGAAACCTCCATTCGTTCCAGGTCTGCAGCCTCCATGTAAATAGAGAGGAGACCAATGGATTGGGTCCATGTCCAAAGTGCTTCCAAAATGTCCGTGTGGACACATGGATGGAAACACCAGCGTCCTCCGGAAAGAAGCCTCCGTCCTCCTCGCTGACCTCTCCAAGCACCCCCTGAAGCTTCAAGTTAGAAAGAAGGACAAAGGAAAGAAAGAAGGAGAAAGAGAAAAGGCGGAGGGGACGAAGGGCAGGCATCGAAGAACCGGCATCGAAGGCCCTTTGTGTTTGACAGGCCTCGTCTCTAATAAAGTCTGGACGCTGACCAAGAGGCAATTTTCTCAAGCAAAGCCACAAAAGAGGGAATATCAGCATGATCTGGCTCCTTTCTCTCTTTAGTGTCCCTCCGAAACAAAAAGGAGAGAGAGCGAAGGAAAAAGGGAAGAGAATCACCTGTTGGTTCCCATACAATCTTGGGAAGATCGGGGTCATTATCCCGCAAAGCTTCACGTTTCTAAAGAGCTCCTTTGGACACTGATGTCTTGTTCCAAGGGTGATTCTCCCTCCCTCTGCCTCTCTCTCTCTCTATTTAATGATATAAAAATACACACATGCACACATCGCAAAGGCCCCATCCTCAGTGCAACCTCAACTGCGGCCCAGAGTTCAAAAGACGGCGAAGGGTAAATACCAACCGGTCTTTTCCCAAAGCTAGAAATGAACGCAGGGCCCAGCTAAAGAGCCTTTCAGAGGGATGCACTCTGCAGCTGACAAAAGGCGCCGGGTTATTCTGTCATTCTTTTCATTTCCTTGATGGATCCTCAATTGTGGAGCCTTCAAGAAAATGCACTCCGGCTCTTTGTCACCGAAGGTAATTCGATCAACGCTTTGCAAAAACACACCGGTTTCCGATTCTTTTCAAAAACGGTTATGTGCAAAGGGAAGGAGAAAGAGGAAGGAGAGGGTGAGATATTTGAGATGCTCAATTGAACATGGTTGGCTTTTTTTGAAAGAAAGAAAGAAAGAAAGAAAGAAAGAAAGAAAGAAAGAAAGAAAGAAAGGAGGTTGGGGAGGGAGGGAGGGAGGGAAACGGTGGAAAGAGTAATGTCTGTAAATATGTAATGCGTAAATCAATTGCAAGTGGTGGCTTTGGTGCATGGGAGAGCAAGAAAGAGCGCACATGTGTAGGCCACAGTCGTAACTTGCAACAGCCTTGGGGATCTTGCTGGGTTGCACTGAAGGTGAATATCTGCACCTCCCTTCAAACATTTACTCTGAAGCGTAACTGGACACAATCTGGCCGAGATCCTTCTTCAAGGAGAGAGAGGAGTGTAATGTTATGCCCATAGAGTAATGCAACACCAGCGTGTAATGCAAATGATGCACCACCTCCACATGCGATGGGCGCATCCGTGTGCGACTAAAATGGTGAAGGGTCTCAAACATGGATAGAAATGGGGACTGCAGTCAGGAAATCAGAAAACTAAGAATGCTATGAAAGTACTAGAAAAGCTCCTACAATGCAAAGACATACAACTCAGCACAAAAGTCAGAATCATACAAGCCATCGTATTCCCTATTATTCCCATGGATGGATGTTAGTCTCAAAGGTACTACAAGATCCCTTTGAATCCTGATATTCCAGATGAACATGGCAACGTCTCTGAATTAACAATATATTACGCCTGACTGCTCCACCTGTAACCCAGGAGGAGACCTACATGAACATCTGGCTGGCTGCTTTGGATCCAGCTGTGACGCTGCAGGCAGGGTCAGCTGCACCCAACACTCCTTCCGCAGGATTAATTTGCACCCAGGACATCCTGTTTTTCATCATCAGATTTTGCACTTACTTTCACTATTCCATAAACGTTGTCAGTGCTGGTTCAATGAGAGTTGCCATATTCTAGCCTCTCAAACCCAGGCATCGTATTCACATATTGCTAATGTGCCTTCTAATTGTGCAAAGCGAACACATTAATCATCGCACTTTGTTTTAAACCTGGTATCATTTAAAAAACAAACAAACCCAAAACCCAATAATGGCTCTTCTGAGAGACCTAGTATAGGAACAATTTTAAATCCCTGGCCTTGGAGCAGAGAGGCCCAGGTTGAAATGCCTGCTTGGTCTCGGCGGCGTTTCTCCATCCATCCATCCCTACCTCTCAGCAAATGTACTTTACAGACTTGTTGTGGGAGTGATCAGCAAGACAGGAAGCTTGTAAAGGGATCATGCATATTCCTGATGTGTTAATAACAAGAACAGGAGTAACAACAGGAATAACAACAACATTTAGTCATGTGGAGGAAGTCCTGATGCTGTTTTGATACGCTCGCTCTAGGAGTTTTCTTGGCCATATTCCAGGAAGCCTCTGAGAGCGACTGTCCTCTGATTCACAGCGGAAAATGCAGAGGAAAGTAAAAGCCAACCTCCCGACCGCACCTTTTTCCCTTGTCCTCTGCCTCACCTTCTCTTGCGTCTCTTGCCCTCCTTTCTCTGCCTTGCCTTGCCTTGCCTTGCCTTGCTACTCGGCCTTACCTTCTTTGCAGATGCACCTGGCATTGCCTGGCATCTTCTCCAGGCTCTCCTCCTTGGTTCCTTGCTCTCTGGCGCTTGCAAATCCACCTGCCCTTCTCTGTGTGGCAGTTATTGGGGTTGCTAGCTGGGGACAATCCCAGGCCCTGTGATTTCAAGGCTAAAACGGGAGCCCTGGGGATGACCCCCTGGTGATATCACAGCGGGGTGGCCCTGCCGATGTGACACATGTGATGTCACAATGAGGAACGCCTGGTGATGTCACTGAGCACGATCCTTTAAGCGTCAATCACAGTTGCACAGAATATGCCCTTCAGATAGAAAACACCAAGTCGAGCTAACAAAGGAAACCATCTGAGGAAGCGGACCAAGTCTACGAAAGCTCATGCTACAACTTCTTTTGTATAGTTAGTCACAAAGGTCGAACAGCTCATACTGTTGTGAGCCGCCTCGATTGCGTGACAGAGGGGTGGGATATAAAT
>CM034708.1:993290-1005994 GCA_020142125.1 Phrynosoma platyrhinos
AAAGAAAGAAAGAAGCAAGGTCCAAGGTTGGAAGGCATATGCCCTTTTCTGCTGGCTAAGCCTTGGAGGACCCTGGCTCCCCACTTCCACCCGTGTTTCCTGGTTTTTTTTTTCCCCTTTGCATGCTTAGGAAGAGTGGGTTAGAGATTGGAGACGCAGCCTGGCTTGGGATTCAGAGGAAGAGACCCAGAAGCAAGCTCCAGCTCTTCCCAGAATTCCATAGCCTGGAGCCAGGTGGCGTGAAAGCGGTGCCAAACTGGGTTATTCCTCCGGTGTGGACGCAGCGGAGCATTGGCCAGGTTGCCCTTTGGCCTGGGATGCCCTTGGCCTTGGGCCTTTCTGGGTCCCAAGAGGGATCCCAGGGGATCTGGCGATGGAGAAGGGATCCCTCAAGCCACCCAAGGGTTAAGCGGTCCACGCTCAATAGGGCTTTCTTTGCCAAAAAAGAGAGGAGGAGGAGGAGGAGAATGTCTCAGGTTTTTAGGGGGGGACCCCCCCCCCCGTTTTCCACAAGGCTCCATCCAAGGCTAAAAATACAAAAAAAGAATTTTTGTATAAATTGGACTGGGCTGGAAAAGAGAGCGGGAAAAAAAGCCCTCCCCGCCACATAAAGGTGGCCTTTGTGCAGCCCTGGAAATGTTGTACAAATAAGCCTTTTATTAATGAAGGCCACAAAAAGTGCTTTAATTATATTTACGCAGAGCAAGAAGACACAGGGCTCACCTGAACATCGCCCCAACTTCTTCACAACCGGGCTTTTGTGGGGAGCCTGGGAGAAGAAGAAGACCCACAAGGAGAAGGAGAAACACACCAAAGAATAAGAATAATAAGAATAATAAGAATAATAATAAGAAGAATACACCCTCTTTCCTCTGCTTCCTTTCCCCCTTTTTTTTTTGGGGGGGATTGTACCTTAGCCCCTTTGCAAGAGAGGAATGGGATTTCTAGAGAGCCTTCCCTTGCAAAGGCACCCCGAAAAGTGTGCCTGGATCCCTTTGGGAAGGGGCTGGGATGGGAAAGGGAGGGCTCCGGCCCCCCACGCTTTCCCAATTTTGGGAGAAAAGCAGGATACAAATGTATAGGGAGCCAACCTGCGTGTCGGAAAGGGGTTTTAACCAAGGTTGGGATGTCCCAACTACATTGCGAACGTGCGCGTCTTGTGCGCCTCTGCACGTCCTTTCTGGCTTGTGGCAACTCCGTGGCAAACCTTTCCAGGGCTTTTCTTGGCAAGGTTGGTCCAGAAGGGGTTTGCCATGAAGCTGAGAGAGTGTGACCTGCCCAAGGTTTCCCTGGCCAAGCTGGGATTCGAACCCTGGTTTCTGGAGTCGACATCTGACATTCAGACCACTGCGCCACTCTGGCTCCAGTAAACCGTAGACTCCATTGTTGATGGTGAGTCTCCGCGGAGGGAAATTTGGGGGATCCAGTGGCTCTCCTCGAATCAGGGCTAAGACTAGGGACCCAGCATCGGTGAGAGCGAGAGTAACCTTATGCTTGTGGAGTTATGCGGCAGTTGTGCAACACCGTTTCCTGGGTGAATTGCGACATTGCGCCGTGGAATGTGCGTTATGCATCAGCAGGCGATGCGAGATGTGCACTCATGTGCCATGCTGAAGGTGCACCAATACTTAATACTACATGTGCATTAGTGTGTAATGCTAAAAGGTGCACCAATACTTGTGTGTGTATTAGTGTCCAATGCTGAGAGTGTACCAATAACTCAATGCTGCATGTGCATTAGTAGTGTGCAGTGGTGAGGGTGCAGAGTGCTAAATGTGCATCAGTGTGGCGCGCTAAACCTGCATCATTGCAGAAGGTAAAGTGTGAATCAGTGCACTCTGCAAAGTGTGCGTGAGGCACAGGGTGTGTATCAACATGCGAGTGTACGCGGTGGTGTTGCACGCGCAACTTTTGTTCCACAGCATCTGCATGCAGATGTTCAGCATCAGAGAAAAGCGCCCAACCCATTCCACAGGGAAACTTGCCTTTGTGTAACTCACCCAAAGGACGGCAGTCAATATTTAGCCCCCCAAATGAACCGGAATGCCACCCTTAGAGCGGCAATGTTTGTGCAGGAACCCTCCCATGGAGATCTTTTGGAGTGTGTGAAAACGGCCAGCTAGTCTTGTGGATCACTTTTGGGATCTGCCCCCTCCCCGCCCTTGACCAATGCTTTGGAAGTTAACATTTCCCCCCAAATGTGGATGGAGACTCCCTTGCTTTCCCCATTGGCGTGATTTCCCTTGCCCCTTCTTCAGTTTAGGGAAATCTCTAGCCAGAAAGATCCGGGGAGAGATCCAATATTGGGGAGAGAGATCCAACTAGAAGGGCTTTAGTGCTGCTACAGAGATCACCGCATCTCAGCCATCGAAGAAGTGTATGTTGTGGTGCAAGAACTGATAAAGAACACCACACCATTTGGGTGCTTTGCTAATCCGGCCTCAGATATCTTTCCTGCCTTTTTGGCCAAGGAAAATCCCAAGGGTCAACCCCAAACGCCAGTAGGGCAGACCGACCCCCGTTCTTCTTCAGGCACCCCTAAAGAGGGGCAGGCATCCTCTAGGCAAAATCCTCCCCAAAAAGGGGAACCCAGTCCACTCCATCAGAGTTACCTCTGTCTAGGAAGGTCTCCCTGGTTTTATTGGGAGAGCATTTTCAGGTAGATTTCGGGAACCCTCGCCCTGCATGAATCCCCGTTCTAGTGGCATGAAGTGCCCGGGTTCCTTACGCCCGGGTTCTGGGCAGGCAACCAAGATGCTAAATGTTCTGGAACCCAAGCCTTATCAGGATGGATCTTTAGCTTGGGGACAAGAAGACGGAGAAGGGGACGCGATAGAGGGATGTTTAAATGTCTGGAAGGATGTGTTTTCTATTCCTCTTGTTCTTGATGTGTGCTTGCAAGTTCTTTCCGAATTATGGCAACCCTCGGGTGGGGTTTTCTTGGCACGTTTCTTCAGATGCCGTCCTCTGAAGCTGAGAGTGTGTGACTTGCCCAAGGTCGCCCAGACCCCCACATTGAAGGTGGATGGACTCCCTGAGTCTGCAAGTGTGAGGTGCCCAGGGTCACCCAGTGGGTTTTTATATCGCTGAGCCAGGATTTGAACTCTGGTCTCCAGAGCCAATGCTCAGACCACTAGACCGCGCTGCTGCCTCTCTTTTCTGTTGCTCTAAAGATGGCAAGAGTGAGATCTCTTTCCTTGCACTCTGAATCGACTGGTTTTGTTCCTCCTGCAAGAAAAGGGATTTAATTATTAACTGATGCCAAGATTAATTTAAGGCAGCCTGCTTTCTGAAGGAGAGATCTCCAAGAGCCAAGGCATCAATAGATTGAGTCCATCCACCTTAAATGAACTGGTTTAGGCAAGTCACACACTCTCAGCCTCAGGGAAAGGCAATGGCCAACCTCCCCTGGACCAATTTTGCCAAGAAACCCCCCAATGATAGGGTCACCTTTAGGGTTGCCATAAGTCAGAAAGGACTTGAAGGCACTGCCTTCCACTTTGCCAAACTTGATCTTCATTCCTAGCAGGTTGCACCATCTCCCCCAAATATTAGGAAGAACTTTTTAAATGTAAGAGCCATTTGATGGTGGAACGGATCACCTCTGAGGATGATGGGCTCTCCATCTTTGGAGGTCTTTGAGCAGAGGTTGGATGGGTTGGATCTTTCAGGAGTGCTGGAATTGTGGATTCCTGCATGGCAGAAGGGAGTTGGACTACATGACCTTTGGGATGCCCTCCAACTCTATGATTCCCTGACTTTATTCCCCTACAGCCAGAAATATTTGGGGAAATGATCCCAGTTCCTCTCTATCTACTAAGGCTTTTGAGCTGGGGGGGCCTGAAGGATGCCTTGGGCCACCACATACGGGGTTTATTTGGGCCCTGGATTACCTTTCTCCCACTTAGTGGAGTGCAGGGGTTGAGAGTCTGTGACCCCCAAATATTCTGGATTTGTATCCCAAAGGAATGGGCAGCTATAAAGATATGTGTGTGTACTTTCAAGTCACAAGTCATGAGTTTCACAGGGCTTTCTTAGGCAAGGAATCCTCAGAGGTGGTTTTGCCAGTCCAGGGTGACCAGATGTCCTCCTTTTCCAGGACACGTCCTACATTCAAACCATCTGTCCACGCGGAATTTCAAAATGTCCTCCATTTTGAGCATGACTATGAAGCACGCATTTACATTTATATGAGTGTTTTTAGTTTTTATTGGGTCATGTCCTCCATTTTTCTCGAACGTCCTACACTTTACAGTGTCTTGTCCTCCTTGGCAGTATGAGGACATCTGGTCACCCTGGACCAATTCCTTCCTCCGAAAGGGAGCCTAGAGGTACATGAATGCCCTCTGGTGCCATGCCTGATTATTTATCATGCTCTTGGGGTTTTCACTTGGCTCCATTGCTTAGGTTTGTGAGATGTGGGATACGAAGGTCTGGTGTGCATCTGAGCATGTATAGAGTTCTGTCGCTACCAATGAGGAACCACAGCTTTTTACGGTGGGGAAATCTTCAGGATCATTCAGATTTATGTAAAGACGATTGTGCGCTAGTGAAATGCAACACTGAATGTGCAAACGAATGTGAAACACGGTAACATTTCAGATTGTGGTTGCGCATTGGAACGACTGCACCTAGTTATTGCCACACATTACGCAGTATTGCTATTCTGCATGGCGGTTGCACAATATAGACACAGTCTATTGCAATGACTGCGTCTGGTTATTGCCACGCATTGCGCAGTATTGCTATTCTGCATGGTGGTTGTGCAGTGCAGGTGCATTGCATTGCGATGGCTACACCTAGTTATTGCCACGCATTGTACAGTGCTGCTATTCCACATGGCAGTTGCACAGTGCAGGTGCATGTATTGCAATGGCTGCAACTAGTTATTGCTGCGCATTGCGCAGTGTTGCTGCTCTTCATGGCAGTTGTGCAGTGCAAGTGTAATGTATTGCAACAACTGCACCTAGTTATTGCTACACATTGCGCAGTGTCGCTATTCTGCATGGCAGTTGCACAGTGTATTGCAATGGCTGCAACTAGTTATTGCTGCGCATTGCACAGTGTTGCTGCTCTTCATGGCAGTTGTGCAGTGCAAGTGTAATGTATTGCAACAACTGCACCTAGTTATTGCTGCACATTGCGCAGTGTCGCTATTCTGCATGGCAGTTGCGCAGTGCAGGTGCAGTGCATCCTCATGCGGGAATAGTTACACCACAACTGGGGTTATGTTGCATTTCATGGCCGAAAAATCACAACTGCGCAGAGAAGGGCGCTTACGTGTGCACAAATCACCGACCGGATGTGGGTCTGTGTGTGTGGAGTGATTGTGGGTTGGGGTGTCGCAACCTTTCAGTCGATTTATCCGGGTCGGGATTTCATCCATTGCATCTTCCTTCCCCTCTGCAGGGCTCCTTTTTCCAGTCCTCCCGGAGGGAGAAATACGGGAACGTCTTCAAGACCCACCTGCTGGGTCGGCCCCTGATTCGAGTGACGGGGGCCGAGAACGTGCGCACCATCCTGATGGGCGAGCACAGCCTGGTCAGCACCGAGTGGCCCCGCAGCACCCGCATGCTCCTGGGACCCAATTCCGTGGCCAACTCCATCGGCGACATCCACCGGCACAAGAGGAAGGTAAGGAAGGGCGTGCGTGTGCGTGTGCGCATGTGCGTGTGCGCATGTGAACTGTCAGGGGAAGTGGGGTGCAAAGAGTGGGACCTCTTCTTCTCCCTATGGGGAGCATCCAAAGTGCGGGCAACATTCTTTCACTATCTGCTTTGCAAACAAGAACAATTCCAATGTGTAAAAGTTGACTTTTGGGCACTATAACTCCCAGAATCCACACACACATATATATAGAGCCAGCATGGCCTCTTTCCCAAGAATTCCCCAACTTGGGAGCAGTGACTCTTGCAGACCAGGAATCCCGCAACCATCCTAAGCTTCTGTCTTAGAATTGTTGTGTGACCTTGGGTGAGTCACACTTTCTCAGCTTCGGAGGAAGGCAAACCCCTCCGGACAAATCTGGCCAACAAAACCTCATGATAGGTTTGCACTGTTGTTCTTGTTGTTGTGTGCCTTCAAGTCATTTCAGACTTATGCATTCTTTTAAATATGTTAGATACTTTTTACCTTTCTAACTATATTTTATTATTTTATATGCAATCTATTTTAATATTGTAATAATTTAATTCTGTTTTAATCGAACGCTTTTCTGCATTTTTAATTGTACTGTGTTAATCTTCTAAGCCGCTTTGAGCCCTAGTTTTGGGAATGTGCGGGATAATAATAATAATAATAATAATGATGATGATGACAACCGTAGCATGGGGTTTTCTTGGCAAGTTTCTTCGGAGGGGGATTACCATTGCCATCCTCTGAAGCTGAGAGAGTGTGACCTGCCCAGGGGTTACCCAGAGGGATTCGAACCCTGCTCTCCAGAGTCATACTATAATGCTCAAACCCTGACGCCACACTGGCTCTTTATCCTAGAGTCCCGCAACCGAAATGCCTGGGAAAGAGGCTTTGGGGATGCTGGGTTTCCCAGAGTCCTGTCCAGCCAGGTCCCAGAATCCCCCAGCCAGCTTTAGAAGGAATCCTGGGAAATGTAGTTCCTTCCTCCTCCCCTTGCAAGGCTTGGGACTGAAGGAGAGGAGATTAGTCTAAGTGTTCTCTGGGTGCCCCCTGAACCTGGCCATTGCATTTTGGGGGGCTTTGCTCTCTGTGTGTATTTGTGCATGTGCTCCTTCTCTTGTGTGGGGCAGAAGGCCATTTGGGGACCCCCACTTTCTGCCCATGGGACCCCCAGAAAATAGCCTTTTTTTTAGACTTGGATCTTGTCTATTAGAGCTCCCTTTTCTTGCTAGAGCAGATCCATTGAATCAGTGGGATTGAAGCACGCGTGGATCCACCCTTTCACATGTATTTTTGGGGTTTGCTCAACTGGGGAGGGTCAGGAGGGGGCGCTGCGACCCCTTCCTCCTGCAAAGACCCTCATTTTGGGGGTCCAAGACCCTTGCAAGGGGAGGAATCCCTTCTCCTCACTGTCCAGCAAGGGCACCCTTGCAAAAATGCCAAGGAAAGGGAACTTCTCCTGAGCATGTGCAGAGTGCCTCTCCTCCTGTGCAAAAGGGGGAGGGGAGGGGAGGGGAGGTATGTCTCCCCCCCAAAAAAAATTTGGGCTGGAAAAGACATAGAGGAGGGGTGGGGGTAAAGTTGGGCTTTTGAGGAATTTAAAGTGGTGATGCTCCGGACCCGGTGGGGCCCACTGTCTTTCCAGCTCCCTTTGCCCCCCTTTCCTCTAAAACTGTGACCCCCTTTTTTTAAATCTGGGAAGAAAAAGCCCCATTGACCGTGGGATGGAGGAGGGAAATCCTATCCCAAGTTTGCATCCTGGCTTGCATTCTGACATTACATTCCGACTCGTAATCATGGGTTTCTTAGATCCAGAAATCAATCAAGTTCCTTGGGAGGACAACAACTCCCAGCATCCCCCAGCAATGAGTGTGTGTCTGTGTATGTCTGTGTGTGTCTGTAAACATGGTTTTGTTTTAGAACCAGAAATGGGAAGCGTTTCCTGTGAGGACAACAACTCCCAGCATCCCCAAGCCATCTGTCTCTGTGTGTGTGTAAAACCCTATTCCGAGTTTGCATTCCAATGTGCAACTCTTGACCCCTAACTGCATGGGTTTCGTAAGAGCCAGAAATCGGAGGATGACAACTCCCAGCATCCCCCAGCAATGTATGTGTGTGTGTGTTGTGTATGTTTTGGGGAAGGGAAATGCTATCTCAAGTTTGCATCCTGGTTTGCATTCCAACGTGTTAAGTCTTGATCCATAAGCATGGGTTGTTTTTAGAACCAGAAATCAATAGTGTTTCTTGGGAGGACCACAACTCCCAGCATCCCTGAACTGTGGGTGTATATGTGTGTGTGCGTGTGCGTGTGCGTTGTTGTTGTTGTGTGTGAAATCCTTTTCCATGTTTGCATTCTGAGTTTGCATTCCGATGTGCAAATCTTGACATGCAAGCATGGGTTTTAGAGCCAGAACTTGGAGGATGACAACTCCCAGCATCCAGCTCTGTGTGTGTGTGTGTGTGTGTGTGTGTGTGTAAAACCCTATTCTGAGTTGGCATTCCGACGTGCAACTCTTGACCCGTAAGCATGGTTTTGTTTTAGAGCCAGAAATGGGAAGCCTTTCTTGGGAGGATGACAACTCCCAGCATCCCCTGCCTCGGTGCCCAAACTCTGGCCTTCCAGGTGTTTTGGACTCCATCTCCCAGAATCCCAGACCATTGGCCCAGACAGTCCATAAACACCTGGAAGGCCAGCGTTTGGGAACTGCAAAATAATTTGCTTGGCGCTCTGGCCTCTGAGAATATGCAGAGTGCCCTCAGCAGAAAGAAAGAAAGAAAGAAAAGAAGGAAGCCCATTTGTGGAAGGAGGTTTACTCCCAGGAAAACTCTGGAAAGGGGTGCAGAAAGGGATCCTCCTTGCAAAATCTTGCAAAACTGGGGGGCTTCTAGAGGATTTTTGGGGGGGGGCTCGACTATATGGCCTTTGAGGGTCCCTTCTGGGGATTCCAGGGGGCAGCAGCCCTTTTTGGGGGTCTGGGGGCACCCCCAAAAATGCCCCCCAAATCTTGTCTGCAGCACTGGGGAACTTGAACTCAAGTAACCTGGAAAAGAGCTGGCTCCAGACTTAAAAGGGCAATGCCAGCCCTATTTCTTTCCCTCCCCACACATTGACTCTCCAGGTGGGGCCACCTCTTAGCAAGGCCACCAGGTGTGCTCCTAACTACAAAGGAGGACAGAATGGAGGACGGTTGAAGAAGGACGGAGGACCTGACCCTCAGAAAAGCGGAAAAACACTCCTAGAAATTTAAAGGCATGCTTCTTCTTGCCTTCAAGATGTTTCTGACTTTGGGTGACCCCTAAGGCTCCTTTGAGGCTGAGAGAGTGTGACTTGCCCCAGGCCACCCAGTGGGTTTACCTGGCAGAGTTTTGGTGACTCCAAGGCAAACCCAATGTGGGGTTTGCTTGGCAAGATTTGTTTCTGAGGAGGTTTGCCATGGCCTTTCCAAGGCTGAGAGAGTATGACTTGCCCAAGGTCACCCAGTGGGTTTCCATGAATGAGCTAGGATTTGAACCCTGGTCTCCATCATGGGATTTGTAGTTTGCTGAGGCACTGGAGCTGTCTGACCAAGAAGGTAGATATCTCACAAAACTACACATCTCAGCATTCCACATCATGAAGCCATCACAGATAAAGTGGAGCCAAACTGCATTAATTCTGCAGTGTAGATGCAGCCTAGATTGCTCTGTTTTGAACTCAGGTCTTGCAAAGTCAGGGGCATGCAGCTTCCTCGATTGAGTCGATCCACTTGTAATGCAATCTTCTTTTTTGTTACTCAGCCGATCAATGACTTTGCCATTAATTATGGTGGGTTCTAGATGTGTCAGGGCCAGGCACATGTTTCGGTGCTTTCCATGCCTCGGTTCGGTTGATGTTCTTCTTTAGCTGGAATTACACCGAAATCATGCCTGCTGCACCCTCCCCAGGAAGCTCCTACGCTTGGTTGAGTAAAGGAGGTACAGCAAGGGTTGCAAGGGACTAGATGGCCCTTGGGGTCCCTTCCAACTCTAGGGTTCTGTGTCTTCCTGCATGGCAGAAGGAGGTTGGACTGGATGGCCCTTGGGGATCCCTCCCAACTCTAGGGTTCTATGTATTCCTGCATGGCAGAAGGAGGTTGGACTGGATGGCCCTTGGGGATCCCTTCCATCTCTGGGATCCTATGTATTCTTGCATGGCAGAAGGAGGTTGGACTAGATGGCCCTTGGAGATCCCTTCCAACTCTTGGAATCTATGTATTCCTGCATGGCAGAAAGGGGCCAGACTGGATGCCCTGGGGCGATCATCTTCCAACTCTAGGATTTTGTATATTCCTGCATGGCAGAGAGGTGTTGAAGTGTTTGGCCTTTGGGGATTCTTCCAACTCTAGGTTTCTCTTCTATTCCTGCATGGCAGAAAGGGATGGACTGGATACCCCTTGAGGGTCCCTTCCATGATTCTCGAATTCTATGTTTTAACATTTGCAAGCTGCCTTGAGTCCCAGAGCTGGGGAAAAGTTGGGGATGATGATGATGATGATGATGATGATTACTTACCAGCTGTCTCTAGTGCCTCTCCAAACTACAAATCCCAGGATTCGTAGCAATGAGCCAGGGCAGTTGAAGCAGTCTCAAACTGGATTATTTCTGCAGTGTGTTTTGGACTTGCGTTCATGTAAAGATGAATTGCGAAATGCTTATTTTTTTTATTTATTTCACTTTTATGCTGCCTTTCTCCCAGAATGGAACCCAAGGTGGCTAACAAGATAAAACATATTTAAAAACTGATAGTAAGAATTTAAAAACAGTTAAAATCATCCAATTAATAGAGTATAAAATTAGCATAAAAGAGACAAAAAGTTTAAAACCTACCTAATACACCCCCCTCTCCAATATAAAACCACCCTGTCATGATTATTATGCTAAATTATTATGTTATATTCTGAGGAGGGAAGCAGAGATGTACCTAAGGCTGCATCCACACTGCAGAAATAATCCAGAGTGACATCACTTTGACTGCCATGGCTCAATGCTATGGAATCTTGGGAACTGTAGTTTTGTGAGACATTTAGTCTTCTCCGTCAGAGAGCTCTGGTGCCACAGCAAACTACCAATCCCTGGGTTCCATGGCAGTTAAAGTGGTGTCAAACTGGATTATTTCTACAGCACGGATGCAGCCTAAAAAAGTCTTCAAGGCCAGTGCACAAGCAGCACCGGCAGCGTGAAGGTTGTGCCACAGTCCTGATGCGCAATCTGTCCCAACGCACAAGAGGTCCCAACGCTCATCGGGACACATTGCGCTTCAGGACATGTTGTGCAACGGGGGACATCTTGCGTGGTCGCAATACACTACTAGCATGGTTGCATAGTGTGTTCAGTGTCACCATTGCAGCCTGTGAATGAAGCGTGATCTCAGCCATTAGCACCTAGACCTAGAGTTCGAATGGGATTCTCTGGGTTGACGCTGAAGCCATCATAGTGAAGGGCACCGCTTGGAGCTGACCCTTGCTTGGGACCCCCCTCGGGGCTGCTAGCCTAGGATCGTGTCCAGAGGAGGGGGACCAAAATGGTGGAAGGTCTGGAAAGCACCAAGCCCTTGGAGGAGAAGCTTAGGGAGATTCTGGGTAGGTTTAGTCTGGAGGAGAGGAGGTGAAGAGGGGACATGATAATAGCCCTGTTTAAGTACCTTATTTTCCTGTGTATAAGACTACATTTTAACCTGCAAAATCTGTGGTTAAAGTGGGGGGGTCATCTTATACGCCAGGTATAAGGATAAGGAGGATGGAGGTGCTGAAACTCTATATTTTGACTGGGGAAATGGGGGGTCGTCTTATATGTGGGTCGTCTTATACGCCGGAAAATACGGGATTTAAAGAGATGTCAGACATTGAGGATGGAGCAAGCTTCTTTTCTGCTGCTCCAGAGAATAGGACCCAATGGAGCCTCAATGGATGCAAGCTCCAGGACAAGAGAGTCCAGCTCAACATTAGGAGTCTATTCTGCTGTGGTCAGACCTCACCTGGACTCCGCAATTCAAGGATGTGGACAAGCAGGAGCGTGTCCAAAGGAGGGCAACTAAAATGGTGAAGGGTCTAGAAACCATGAAGCTCTATGAGGAAGGACTTAGGGATCTGGGGATGTTTAGCCTGGAGAAGAGAAGGTTAAGAGGGGATATGGTAGCCTTATTTCATTATTTGAAGAGAGGTCATATTGAGGAGGGAGAAAGCTTCTTTTCTGTTGCTCCAGAGACTAGGACACAATGGAGCCTCAATGGATGCAAGCTAAAAGAAAAGAGATTCCACCTAAACTTTAGGAAGAACTTCCTAATGTTAAGAGCTCTTTGACAGCGGAAGACACTCCCTTGGACATCCAGTAAACTTGTTGGCAGCGGAGGGATTTGAATATAGGCTTTCCTATATCAACCAGATGCCCACCATCTGGTGCCCTACAAAGGAGTTAGGTGGGATACAATTCCCCATAAAAGTCCCCTAAGGTTAAGGGGTGACATGATGATAGCCATGCTCAAATGTTTGAAGGGATGTCCTATTGAGGAGGGAGCAAGCTTGTTTTCTGCTGCTCCAGAGAACAGGACCCAATGGATGTAAGCTCCAGGAAAAGAGATTCCAGCTCAACATTAGGAGGAACTTTGTGACATTAGGAGCTGTTCGATATGATAGCCTTGTTTAAATACTCGAAAGTGTGTCATTCTGAGGATGGAGCAAGCTTGTTTTCTGCTGCTCCAGAAGAAGGGATGCAAGCTACTGGAAAAGAGATGCCACCTCAACATTAGGAGGCACTTCCTGACAGACAGTAAGAGCTGTTGGACAGTGGGAGATGCTCCCTTGGAGAGTGGCGGAGTCTCCTTTTTTGGAGGTCTTTAAACAGAGGCTGGGTTGGACTGGATGGCCCTTTGGGGGGGGGTCTCTTCCAATTCTAGGATTCTCTGTACAGCAATGGTTGCAAAAGGAGAAGGTTTTCTTCTTGTCCCCCTCCACCTCCATCTCCCGGTCCAAGAAACCCTCAGGAGCCCTGGTCTTGTTTTCGAGACACGCTCCTGCCCGTGAGTGCCACCCGGTGAGCCAAAAAGGCCGGCCCCG
>CM034708.1:1006177-1021776 GCA_020142125.1 Phrynosoma platyrhinos
GCAGGGGGGTTTCAGAATTTGGGTTTCCATCCTGAAACCAAGACCTGTCTCTTCTCATTTCAGCCTGGGTCTTATTTGTGAGCCCGAGATTAGGGGCAAAACATTTCAGTCTCCCTGGAGAATACCATCCAAGAAAGACCTTCAGGTTGCTCTTCTGGAACAAAAGAATTCAGGGGAAGATTGGAAGAAGGGGAAAATAAAGCCTGAATTGGGAGAATATACCGGTTGGGTTTTCTATGGGACAAGAAATGTTGCAGATTTTGGAGTTTTATGGAGTTTGGAATATTTGCACATACATAGTAGGATAACTTGGAGATGGGGCCCATGTATAAACATAACATTCATTTTGTATACCCCAGGGGTAGGCAACCTTTTTTCCCCTTTAAGGGCCGAGGGACTTCAGCTCCCAGAATCCCAGGAGCTATTGGCCAACATGGGACTATTGGCCAACATGGCTGAGGCTTCTGGGAGCTGAAGTCCCTCGGCCCTTAAAGGGGAAAGGTTGCCTACCTCTGGTATACCCCTTATATGCATAGCCTGATGGTCATTTGATGCACACTATTTTAAAATGTTTTTGTGCATACTGCAAAGTTTGCATACATCGAACCATCAGAAAACAAAGGTGCCACTGTCCCAGCCACTCATGTAGACAGTTTTTCATTTTGGAATATTTTGGATTTTGGAATTCTGGATAAGGTAGACTCCACCTGCATACCCATGAACCGAGATAAGGGCTTCTTGGCGCACTATGTATTATGGATATATTATGGATCCTCATTATAGTTGCAAATGTAGCCAAAGAATCTTCCTTAGGCCTGTCTTGTACTTCAAGGGAACTGACTCTTGACTAAGTGAAATTTCATGAAATTTAATGAAACGCAAAGTGGCTTATAATGGAAATTGAAACAAAACAGGAAAAGCAATATACAGTGCGTCCTTCGTATACGCGGGGATCTGTTCCGAACCCCCCCCCATGTAAGGGGAAAAAACGCGGAACCTCAAGTCCCATTGTTTTCTATGGTGGCGTGCTCTTGTGCGCCGCACTATGGGCACGTGCGCCATGAAAAGTGCTGGGGCTCGCCGTCCGCATGACCTTGAGTCGTTGTATGGCGCAGGCGTGCCGTTTAGCACAACCTCAGAGGAAGGCAATGGTAGAAAACCTCCTCGGAGGACATCTGGCCAAAAAACCCTAAGAGAGGTAGCCATAAGTCAGATTGAGAGCCAGTATGGCATAATAATGGCTTGAAAGTTGGACTAGGGCTCCTAGAGACCAAGGTTCAAATGTCCACTTAGACCTGGAAACTCACTGGGTGACCTTGGGCAAGTCACACTCTCTCGGCCTCAAAGGAAGGCACTGGCAAAGCTCCTCTGAAGAAATGTTGAGAGCCAGTATGGTGTAGTGGTTTGAATGTTGCACTAGGGATTTGGGAGGCTAGGATTCGAATCCCTGCTCAGCTCTGGATTTGCTTTGTGCAAATCACACTCTCTCAGCCTCAGAGGAAGGCAAAGGCAATCCCCCTCCTAACAAATCTTTTTCAAGAAAACCCATGATGATTTTGCCTTAGGGCCACCCTAAGTTGGAAACAACTTGAAGGCAGACAGCAAAAAATTGTTAATATTGTACAATTTTTTGTCATCCGCTGGGGGTTGTTTCCAGGATCCTCTGTGGATACCAAAATCTGTGGATGCTCAAGTCCTATTAAATGCAATGGTGTAGTAAAATGGTGTCCCTTATATAAAATGTCAAAACTAAGGGGGTTTTTTTTGGGATCTTTTCAAGCTGTGGATGGTTGAATCGTCGCATAAAGAATCTGTGGATATGGAGGGCTGACTGTACTCTATCAGTTCATCATATTGGTCCCAATCAAAATATGATCTCTCCAATTACTGAATGAGCAAGTGCACAGTAGAATGGTATTAGCCTTTTGTGCTGCAGCAAGGCGTCTTTGGCACAATTTCAGTTTTGTTGTCAATCACAGGCTTGCTCAGGATTTAAACATTTTTCTCCTCCTAGTGTGTATACATACGTACAGGGTTCCTTGTGTGCTTTACTTGCTCTGGGCTTTCCCTGCAACTCATAAACTCCAACCAGCAAGAGCAAACCCAGCTGTTGTTTGTAGGGCTGCTTACTCCGGCTCCCTTCTCGACTCACCTCAACCTCGGATTCACCCCATGGGACATCGGAGGTTGAAGCGAGTTCAGGGGTTGTTGTCCGAGGGCAGCTGATCCCGTCAACAGGGGCTCCTTGTCTTGACTTTTGTTTGATGTCTTGCAAATATCCAGCAGCAACCTTTTCCTTTTTTGCTGGAATTGCATCGAATATTTGCAAGGAGATTGTATCTGGCAGCAGCAGTCGGGGGGATTTGCCTGGTGCCAGTCTGGTTCTGAAATGTGCTTTCCTCCCAAAGGTCACTCTGAGGTCTCCCCTTTCTAACCCCCCCCCAAAAAATCCCGAACTCGGACCCAAGGAGGAAAATCCAAACAGGAGCGGAGGCGCTGAGGTTCCCTCTTTCAGGCTCGCTGCCACACATACCTGGAGTGCTCAGCACATCCTGCCGCCGAGACACCGGGGCAAGAATGTTCTGCCTTAAGGAAAACCATAAAGCTCGAAATATCCTGTTTTCATTCCATACTGCGGCTGAATTGGATGCTTTCAGACTCAGTCATTCGGTTTGCTCCCTGCTCCGGAGACTCAACACACACACACACTTTTGCTCTCTAAATCTGCTTTTGCGTCTCTGGAACAGTGTGCGCATGTGTGCATGTGTGTGTGCGCTTAATGTGCTTGCAAACCTAGGGCGACCCCATTAATTTCTCGTAGGGTTTTCTTAGGCAAGGAAGCCTCAGAAGTGGTTTTGCCTGTCCTTTCCTCCGAAATGTAGCTTGCAGTACCTGGCATTCGTTGGCGGTCTCCCACCCAAGGACTAACTAGGGCTGACCCTGCTTAGCATCCAAGATCAAGCTGTGTGTGTCAGACTTCAAATCGCCGGTCGACTTACGGTGACTCCAGTAATTTCTCATAGGGTTTTCTTAGGCAAGCAATCCTCAGGGGTAGTTTTGTCAGATTTTTCCTCCGAAATACCACCTACAGTACCTGGCATTCGTTGGTGGTCTCCCATCCAAGAGCTAACCAGAGCTGGCCCTGCTCAGCTTCCAAGATCAGATGGGATCTAGTTCCTTGTATGTGTATGTCTATGTGCCTTCAAGTCACCTGTTGACTTATGGCGATCCCATAAATTTCTCATAGGGTTTTCTTAGGCAAGGAATCCTTAGAGGTATTTTTGCCAGTTCCTCCCTCTGAAATATATATACCCTGCGGCACCTGGCATTCGTTGGTGGTCTCCCATCCAAGGACTAACCAGGGCTGACCCTGCTTAGCTTCCAAGATCAGATGTGTTTGTGTGTGTATATATATATATATATATATGCCTTCAAATTGCCTGTTGACTTATGGTGACCCTGTGAATTCCATAGGGTTTTCTAAGGCAAGGAAGATGAAAGTGTTTTTGCCAGTTTCTTCCTCTGAAATAGAGCCTCCAGCACCTGGTATTTGTGGACGGTCTCCCATGCAAATACTAACCAGGGCTGACCCTGCTGAGATTCAAGATCAGATGGGATCTAGTGCCTTGAGGGCATTTAGGCTTATTGTTTGTACATGTGCCTTTAAGTCACCTATCAACCTCTGGTGATCCCATAAATTCCAGAGGGTTTTCTTAGGAAAGGAATCCTCCGAGGTGGTTTTGTTCCTTCCTCTGAAATTGAGCTTCCACCGCCTGGTGGTTTCCCATCTAAATACTGACCAGGACTGTTCCTGCTTAGCTTCCAAGATCAGATGGGATCTGGTGATTTATTGGATTCCCTTTTGTTTTAAAGAATTGCCCCAGAAACACCTTCCCCCTAGAAGAGCATCATCGCTTTGCTTTCTCCAGGCAGAAAGATCTTCCTTTGGTGCAGTCAGAGCTTTTCTGTAATTTTTGTAAGTGGACTTTTGGTCCCAGTTTTGGGGAGAATGGAGGATACAAATGGAAGAAAAGCTACAAGTGGGGACATGAATAAATAAATACAAATATAAATAAAGCATGAAGTAACTTCCCTTCGGTGTGGAAGGTGAAAGATGGCAACTTTGGTACTGCTGTGGATCATTTCATGCGGCACTTTATGGTGCGTCCTCTGGTTGTAGAAGTAGTAGTGGCAATAATAATAATAAAATAATAATAATAATAATAATAATAATAATAATAATAATAATAATAATAAATGTTTATTAGGACTTTTTCCTGAAGTATCAGTATTATAATGTCATCATACAGAGAAGAGAACATTTCCCTTTCAAACCATGGAATTACACTAGCTTTTCTTTAATTTTTGTAAGTTGCCTTTTGGTCACAGTTTTGGGGAGAATGGGGGATTTGTTGTTGCTGTGTGCCTTCAAGTCATTCCCAACTTATGGAGGTCCTAAAGCAAAGCTATCATGAGGTTTTCTTGGCAAGATTTCTTCAGAGGAGGAACGACAAACCGTGGCCCAGTCTCTTTTCCATCCAAGAAATCCCTTTAAATAGTTCAGTGTTTCCCAAACTTTGATCCTCCAGCTGTTTTGGACCTCAGCTCCCAGAAGGCTGGATGGCCATCTGTCGGGGATGCTTTGATTGGGAGTTCCTGCATGGCAGGGGGTTGGACTGGATGGCCCTTGGGGTCTCTTCCAACTCTAGGATTCTATGATTCTATGATTCTAAGTCCTAGAAGTCCTAGGAGCTGAAGTCCTAAACGTCTGGAGGACCAAAGTTTGGGGACCACTGAAACAGTCCCGAAGAAAGAATGGAAGGAAAGGATGGATGCGGAGGTGAGAACAGCTGGCAAAAAAGCAGAGGCGCTCTATGGTGAGAGCTTCTTTTTCTCCTTCTTCTTTAGATCCGCCTGGAGCAGCCTCTGGTTTGCAAAGCAGCTCCTTGAGGTCCTGAGGAGCTCCAGCCCCTTGTTTGCAGAATTGTCAGTTTGCAGACTTCCTTTGACTTATGTATTGTAACTAGCCAAGCAGGCACTCCTGGCTCCTACCCATCCTACCTTTTCCTCCAGCTTTTCCAGGGAAAGGCAAAGATGAGTATGGCACATCCGTGCAAAACCTTTCCCTTCCTTCGGGCAGAAGGCACCCTGTGTGTGCCGAATAGCCAAAAGCACCTCGAGGTTTAATGGAGAGTTTAAGAAAGATCTGTTCTAAAGTAAGATGATGGGTATCACCATCTGGTAGAGCATCCTTTAAGCTTAGGAAGTTGCAAAGCTGTAAGATGTATAATGTCTAGATCGAGGGAAGGAATAGTGCCACTTGGTTATTCTGCTTTCGTCAAATGAGAGACGTTGCATTCAGGGTATTGGGGTGCCAAGCAGTGCCACCCTGCCATGCCTTGGTTTGGAAAGTTCCCCATTCTTTCATCCAAGCACCAACTTTTTCCTGAAATTTGTACAGATGTGGAAGGGTGGGGGAGGGGGGGAGAAATTTTAGGAAAGCGCACTAGAGGGCGCAAGGGGTTTAGTCTACGCAAAGAGGAGCCATCCAGACCAAGTTGCAAGCGGCGGGCATTGCATCCTTCAGCCGAAAGGTTTTGCAAAGTCCAGCAAGCCAGAGCATCCAGAACGGGGGGCTGGAGAGACTGAGGCCTCCGTCCCTTGGCTCTGTCCTCTGGGAAAGGGATGCCAAGGGGTGCAAAAAAAGGGGGGACTTGAGATGCAGTCAGGAGTCGGTCTCCAAATGGTTTCGCCAGCCTTCTGCCCTTTGGGGGTCTGCTCCATCCCTTTGGGGGGGCAGTGGAAGAAGAAGAAGGTACTAGTGCCACGCAGGGGTTGGCAATGGCAGCAGGTTTTTTGGGGGGCAATCCTCTGCTCTTGGGACCCTCCATGGGGCCACATGGAGCACCCCAAATCCCAGAAGACACAGCAAAAATGCAAGCGACCAGGCATCCCTTTCTGCTCTTGAAAAGTAGGTAATTCTTTTTAGGACGTTGCACTCTGCAATGAGCCAGAGTAACACAGTGCTTTGAGGGTTGGATGACTACTCCTGGAGGCCAAGGAGTCCTTACTTGGCCATGGGAACTCACTGAGCGACCTTGGGCATGTCACACTCTCTCAGCCTCAGAGGAAAGCAAGGGCAAGCCTTCTCGGAACAAACCTTGCCAAGAAAACCCCACGATAAGTTCGCTTTAGGCTCGCCGTAAGTCAGAAATGACTTGAAGGCACACAGTAACGCAATGACAACTGTGCAGTGTTTCCTGTGCCTGTGCTTGCAACCTGATGAAAAGGTGAATTGCCATTCCTGGAGGATTTTGGAATAGTCAATGCTCATTTTTAGCCAGGGAAAAAAAAACACACACACACTTTGGGGGCAGGGTCCAAACCTGCAGAAACATCCTTTGGGTGTGTGCATGCTCACACTTTCTCCACCCAAACCCTCCAGTTTGTTTGCTGCTGGCAATGAGCTCACCTGGAGTCCGATGAGGTTGTGCCCACAATTGCACCTGCTGTGCCCTTTGCCTGCCCAGATCCTTGGTTCCTTCCCTGGAGGGCAGTTTCTCATTTCTTGAGGGTTGGAGAAAATGAAGCCCAGAGCAAGGAAGAAGGGAATACTGCATCCACTTCTAGACACCACCATTCAAGAAGGATGTTGAGAACCTGGAGCGTGTCCAGAGGAGGGCAACCAAAACGATGGAAGCACCAAACCCTATGAGGGAGCTGGGTCTGTTTAGCCTGGAGAAGAGATGGTTGAGAGATGATATGAGAGCCCTGTTCAAGTATTTAAAGGGATGCCATATGAAGGATGGAGCAAGCTTGTTTCCTGATGCTCCAGAGATTAGGACACAGAGCAATGGATTCAAACTATAGGAAAAGAGATTCCACCCAAACTTTAGGAAGAACTTTCTGACAGTAAGGGCTGTTTGACAGTGGGAGATGCTCCCTTGGAGGATTTTGGAGTCTCCTTCTTTGGAGGTCTTTAAACAGAGGCTGGATGGCCATCTGTCAGGGATGCTTTGATTGAGAGTTCCTGCATGGCAGAATGGGGTTGGAATGGATGCCCCTTGGGGATATTTTCCAGCTCTAGGATTCTTGATGGTAAGAGCTGTTTGACAGTGGAATGGGCTGCCTTTGAGGAGGTGGACTTTCTTTCATTGGAGGTCTGTAAACAGAGGTTGGATTAGCATCTTTTGGGAGTGCTTTAGTTGTGTCTTCCTGCGTGGCAGAATGGGGTTGGGGTCTCCTCCCACTCTATGATTCCTACAAGAGACACCCACCCAGAACTCTTCGTGGGTTGGCCTCAAACAGAACCAGGGAAGCAACCCTTGAAAATGGGAACCGGCTGCTTTTAGGGTCCCCAGATCTCAGGGGAGGGGGAGGAATCCCATGGCGAGAGCACTGCCTTGAAAACCATGTGTGTGTCTGTATGCATTCTGTGCCATTCCCTTATGAACATTGTTGCTTATGATGGAAAGGTCATTCAAGGACTGAGGCTGTTATTTCAATAAACAAAACCATTAAGGAAGGTGCTGTGCATTAACAATTCAGGGCATCATCCAAAAACTCTTGCTTGCAGGCAGGTCCTGGTGGCAGGCAAGAAATTCTCACATTTACAACTTGAAAGATGATGCTCTTTGAGTTTGGGGGAGAAAGAGGGAGAAGGTCTGACTGGCCCTGCAGGGTTTCTCTCTTGGGTTGAGCTCTCTGCTCCGTTGTTATTGTTGTTGTTGTGCCTTCAAGTCATTTTCAACTTATGGTGACCCTAAGGCAAACCTATCATAGGGTTTTCTTGGCAAGATTTCTTCAGAGGGAGTTCGCTTTTACTTTAAACTGAGACTGAGAGAGTGTGACTTGCCCACTGAGTTTCCATGGTTGAGCAGGGATTCGAACCCTGGACTCCACAGTTGTAGTCCAGTGCTGAAACCACTTCACCACGCTGGCTCAGTCCTGGCTTCCCACAAATCGTTCCCTCCAAGTGTCCCAATTTGGCAGGAACAATCCCAGTTAATCCTCTGCCGTCCCACTTTGTCAGCCGGTTTTACAATGTCCTTGTTTCTCTCTTTCTCCCACTTTCTCCTTTCATCCTCTGCCTACCAAGTTCCAAGTGCAAAACTACAGCTGGCCTTCCACATTTGCAGCTTTGACTTTTGCGGATTTGATGATCTGCAGTTTTGATTAATATGTTCTCCATAGGAATCTCTAGGTCCTTCAGCACAATTCTGCCAGAAGTTGACCATAGAGTTGTGCTGGAGAAGCTAAAGAAGTTTAGTTTGTACTCAGTTTGCAATTCAGCAGGGAGGAGTAGAAGGTGCAGAATCTTGCTAAGATAACCTTACAAATTTCCCCCGTTGGCTCCGGAAAAAGCAAACGTCTGCATCCTCTCCTAGCTTGTGTGTTCCTCCTCATTCATAATCTTTGCCCTCTTGACCGCCCGCACCTTCGTGTTACTTGACCACACGTGTCCCAGTGGTTATCTGTCGCAATTTTTGGGGAGGGGTATGTGAATTCAGCGCTCCCAGATCCCTGGACCTTCCTTCTTCTTCTCTTCTTCCTCCTCCTCCTCCTCTTCCTCCGCATGAGCTGGAAGCCACTGGATGTCTCTGGATGCGCTCTGACCTTTCCCTTGGCGTGTGCCCTTTGCCGCTGGCACCAGGAGGTCTCCAGAGCATGGTAGCACACACAGATTATGGACGTTATCACACGGGGGCAAATCTGCTGGTTAATCCACACAAATCCCAAACAGAACCTGGATTTGTGCCTCACGATTTCACACGACGTCGCACAGAAACTGGACAGAAAGTGGACAGAAACTGGTGTTAACCGAGATCTTTTGAAGTTCGGTTGTTTGGAGGAAATGCAAATGCGAAATTAAGGTAATTTTGCATTTACCGTAATGTGAAAAGCAAATGCGCATTTGGGAGCATTTCCCTGCTTTTTCCCATGATTCCACGGCAAGTGTTCCTGTATCTGCGCATATGCAAGAAGCTCATTTCTAGTGCATTTACGGGCTTTTCTCACTTGTGTGTGAATGTTAAATGCACTTACTTTAATTTCGCAATTAAGGTAATTACGTGTGAAAGCCATTTGCGGAATCAAGGTTTATTTTCCGTTTATTTTCGGAATGCCTCATTTCCACTTTATTTTTGCTTCCTGGCCTATGTGTGATAACGTCCTAAGTTATTGAACAGTAAGCACATTTTCCATCCAAGTCTATGGGGAAGAAGGTGGTGATGATGGCAAGCGGAACATGAGAATGGCAGATCTCCTCTCTGGTGGATGGAACTGAGGTTGCAAGAGGCTTCCTCGCTATGCCTTTCCTGTCTCCCTTAGACTTATGGTGACCCCATGAATTTCATAAGGTCTTGTTAGGCAAGGAGTCCTTGGAGGTGGTTTGGCCAGTTCTTTCCCCTGAAACATTGCCAACAGCACTTGGTATTCCTTGGTGGCTTCCCACCCAAGTACTAACCAGAGCTGACCCTGCTCAGCTTCCTAAGATCAGACAGAATCTGGTATCTTGAGGGCATTTAGGCCCTAGAAAAAGCTTTGTGTGTATATGTGCCTTCAAGTTTCCCTAGACTTATGAATACATGGGGTTTTCTTAGGCAGGGAATACCTAGAAGTGGTTTTGCCAGTTCCTTCCTCTGAAATAGAGCCTACAGCACTTGGTAGTCATTGGCGGACTCCCTTCCAAGTACTAACCAGGGCTGACCCTGCTTGGTTTCCAAGATCAGACCTGTGTGTGTATGTGTGTGAGAGAGAGTGAGTGTGTGCCTGTAAGTTGCCCCTTGACTTGTAGCAACCCCATGGATTTCACAGGGTTTCCTTAACCAAGGAATCCTCAAAGTGGCTTTGCCAGATCCTTCCTCAAGAACAGATCCTATAGCACCTGGTCTTCATTGGTGATCAAAGTAGTAACCAACGGGATCTGGGGACTTTAGACTATTTAGGCCTATTGTTTGTGCATGTGCCTTCAAGTTGCCTGTCAACTTATAGTGACCCCTTGAATTTCATAGGGTCTTCTTAGGCAAGGAACTGTGTATATGTATATGTATATCTACAGTGTAGATGCACCCTTGGAGCTGGAAGGGACTGCAAGGGCCAATTAGTCTAACCAGTTTCTTCCATGCAGGAATGCAAAGCTAAAGCCCTCCTGAAAGATGCCCATCCAACCTCTGTTTAAAGACCTCCACAAATGGAGAGTCCACCACCTTCTGAGGCCATCTGTTTAACCATCAAGCAGCTCTTGCAGTAAAAAAAGAAGTTATTCCCAGTGTTTAGGTAGAATCTCCTTTCTTGTAATTTGAATCCATTGGTTTGTGTTCTAGTCTTTGGAGCATCAGGAAACAAGCTGGCTCCATCTTCTGCATGACATCCTTTTAGATATTTAAAGATAGTTATGCTGCTTCTCAGTCTTCTCTTCTCCAAGTTGGAGAGACATTATTATCTCTGTGGGAGCCTTTCTGTCTCTCCGTTTCACTACTTAGCATTTCAAGAGAATCACCTTTTTGTTAGGTTTACCTGCGCAGCAACCTGGCCAGGTTGGATCATTTTTAATCGATAAGGTTGGGAGAAGTCCCTGAGCTCAAGGCTGCCCATCCTCTGGAATGGAGAAGGCACACATTATGGGCACAGAGTTTCATTTGTGAAAGATGCCTTTGTGTAAAAAATGTGCTTTCTCCCTGGAGTACATACAGGATCAAGCCTCTCTTTAGCCACTGTTTATGTGTCTTTTGAGTGAAAAGGGTGCCCTTAAAGGATTGTGTGCTTCGGATATGGTGCATTGTCTGTGCTTGTTTCATGACTGGGATTGGACAATAATGATGGGAAAAGTGGAGAGCAATAGGATAAGATGGAGACCTGCAAGTGGATGGAGTTCATCAATGCTGAATCTGAAAGACCTGAGCTGGGCAGTTGATGACTGGTGCGCTTGGTGGTCTCTCGTTCGTAGGGTTGCCGTAAGTCAAAGTCAGCTTGGTGGCAAATAACAACAAGATAGTTTTTTGTAAGAATGAACCCCTCTTCCCTCCTTTCCTGGAAACTTACTGTGGACTGGCAGCCAATAGCTCATGGGCTGGCACTGGTCCATGGGCCACCACTTTGAGTAGCACCAGTAAAGGGCAACCATTGTGTCATTGCATTCAGTGTAGCTTTACACTGCAGAAGCAAGTTGTAGGATCTCAGCCACATGCAAAAGAGTTCTTTGGGCTGCTCATGAGGATTGGCATGGCTGCATTTCTCTTATTCGGATGGTCTCGCTACCCATTGTAATTAGAATTTGACCTTGGGGAAATTTTAATTAGCTCAAAATTAGTAAGCGGGATCAAAACCCAATGTGTAACAGGGAGGGGAGGTAGAGAACTTCGCAGAGGCAGCATTCTTCCAAAGAACGGTACTTTTATTAAGGGGGGGGGAATAAATCAACAAGCAAACACACACATACACACAGAGGATACATGGACTCTGTAAGAAAGGTTTCACACACAGAATAGTTACCTAGAAACTCTGCACTCCTGTAGTGAAGATGGACTCAGCTGCTTACGGAGTGAAGTTGTGATGGAGGCAGCAGCCGAGGGTGACTGGTTAGGAATTTCAGGGAGGGCATGAGATCCCCCCTTCCCTTTCAAAAACCAGCTCACACATTTGGAGGCCTTAATATAGGCTGGAAATAGCCTGGGACAAAGATTGATTATTGTATATCAAAGGATTCCTGTCTTTGAAGTAGACAATTTTCAAAGAGGGGAGATGGGGTGTTGATGTGATCTCATTCTTAGCTGGACACATCCTGGTTGTAAATCTCTGTGCCTCCAGAATTCAGAGGGTGAGAATGTCCTGCTTTGCAGCTCCTAACCTTGGCCTTTTGATTTGCTAATTCATTGTAGAAGTGCCTATATGAGATCCTCGGCTGGGCTTATCTGGTTTAGGCCCATGACAGACCCACAAAGGGGTTTTTATATTAGAACAATGCTTGTAACACCACCACCAGGTTCTTCTTTGGAATGATCGTGTTGTTGGGTCAATTCTGCTTGTTGTGACACCGTGCATCATCTTAGTCCCAACATGCATCATCTGTGTTGTTGTTGTTGTGCGTATTCAGGTTGTTTCTGACCTGGCTTAATGTCAACCTATCATGGGGTTTCCTTGGCAAGATTTGTTCAGAGGGGGCTTGCCATTGCCTTCCATGGAACCCCACTGTGTGACCTGAGGCTGAGACAGTGTGACGTGCCTAAGGTCACACAGTGGGTTTCCATGGTTAAGTAGAGATTTTAACCCTGGCCTCCAGAGTTGTAGTCCACTGCTCAAACCATTACACCACACTGGCTCTCATCATTCATAGTGAGGAAGAAAGCCTAGATCTCCATATCACAATGGTATTTCATGCCTGCTTTTCTTCTTCTGTCTTTCAGGTGTTCTCCAAAATATTCAGCCACGAAGCCCTGGAGAGCTACCTTCCAAAGATCCAGATGGTCATCCAAGACACGCTGCGCGCTTGGAGCAGCAATCCGGACTCCATCAACGTCTATCACGAAGCACAGAAGCTCACTTTCCGCATGGCCATTCGGGTCTTGCTGGGATTCCGCATCCCAGACGAAGAACTGGGGCAGCTCTTTGAGGTCTACCAGCAGTTTGTGGAGAATGTCTTCTCCTTGCCTGTGGACCTGCCTTTCAGTGGCTACCGGAAGGTAAGAGATGGCTCAGCATGATGGTGCGGCTTGGGGGAAAGTCTGGTTCACTGCCAGTGTGATCCCAGAAATCTCAAGTCCTTGCTTCAAAGAGGTCATGGAGCAGAGAACAAGAAAGACCCTTTGTCTCTGCTTGACCATGGTAGTACCATCCCAGGCTCTAAGATTTCAGGGCCCAAACCTGATACCCAAGGATAGTAGCCCTGATCATGTCACAGGACCCTGGTGATGTCATAGTGATGTCAGTGAGCACAATATATTATGCACAATTGTTCAGAGGGAGTCAATTTTTAAAAAACTTAAATTGAACATAGCAGAACAATCATGCACATAGTTTTCAAGACCATCCTTTCACCCTGAGACTCCTCTTCTTCATCTTGAGGAATGGAGAAGTGAGCCCAATGGCTGATATCATTGTTTCTTATCCTAAACACCTTCATACTTCTCTTACAAGGCAGATCTTGATTTACTTATAATTCTGTGGTATTCCACTCTGAAGTGAGTCATGAAATATATGAGATCTTATGAGAAGCAAAGTCAGATACTCCAAAGAGCCGCTGCCGGTCAGAGTAGATGGTAATGGCAGCCACTGGATGAGCCAAGGCACTGACCAGGTTGGATACAGGGTCACAGGTCCATTATTGCTTGGAATCTCCTAGTGGCTCTCTTTTAAGGGCGACTGATGGCCAGTTTGCCTTTTTCTGTATATGGAGTGCTTCAGTTGGGCATGACTCCATTGCAAGGGAACAGCTAGTAGAGAAAAAGAGCTATCCTCCAGATTCCATGATTTGGCCTTTACAGCTTTGTAGCAAGCTTTGTTGTTTTTAATGCTGTCAAGTCATAAACAATGGATGCAAGCTGCAAGAAAAGAGATTCCACCTCAACATTAGGAGGAACTTCCTAACAGTAAGGGCGGTTCGACAGTGGAACACACTCCCTCGGAGAGTAGTGGAGTCTCCTTCCTTGGAGGTCTTTAAGCAGAGGCTGGATGGCCATCTGTCAGGGATGCTTTGATTGGGAGTTCCTGCATGGCAGGGGGTTGGACTGGATGGCCCTTGTGGTCTCTTCCAACTCTATGATTCTATGATTCTATGATTCTATGAAGTCAATTTTGACTTAGGGTTTTTTTAAAAAATAAAAACAATATTCCTTTTGGTTTCTTGTGCAGGGCATCCGTGCTCGAGAGGCATTGCAAAAGGGTTTGGAGAAAGCCATCCGGGAAAAGCTGCAAAACACGCAGGGCAAGGACTACTCTGATGCCCTGGACATCCTTATCGAGAGTGGCAAGGAACATGGCAAGGAACTCACAATGCAGGAACTGAAGGTAAAGGGAAACCCTCAGGTTCTGTCCATGACCACTAGAGGCACTAGACTAATTGTTGCATGTGAAGCATGGCTGAACACAACAGACACAATTTTCACATAGGCTGACCACTACTCATTTGCAGTGCAATAATGCACAAAGCCCTTTAGAACTATGAGGATGCCTTTATTTGTGAATAGCTATTGTTGTTGTTATTGTTGTGTGCCTTCAAGTCATTTCCAGCTGTGACCCTAAGGCAGGGGTAGGCAACCTTTCCCCTTTAAGGGCCGAGGGACTTTAGCTCCCAGAAGCCTCAGCCATGTTGGCCAATAGTCCCAACATGTTGGCCAATAGTCCTGGGATTTTGGGAGCTGAAGTCCCTCGGCTCTTAAAAGGGAAAGGTTGCCTACCCCTGCCCTAAGGTGACCCTACCATGTGGTTTTCTTGGCAAGATTTGTTCCGAGGAGCTTTGCCCTCGCCTCTCTCTGAGGCTGAGAGAGTGTGACTTCCACAAGGTCACCCAATGGGTTTCACGGCCGAGCAGGGATTCGAATCCTGGTCTCCAGAATCATCATCCTATGCTCAAACTACTATGCCACACTGGCTCTCTATGCTCTGTGTCTACTCTATGTCTAATCTGGTTTGCATTTTTGCTTAGCATTTGGTGCTCTGGAATAAATCTCATCATTTCTTCTCTTTTACAATTGAATCTCACTAGCTATAGGTCTTGATCCCAACTAGAGTAGACCCACTAATTGTTGAATGGAGGTTAAATCCCATTGATTTGATGGGTCTTCTCTACTTTGGACTAACCACAGCACTTAGGCCAATAAATCCAAAAGAAATTGGCAAATTCTTTTGAGGGGAGCTGTGACAACTGTGATAAAGGTAATGGAAGTCCCCTAAGGCATATATTTGGAAGGAAGGACAAGATGGTTTCCATGTTTGCAGAAGCCACAACCATGGGCAGAGTCAGGATGAGGCTCCATGGCTCTCTCACACACATAACTTGTGGGTCTCCTTGCTTTTTAGGATGGCACCCTTGAGCTGATTTTTGCTGCCTATGCAACCACCGCCAGCGCCAGCACCTCTCTGATTATGCAGCTCCTGAAACATCCTGCGGTCTTGGAGAAACTCCGTGAAGAGCTGAGGAGCAAAGGGATTCTCCACAACGGTTGTCTCTGCGAAGGTTCCCTCCAGCTGGACACCATCAATGGCCTTCGCTACCTGGACTGTGTCATCAAGGAAGTCCTGCGTCTCTTCACTCCCATCTCCGGAGGGTACAGGACAGTACTACAGACCTTTGAGCTGGATGTGAGTAAAAAGACCTGCCTTTAACTTTCCCAGAGGAAGGGAGTCTGGAATGTGCTTTGCTTTTGTTCCAGCAAATATGGCATATGAGGAGGGGGGACTCAGAACTTAATGCCACAGCACATGCTCTTCATGTCTATCTACATTTATATGTTTCTGGGGCTTTTTGTAGAACAGGGATAGAAACCATGTGGTGTTCCCGATGAGGTTGGACTGCAACTCCCATCTAATGGTGAGGAATGCCTGAGGTTCTAGGCCCAGGGGTAGGCAAACTGTCCCCTTTAAGGACCGAGGGACTTCAGCTC
>CM034708.1:1021876-1033936 GCA_020142125.1 Phrynosoma platyrhinos
TGAAGTCCCCCGGCCCTTAAAGGGGAAAGGTTGCCTACCCCTGCTCCAAGGCATCAGTGTCTTCCATTGTCCAACAGTTCTTACCATCAGGAAGTTCTCTTCCTAAGGTTCAGGTGGAATCTTTTCCCCTGTAGTTTGAATCAAGCAGGGAGGATTGCCATCATTGCCTTTTTTCTAAAGTTGAAAGTGTGGGACTTGTCCAAGTGGGTTTCCATGGCCAAGCAGGAGTCAAACTTTGACCTTCCAGAGCAGGGGTAGGCAACCTTTCCCCTTTAAGGGCCGAGGGACTTCAGCTCCCAGAAGCCTCAGCCATGTTGGCCAATAGTCCCATGTTGGCCAGTAGCTCCTGGGATTCTGGGAGTTGAAGTCCCTCGGCCCTTAAAGGGGAAAGGTTGCCTACCCCTGTTCCAGAGTCTTAGTCCAACAGTGAAGCAACTGCACCAAACTGGCTCTCATGTTACGTGCCCCAAAGGCAATTCTGGTGACCGTATCCTTGGTTTCCTTAGCAAGATTTATTCAGGGGAGGTTACCTTTGCCTTCCTCTGAGGCTGAGAGAGTGTGACTTGCCCAAGGCCTCTCAGTGGGCTTTCATGGCTGAGCAATAATTAATTTACTCTCTGTTTAAACCCATGATAGGTTTACCTTAGGGTTGCTATAAGGTGCAAACGACTTGAAGGCACACAACAACAAACAGCAAGTCAACTCATAGGTAAATCCCATTGATTTAGTAGATCACATCTTGTTAGCACAAAACCATAATAGCAATAGTAATATAGTAACAGCAAGTACATTTCTATACTGCTTATCAGTGCACTTAAGCACTCCCTAAGCAGTTTATTAATAATGACCACAAGAAATACACAAATTCAATCTAGACAACAAGAAAATTGAAATAATCAAAGAGTTCCCATCTCTAGGATCAAACATTGACCAGAATGGAGACTGCAGTCAAGGAATAAGAAGAAGATTAGGAATGGAAAGGGCAGCTATAAAAGAACTGGAAAAGATACTGAAGAGCAAAGACATACAACTGAGCACTAAAGTCAGAATCATCCAGGCCATTGTATTCCCCATCATCCCCATGTACGGATGCGAGGGCTAGATAGTGAAGGAAACAGACAGAAAGAAAACCAACTCCCTTGAAATGTAGAGCTAGAGAAGAGTATTTAGGATCCTTGGACAGCCAAGAAGAGAAACAAATGGGTTCTTGAACAGATCAGACCAGGGCTCTCCTTGAAAGCAAAGAGGATTAAGTTGAGACTATCATACTTTGGCCACATCATGAGAAGGCACAGATCACTAGGAAAAATAATAATGCTAGGAAAGCTAGAGGGTAGAAGAAAGAAAGGAAGACCACAGACCAAATGGATAGACTCAATCATGGGGTAGGGCTTGCAGGATCTGGGCAAGACTGCAGTGGAGGATTGGGATTCTTAGAGATGCCTCATCCACAGGGTTGCCATGAGTCGGAACCGACTTGAGGACAGCTAACAACAAGCAGTTTACAGTCTGTAAGCCAATTGCCCCCAATAAACTGGGTACTCCTTTTAGTGACCTATGGGAGGATGCCAGGCTGAATAAACCCAGAGCCACTGGCTGGTATTGAACTCACAACCTTGTGGTTTGTGAGTGAGTGAGTGGCTGCAGGACAGGCATTGAACCACTGCGCCACCTCCCAGCTCTTCATGTATAATGTATAAGTGCAGAAAAGTCTCAGTTCATTATATGACCTCACATGCCTGGAACACCTCCAAAAAGACCCTCAAAGAAGTGGCTCTGGGAAGAGACCTTCTCGATATCCCATTCAGGATTCGACATCAACCTTTGGGAGGGGGTGCGGGGGTCTTTGTCAACATATAATTAATTGCTGAAGGCAAAAAACCTGAATGGAGATGAGACAAGTGGAGGTTAGATCCAGATGTCTGGATGAGATGGGGATTACTCATGGTGAGCAGATGGAATTTGCGGCTCACAGAATGCAATCTCGTGGCTTGGCTTGGCTCAAACACCGCGCCGTGGGTTCATCTCCTTTTGATCGGGATCGGGGGGTGAGCGATGCTTCATTGCACATGTTCCCCTTTCTCCCATCTTCTAGAAATGTCCCCTCTTCCTATGCAAGTGTGTTTCACCACATTGCCATGCATGAAAGTCACGCCGTGGAGATGTTGGGGGGTTGCAGACTGTCAAAAATAGTGCAAATTGAGTCCACTTTTAGGGTTAGGGTTAGTGCTAGGGAATCATGGGAATTGTTATTTTTCTGAGACATTGAACCTTCTTTGTCAGAGAACTCTAGTGCCACAATAAAATTCAGTTCCCATGATTCCCTAACCTTAACCCTAACCCTAAAAGTGGACTGAATTCACACTATTTTTGACAGTCTGCAACCCCCCGTTGTTATCTCCCACTCTCTTCATACTTGTTCAGGAAAGATGAATGACTTACTAAGGGAACGTAACTTTGGGCTTACTCACTTGTTCATCTATATGGCACAAAGTCTCCAGTCTGTTCACTTTTTAAAATTACTCCATGGCGTTTTGGGCTGGGGCGAATGACCCAACATGTGCCAGACTCACCTCCCAGCCCAACCTGCTCCTCCAATGTTTTCAAAGAGGGGTGAATCACAGGATAGACTCAGACTACCGTCCCTATGCAAAACCAGATTGCCACACACTGGAAAACCCACAAAAGTCAGAGTTTAGGAGGAGTTGGTGGTGGCTGCTTCCCTCCTGCTTTGCTGACCATGCTTGAAACTGGCACACACTCCTTGCAGTAAAATGAAACTGGAGCAGCAGCGGATCTGTCCGCCCTGCCGGGAAATTTTGGCATTTTGAAGACTTGGGAAGCCAGTTCTTAATCTGACACTTATTTTTCTTCATGTCTACAGCATGTGGAGTTTCATTTTCTCCCTGAGCCAAGAGCAGGACACTGGCAAAGGGGGTTCATATTCTGTTTACATCCTGGCAAGGTCTCTATGGCAGGCACAGAAACCACTTTGAGCTCCAGCTTTTGAAAAATAGCGGGATAATAATAATAATAATAATAATAATAATAATAATAATAATGTACCTTCATTTTGCGTGCGTGCGTGTGTATATAAAACCCCTCTCTTTCCATAGACCCTCATCCTGACTTTTCAATCTCCATCCCTTATTTCATAATCAGGACCACGTGTGGAAACATTCAGCTTCCACCCTGCACTTTGGATAGGGAGAAAGAAGCCTGCAATCATCCCCATCATCCCCCCTTTCTCCTGATGCCTGTATTAATTTATAGCACTGATCCCTAAACATCTGGTCCTCTAGATGTTTTGGACTTCAGCTTCCAGAATTCCTGACTGTTGGCCAAGCTGGCTGGTTCTTCTGGGAGTTGAAGTCAAAAACACCTGGAGGACCAAAGTCTGGGGACCACTGATTTATAGCTATTATTCCCAGATTGCAAGCCCTGGCTGCTCTTCTCTGATCCTCAGAGCAAGGGGGAGGAATCTCAAGACAAGGGAGCTGAGTCCCATGTGGGGCTGGTTTAAGGTTATCCCAGGCTGCTGTAGAATGAGTTGCCCAAGCACACATCCCTGTAGGCACCACCATTCTCCATGGCAGTCCTTTGCTACTTTCTAGGGACAGCCCAAAGCCACAGGGACTGACCTCATTTCAGAAGTTTCCACCTGATTTTGTGATTCTGGCCCATCTTCAAGTGGAGACTATGGCTAAGACTCTACATGTAGCATAACTTTATGCTTGGAAAGTTATGACACAGTTGAGCTGAGCTGCACCACCTTGTTAGACAACTGCAATGATACACAACTAAATGTGCATTTGCTGTGCAATATATAACATGCACAAGGTACCACCATATGCAATGGCACCAAATGTGTAACTTTCACAACCTTGCACTGAATATGGCTGTTATGCATCGGACAAAAATGTCCAACTGCTTCTGTAGGGGAACTTAGATATGAGTAAGACCCCAACAGGATGCCTTTTTGGGGGTGGTAGTACTGTTGTGACCCTGGACAGCAAGGGCATTTAATCATTAATGTATGTATTAATTAAGGCTATTTATTTATTAATTTAAATATTTGCATCCCAGCCTAAATCAGAACATCTCTGAGTAGCTTATAACAAAATCATTTTTAAGAATCTAAACAATAAAAATGATTTAAACATTCCAAATCATGTTAAACAATTGACTAGTTTAAAAGTTAAATACTTTTAAAAGTTGAAACAGTCTAAGGTCCTATATATATATACACACAGATTTGAATGAGGCTCCAAAGGCTTAAATAAAAAGCCAGGTGCAAACTTGCAGCTTTGCCAAATGACAAAAGAAAGCTGAAACAGAGCGGGGGAGTAGCGGCTTTCTCTGTGCCTCTTCGCATGATGTCATAGCATTTCCATTCTTTTCCAATGGAGACGGTTGTAAAAGCGTGCCTTTTTGTCGTGCTGGAAAAATCCGTTTGACAAAAGGCGTGCTTTTACAACTCTCTCCCTCTGGAAGAGAACTGAAGTGCTGCAACAGCATGCGGAGAGGCATGGAGAAAGCTGCTACTGTCTGGCTCAGTTTCTGGTTTCTTTTCTCATGCAATAAGGCTTTTGTATTGGAATAAAACTAAGAAGATTATTCCACTGTTCTAATAACTCGGGTTACCTCTTCCAAATTGAAGTCCTAATTCAGGAGACAGCCTGGTCCTATCACAAGGATTTTGCCACCGAAGCTGCCGGGAGAGTCCAGCCTGGCAGCAGCCCAGGTCCCTGGTGCGCTTTGGTGGCCATTTTTTCAAGTTGGAAAGCTCCTGGTTTCGAAATAAGGCTGTCAAAGTGCGCTGGGGATCCAGGCTGCAGCTGGGCTGGACTCTCCTGGTGGCTTCGGTGGCAAAACCCTTGTGATAGGACCAGGTTGCTTCCCAAATTAGACTTCAGTTTGGAAGAGGTAAGCTGGGTTATTAGAGCAGTGGGATGATCTCCTAACATTGTTGCTGGTTGAGCCACCACAACAGAGAAGGTCCTCTCCTATGTCTTCCCATTTCATAGTACCCACATTGGTGGGACACAGAGGAGGGTTCCTCCAAAAAATCTTGGACAAGGGAAAGGTACTCACTCAAGTATCAAAGTCCCAAGCTATTTAGGGCTTTAATGGTCATCATGGGCACTTTGCTTCTCCTCAGCTTGAGTCTTGTCATAGAATCATATGAGTTGGATGGGGACCCAAGGGCCATTCAGTCCAATCCCTTGATTTCTCAAAAGAAAAATACTCTTATTGGGTACATCAGGCACAGGATTATGAGCAAATGTTAAAACATCTTCATCGGTCTAGATCAGCAGTCCTTAAGTATTGCATTCATAAGAAATATTGGACTACAACTCCTATCAGCCCTGGTGAGCATGGTCAGTGAAGAATAATGAAGGAGCCCTGGTGGGGCAGTGTTTAAATGTCAGTACTGCAGCCACAAGGTTGCGAGTTCGATCCCGGGGCTCCAAGGTCCACTCAGCCTTCCATCCTTTTGTAGGTTGCTAAAATGAGTATCTGCCTTGTTGGGTGCAATTGGCGTACAGATTGTAAACCGCGTAGAGAGTGGTGAGTTCACTATGAAACAATATAGAAATGTAAGTGCTATTGCTATTGCCAGTAGGTTGGGAAGACTTGTAGCACCTTTGAGACTAACTGAAAAATAAAGAAGTTGGCAGCATGAGCTTTCGTAGACTTCAGTCTACTTCCTCAGATGCATATAGACTACATGCATATATGCTCATGCAGCCAACTTCTATCTTTCAGTTAGTCTCAAAGGTGCTATAAGATCTCTCTACATACTGATTCTACAGACTTAACACAGATATATCTTTGAATTCTACTAGGTTGGGAAAAGGTTGACTGGCAGGGAACAGAAGCAGAGTGCAGTGAAAGTCGCAAACTGCACATGTAAAGGCACGTAAAGGGAGGCAGCTATTGTGTTGCATCATAACGCACCAAAATAAAATCCAGCAGGGATCCAGATCTGTCACTGCAATTGATTTCTCTCCCCTTGCTCCCCGCAGGGCTTCCAGATCCCCAAAGGCTGGAGCGTCATGTACAGTATCCGCGACACTCACGATACCGCCCCGGTATTCAAGGACGTGGACGTGTTCGACCCCGACCGTTTTGGGCAGGATCGCACAGAAGACAGAGACGGCAGGTTCCACTACCTTCCTTTTGGCGGAGGGGTAAGGACCTGTCTGGGCAAGCATCTTGCCAAGCTCTTCCTCAAGGCGCTGGCCATTGAGCTGGCCAGCATGAGCCGGTTCGAGTTGGCCACCAGGACATTCCCGCGGATCACGCTGGTGCCGGTCGTCCACCCCGTCGACGGACTCAAGGTCAAGTTCTTTGGACTCGACTCAAACCAGAACGAAATCTTGACAGAAACAGAAGCTATGTTGGGTGCCACTGTGTAAGCCAAGCCCTTTGTTGGCTTTTGTTGGTTGGGGAGGTTGAGGGCCCCCGGATCGGAACCGGAGGGGAAGGACAGAGCCAAACCCTGTCGCTGGCGGAGTCTTAGGGCCGCCCTCAGAGACCTTCTTGTGTGGGACGTCTTTGTGCAAAACCTTATCCGATGAATATGCCAAAACTGTGGTGGTGTTTGTGTGTGTTTGTGTGTATGTGTGTGTGTGTCATGGGGAGGGAAAGAAAGGGAAAGCGATGGAAGAGATCATCTGTGGGGGTGGTGTTCCATTTTGCTTTCTAAATTGTCTTGACCCTAGAAACAAAACAGGATATAAGTGTTCATAGGACCCCAAATGGACAGGTTTCAGCTGTGAGAGAAGGTCATTGGCTAGGCACCTACACTTAGCACACCATCCCTGCAAGGTCTGACTGCTCTCTCTTTCTCTTTCTCTCTCTCTGTCTCTTTCTCTGACCCCATGACTGACGTCCAGGGAATGCCCTTCACCCAGCCATGACCTTTAAAGTATAGTGGGGCCCTTGGTATCCACTGGGGTTTGATTCCAGGATCTCCCCCCCCCCCCCCGTCGGATACCAAAATCTGTGGATGCTTAAGTCCCATTATATGCGATGGCATAGTAAAATGGTGTCCCTTATATAAAATGATAAAATCAAGGTTTGCTTTTTGGAATTTGGCAAAACCAAGGTTTGTTTGCTTTTTTGCAAGATATATATATATATATATATATATGGAATATTTTAAAGCCGTGAATAGTTGAATCTGTGGATAAAAAACCCCATGGATATGGAGGGCCAAGTTTAACAGTGTTAATTGAGCCAGTGAATTACAACAGTGTTAGGGAAAATAGATCATATCACTATGATTTCAGAACAAACCAACAGCACTTTGTAGAGGATGCAGTTAATCAATCAATAAAATATAAATTTATTGTAGCGATTAACAAACAGGATGCAATAAATGAATCAACAAAGCCTTTTGGCATCTGCCTTCAGTTGCTCAAACTATTGCAGAAGTGGGGTGTGTTTAAAACTTTCTGTTGCCATCAATCTCAAGTGGAGGATGCTTTATATCCCAACCTAGAGGACAATATAGAGGACCATCATCTACTGAACGTCCGCCTTGGATGCAGCTCACTTCTAATTTTGAGCAACCACAGAAGGACGAATGCAAAACATTTTGCTAATTTGTTCATTTGCTAATTTATATATGCATGTTTTCTTTGGATAAAATGGCCAAAATTATCCCTGAGCAGACCCTGATACAAGACAGTGTTGTCTAGTGGTGTTGGGTGAGTTGTGTTGGTAGCACCAGGTCTCATCTGTACTGCAGAAATAATGCAGTTTAACACCGCTTTAACTGCCCTGACTCCATCCTGTGGAATCCTAGGATTTGTAGTTTCTTGATGCACCAAAGGTCTCTGACAGAGAAGGCTAAATAGCTCACAAAACTATAAATCCCAGAATTCCATAGCACTGAGCCATGGCAGTTAAAGCGGTGTCAAACTGCATTGTTTCTAAGGCTGACTTGGGACCTTCAGTACTGTTATTAGTATTCATGCTTACAGGGCATTTCCTGTGCCAAGGCCCACTTTGTTGTGCATCTAAAAACATGAATGGAAAAGTTGTCAGAAAAATAGCTAAGGAAGATAATGCCTCATAAAGTCTGAAGGTTCAGGTATGTCTGAATTTGTGCTCTGCTGACTTTTCAGGACTTCCCTGGAGTTTTGTTGTTGTTGCTGTTGTTGCTGCAATGGACACTCATGTCTTAAGCATCTGATACCACCCAGATATGTTTGCCTCCTTTTTTTTTTTTGCCTTTTTGGGGTGGCTGCTTCCCAATAGCTTTTATAAAATGACGTTAAACAGGAAGAAAATACCAATTGCAGTCAGGGGGAATACAGTATTGAAGAACCAGCCTGTGAATTCTAGACTCCTGCTTCTGGGCTTGTGGTTGTCTTCTCCAAAGGCTTTGACCCATTCCAAATTTGGCTGCAGCCTCCTCTCTTTTCAATGGTGAGGATGAGGATGGAGGTCATTCAAAAGTTGCTTTCTAAAACTGCCAACAGCTGCTGTGCTGCCTATATCTAAATCCCCTTTAAATACTCCCTCTGTATTTATGACTCCATCATTAAATGCCAAAAATCCCCCCAAGGGAGGCCTTTGTTTCCCCAAAGGCTGGGGTCCACTACTCTCTCCGAAGCCTCCATTGGTGCCTTTGCCTGAAATCTTTGAGGAACGAATAGGTGAGCAGCAGGAGCAATGGTCTAGGGATGAAAGTGTTCTCCTAGACCAGGGGTAGGCAACCTTTTTTCCCCTTTAAGGGCCAAGGGACTTCAGCTCCCAGAATCCCAGGAGCTATTGGCCAACATGGGACTATTGGCCAACATGGCTGAGGCTTCTGGGAGCTGAAGTCCCTCAGCCCTTAAAGGGGAAAGGTTGCCTACCCCTGTTCTAGAAGGACACAATCCATCTGCAGAAGGTTTTCCGATAGGACCTTCCCGAGTTCAGCGGTCGGGAGCGGTTCAGGAATTGCAGCGCATGCGTGCCTCCCATTCCATCAAGGCTGGTGCATGAGACCTTGCTGCATCCTGAAGCCTTTGACTCCTGGTCCATCCAAAAGAGCGTTAGTTGCAATCTTGCACCTCTTTACCTAGGAGTAAATCTCTTGGAACACACTGGGGCTTATTTCAGAGTAAGTAGGCGTAGGGTTGGGGCAGTTTGCTTTGAGTTTCTACTTGCAGCACCCTCACAACAGCAAAACACCAACCCACACATGTTGCGCACCCAAACATTTGACATTTTAGAGCGCTTAGGAATGTTGCACCATTGTTTGTGAGTGAGTGAGGAAGAGGTTATTCCCCAAAAGCTCACTCTGTGCCTCCTCCCCACTCCAAAGGAATGATGGACTGGCTAATCATGAACTTCAATCTTTTGAATGCAATTAAATGTTAATTAAACCATTAAAAACAAACACCCAGTTAATAATACCTGGCCCCAACAAGTCATTCTGCAGTGGTACAAGTTTTCAGATCCTGGTTTCCTCACCAGTCTCAGAGGTTCACAACGCATTGGTTAGGATCTTACACTGAGGAGATGGAGCATAATTTGGTATTCTTGGAGTTAATTTGTGGTTAAACCATGTTAGTGACTTGCAGTGTTGCACAAACCAAGGTGCATGTGCACCTACGTGTGGAATGTGCAATGCATACTGATGCACTACACACATGAGCAGGTGCAACTGGTTTCAGTGTGCATCCATGCACAGCCTGGCTTCCAGAACCTTGGACTGATCGCAGACATTCTGCATGGGCCAACAATGTCCAAAACAAAAGATTCTGCAGGGAAACGTACAAATCTGTAAGAAACCAACAGGATTGTGACCTTCGTGTCTGGCTAGGTATGGTTTCTGAAGAAGGTAATTGAGGGAGTGCTTTCCATAGAGACAAAACATGTGAGGACAACTCATTCTTGCTTGCAGAGACTGGCTCTAAGAGAACTAAAATTGTCCCTAGTCTGCCTCAAAGGCCCCTGTACTTAAGTTTCTTTCAAAAGAAATTCAAAGCCAGGACAAATGCAAACCAGTAGCTGTACACAAGTGTGCATCCATTGAGTGTGGAAACTATGTGGTGTGCAAGGCCATGCCAATGCGCAACTGCTGTTTAGTGCCAGAATTAAAATCGTAACTGGGATGGAGATGTGGGACAAACTGTAGATAATATCAGAGTTCATTCAAAGACCAGTAGGTTTGCTGGGCCCAGTACCTTGGAGAAGGCCTGCAGAGGATCCAGGGGAGACCATTGAGCTACAACAATGGACCGTGCTTCCTCTGTGCTCATGTCTGAGAAATATCTGCCATTGGCATTTGCTTGGATCTGAGGGGGCTATTTCCTTCTCCTCTTTCCGGCATTCTCTTTCCGAAGTGGAGAACCCTGGCACTGACCCCTTGAGCCCAAGATGGCTGGACAGTAGCCACTGCATGCCTCTTGCCCTTTGTAATTCCCATTTGCACATTTTGTGAAGTGTGCATGGATCTTAAGATGTGTGTAATAAAGCCAGCATGGTGTAGTGGTTTGAGCATTAGATATGACTCTGGAGAACAAGGTTTGAATCCCGGCTTGGCCATGAAACCCAATGGATGACCTTGGGCAAGTCAAACACTCTCAGCCTCAGAGAATGGCAATGGCAAACCCTCTCTGAAGAAACTTGCCAAGGAAACCTCGTGATAAGTTCACCTTAGGGTCTCCATAAGTCGGAAATTACTTGAAGCCACACAACAACAACAACAACAACAACAACAACAACAACAACAACAAAGCAGTAAGACTGCAAGTGGTTCTGCTTCAGCATCAGTGCTGGAAGGCACTGGCCTGGATCCTGTTGGTGTCTTAGGTGTGTGTATGTTCCCCTACAGAAAGGATTGGAAACTTTTGTGAGTCCAAGGTTGTGGAAGTGCAGTTGTGCATGCAGTGCCATTGTGCATGCATCTGCATAGTGCATGGAGGTGTATTGTATCATTTGCACAGATGTGCATGGACATTTGGTTGCATACTCGACTGCACCTTTGCAGCCTTGGTTCAGTCGTGCAACGTTGATTCATTCGTGCAATAAGGGTTGCCTAGTGCAATCTGTGCATGCAGAGGTTTACAACTCTGGCATTGGACCTGGCCTTTGTGTATGTGTCTGTTTTTAAATGGGCCTCTGGCTTCCCTTCTTAGCGGTAGAGATTCACAAATCTGGCCATTACTGCCCAATAAATCAAATCACTGCTACAAACTGAACCTGGAAGGCATGCAACGTATACCTTATCTGCGTGGTTCCCACACTTTGAGCCTCCAGATGTTTTTGGACTTCAGCTCCCAGAAGCCCTAGCCAGATAGACCAACAGTGAGGAATTCTGGGAGCTGAAGTCCAAAACACCTGGAGGGCAAAAGTTTAGGCAAGGTGCAGAAGTACAGTCTTACAGAAACATCTGACGAAATCTTGTGCTATTCCAGGCATTTATCCAAGGGTTCCTTGCAAGGATGCTGAGCATGTGGGAACGCAACCCAAATTGTATAGTATGGACCCTGAATGTCCGGAAACATCTGGGTTGACCCAGCCATGGATATAGGAGAGCAAGAGAGCTTTGAAAGCTTCCAGAAGGCTAGAAGAAACCAGGAAGATTTCAATGTCAGATCACTTGCTGTGATGAGGGAGAAAAACGAGGAAAGGGTCTTCTGTTTAAAAAACTTTGGTCACCCAGATGTTTTGGACTTCGGCTCCCAGAATTCCAGACAGGTGGCCAAGATGGTTGGGGCTTATGGGAGTTGAAGTCCAACACATTTGGAGGCCCACAGATTGAGAAACAGATTTAAGGGACTCCTTAAAACTCAAACCAGTATAATGCAGGGAGTGGGATGGATGAGAAGTGTAAGAGATGTCTATCAACGTTTTATATATATATAAGTATATCTATATGTGTGTGTGTGTGTATGTGTGTATAGATAGATAGATATCTGAATACATGTGTGTGTTGTATCTAGGCAGGGATAGCTCCTGTCTGATTTACCATTCCCAACTAATATAACTTGACTATGTGTGTGTATGTGGCTATATATATATATATATATATATATATATATATATATATAT
>CM034708.1:1103829-1125202 GCA_020142125.1 Phrynosoma platyrhinos
CTGCACTTAGAACATTCTGCACAGATCTCGTCACAACTATTTCCTTTTAAAATGTCTTTGTTCTGGGCCACTAGACAGTTCGTATCACCCCATCTAGATTTGCTCAAGCCGGAGATGTTCAGGAGAGGATCTTCTCTTCATCCCACCACTTTCCCAGGCAAAGGCCAGTGGGGACAAGAGACAGGTCCTTCTTGGTGGCTGCTCCATCCAGACACTGGAATTCCCACCCAGGCCATAATTCTCTTCTGCAAAACCATGAAAAAAGTATATGGAACTGGATTGGGTGGCTCATCGACACTCGCCCCACAACCTCCCCCAAAAAACCACATCACATTTTGACTTTTAACATTGTTTAATGGCACCCTGCTAGCGCAGTGACTAAATCCCAGTCCTGCAGCCACAAGGTCGTGAGTTCGATTCCAGGGACTCCAAGGTTGACTCAGCCTTGCATCCTTTCGTAGGTTACTAAAACAAGTCCCCAGCTTTTTGGGGGCAATTGGCTTGCAGACAGTAAACCGTGTAGAGAGTGCTAGTTCACTGATAAGCAGTATAGAAATGTACTTGCTATTGCTATTGTTTTATTGCATATTTCAGCTCTTGTTGTTCTTGTTGTTCTTGTTTATTTATATATGGCCATCAACTTACATTCTAGGATTTGTAGTTTTTTTGTGGCACCAGAGTGTGCTGACAAAGAAGGCTAATTATTTAACAAAACTATAAATCCCCGCATCCCATAGCATTGAGCCACGGCAGTTAAAGTGGTGCCAAACTGCAATGTTTCTGCATTGGAAGTTAAACCTATGACTCTGTATCCTGGCCGCTCATAAGGGAACCTGGAGGAATCTGGGATCCATTGCTTCAACCAGCCCAGATGGATGGGACATTTTTCAGCCCTTTCAATCTGGAATTTCCCTGTTTTTCTGACAAAAATGGCAAGCCTACATCCAAGGAGGCCAGAATGCCCCCCAGTTTCTGCCCTTCCCTTGGCAGGAAATTATATATACAGTTGCCCTTGTTATCTGCTGGGATTTGGTTCCAGGACCCTCCATGGATACCAAAATCCATGGATGCTCAAATCCCATTAAATACAGTGGGGTAGTAAAATATCACCCCTGATACATACAAAATGGCAAAATCAAGCTGACATCTAAAAATGACCTCAGTTTTGCTCCATCATGTACGGGTTTTTTTCACAAATTCACAATTGATATTTCTGTCTTGTCATATGGGGCCGAGTGAAATGATCCTGCAAAGAATTATCCTGCAAAGAGTAAGAAAGGGGTTGAAAAGTCTTCTCATAGACTTTCATAGCACTTTGATTTGCTGATATGAAACACAGAAATCCATCCGAAAACACACTGGAACATCAGCGTCTGCACTGAATCAAAGCTAAGTGAACTGTTTGGGTACAAAACTTTTATTGTGTTATTTGAATTAAGCACCCCAAAAACAAATATATATATATATGGTTTTCCATCACAAACAGTTATTATTATTATTGATCTTCATCATCATCATCTTCATCATCCTGGTTTTAAAAGTATTCAGTTTAAATCTTTTGCATCTGTGTTATTTTAAGCACTTTTCTTTTGCAGTGTTTCTTTCACTAATATAACTACCTTGATATTTTCTTTAAAAAAAGGATTAAATCCTCTTGGTAGTCCTTCCTAGAGCAGACCTATTGAATACATGGGACATACCATTATCACAATTCAACCTTCAGTTCAAAAGGTCTGCTCTAATTGGGATCAACCAGGAGGATTCCAGACTTAATGTTTTTAAAGTGCCAGTTTTTCCACTTCCCTGAAATTTGACCCTTCAACCTTCCAAGGACAGGCACTAAAAATCCTTCAGTCCATTCTGCATTTGAATAACTAACAGTGCAACTGCACACATGTCTTCTCAGAACTAAGCCCTAGCAATCTCAATGGAGCTCATTTTCAGGTAAGTGTGTACAGGATCCAGAGCTTGGAAAAAAAATGTTAATTTCCTAAATTCCTAATTTGTTAGTTTATTCCCAGTCTTCATTGACTGCCTGAGTACTCCTGTTCCTTATTCCTATTCCTCCTAAACATCAATGAGTTAGTTATTTTAAACTGTTAGACTACATTAAGGTGCATGGGAACCCCTTTCTCTCTCTCTCTCTCTTTCAATCTCTCTCTGCCAGATGCACCGAGACAGGAAGGTCTCAGGAGAAGAAGGATAAGGATTCGAGAAAATGCATCTGTCTGCTGGTTTGTCTCTGTTTTCTAAACTGATTGCTACTGCTTGGATTTTAGAAGCAAGAAAAGAGCCCCTGCCTGGAATGGAGAAGCAGAATGAGGGTGTTATTTTGCATGTGGTCCTCAATATGTCAGGCCTTTTAGGGCTGAAGGCTGGTGTTTCCCCAACCTCATGGCCAGGCCTTATTGCACTATGGTGTGGTTGTGACATAGTGACACAGCAACACCACCAGTGATTGTGTCCTGGCATCATCCCATCCTAGTGCCATTGCAAATGTGCATTTTGGCATGCTGGAAATTATCCGTTAATGGCCACCTTTTGTGCCACCAAACAGTAGCTTTTCCCCCCTTTTCTTTCTGCAGAGCTCCAATTCCATTTCCTTCTGTGAGAACACCATTACTGGATGGGATGTGGTTGGGTTGGGAGCATGACCAGCTAATTCCTCTCTTGGAAATTCCCCAGGAGATTTATGCAGAGAATCCACAGACTACATTCATCCCTCCCCATTCATGGACTTGGAGTCCGCTGTCTTGGTCCTTCGCAGATGGCAAGTGGAGAGGGACAAAATGGCACCAGTGCCCAGGCATGTGCCACCATTAAAATCAATGGGGCTTGGATATTTGCGATTTTCCCAATTTGTGGGGTGGCTGGCTGGCTCTGGAATGGATCCCCCATGGATTGGGAGGGGTGACTGTACGTCTGATGCTTGGTCTGAAAAGAATACCCTCAGCTGTAGCACCCTACCAGGTTGGTACCACTATGCAAAGACACTATGATGGCTTGGTGGCAAGGAAATTGCTAAAATGCCACCCCAGGTGTTAGCCATGATGTCTTACTGCAGAGGTAGGCAACCTTTCCCCTTTAAGGGCCGAGGGACTTCAGCTCCCAGAATCCCAGGAGCTATTGGCCAACATGGGACTATTGGCCAACATGACTGAGGCTTCTGGGAGCTGAAGTCCCTTGGCCCTTAAAGAGGAAAGGTTGCCTACCCCTGTCTTACTGCCATGATGCGATGGAGACCATTCAAGAAGCTGGGCTGAGATGGGGAGGAGGCTATGATGTGGGTCCTGAGGATGAGAAATCTATGTGTGGAGCATGCTAATAGTGAGATTACTGCAGAAAAGCAGCAAGGAGCAGTACAATTCAGTATCCCTACCATGAATGGCTGGAACAGATTAACACAGTACAAAGGAAAAGTGTGGTAAAGCCCTTGGTCTGAATGGAAGTTCTTGGAATGCTTCTGGATGGTGAATGGGAGTTCTCCTTCTTTAATTTTCCATACATAGAAGCAGGAGTATGGAAGTAGCAATCATCTTGACTTTGTCATTTGGTGATACTTGACACTTTAAGTTGGAAGATCTTCTGCAGTTCCTTCAAAGCTGTCCTTCCAAATCTCAGTCTTCTTCTGACTGTGTATGCAATATCTGCAATCTGCAATCTGCAATCTGCAATCTGCAATCTGCAAAGGGGGAGGGGGCGGCGGCGGATGTTTTTGGATCTGTCCCATGTCCTCCCACCAATTCCCTTACTCCACCCTTGTAGTGCCGGTAACGGTGGATGTTTTCCATTTTCCAGAATCCAGGTGCACATCTCCATGCAAAGATGTCAACAAGGTTGCCTCTCCCAAGACCATCTTCTTCTCCCGCCTGAGGACATCCAACACACAATGGCTGGTGCTGCCAAACTTTAATTTTTTCCATATAAACAACAAGGATGAGGAAACAGTCCTCGGTGCATACTGGGCATGCTTCTTTGATGTTCGGTGATTTCACAGGTTGGTAATGATAGGAGCCAGCCCTGGGGGAACACCCGACGTTCTCAACACTCACTTCATCACTCCTGGAAACTTGTTGGAAGAGAGAGAGATAGATGGCTGTGTCTTTCTTTTCATTTCCTTCTTTGACTCTTTTTTAACCTAGAACAAATTATACATGTTTTCAGAATGGCTGCCTGAGGGGTTTAATTAAAACAGGTTGGAAAATTACACAGAAGAACACGCCTTCCTTGCCCTCTCCTTCCCCACCTCAACCGCTCATCCACCCTTCCGAGGAATTGCTCCCATAAACTCTTTAACTTAACATCAAGTACTGTCAGAGGCCAGGAAGGAAGGAAGGAAGGAAGGAAGGAAGGAAGGAAGGAAACAGAGAGGGGACAAGAGATGGAAACTGGTTCTCTGGCTAAAATCCTTCCATAGATGGCAAACGCTTCCCTTGTTTGGGTTTATCATACAGATTCAGTGGACCACTGGTGGTTCTTTGCTTGGTCAAGTCAGGATATGGGCTCAAAGTGGATCATTGAACACTATATATACACTCGACTATAAATTGACCTCATATAAGTCAAGGGGACCAAAACGATGTCTCTTGATACAGCCCATGGATAAGTCAAAGGTAAAACCTAGGCCAGCAACATGTAACAAAGGATCTAAAGGATGAAGCAAAGGAACACAATTCCAAAGAACTTACAAAATTCAAGCAGGCATAACTGTTTGCGCTCACCCTAAAGGATGGAGGGATGGAGGGATGAGAGAATAGAGTTTTGTGAGATATTTAGCCTTCTTTGTCAGAGAGCTCTGGTGCTCCCAACAAACTGCAAATCCCAGGATTCCATAGGATGGGACCATGGCAGCTAAAGCAGTGTCAAACTGCATGAATTCTGCAGTGTGGCAACAGCCAAAGTTTTTGAAAACGGTGCCTTTTTGAAGACTATTCACAATTTGGGACTTCTTCTGTGCAAAATTTGCACATGGGTTTTGGCACAGAAAGCAGCTTAGGTAAAATCATTTTCTGTGCAGAAACTAATAATGAACCAAATGGGTTGTTTTTTCCCCCGTTTGCTTTTTTCACTGTCCAGCTTTCACAACCATACACAGAAACTGGAAATACAATGGCATGGGCCATCCTAACTTTAGTTTTCAGTGATAAATCTTTATATTTCAGGATCTTGTTTAATTTCTTCCTAGCTGCCCTTCCATGTCCTCATCTTCTGATTTCTTGACTTCGGTCTCCATTCTGATTAATAACTGAGACAAGGTATGGCAAATCATGAATTATTTTAATGTCTTCATTGTCTGCTTTAAAGTGATATAGGTCATCTGTGGTCATTATTTTTGGTTTCTTGATGCTCAGCTGTGAACCTGCCTTTGTACTTTCTTCAAGAATCATTCCAAATCTTTGCTATTTAAACACTGTGATCCCCATTACTATCTACTTACGGTAACCACTGTTTTTAAAGCCATCCAGACCTGTCCCATGCCTTGTTTTGTACAAGAGGCTGACCTCTCCCCTTAAATGGAAAACATCCCCCCCGGACATTTAAATTAACACCATAACCCTTAACAGGCAGAACCTGTCCTAATCTCATGTATAACTGATCTGTTAGTTGAATCACAGTGAGTTCAGTTACAGGCTAAGAGAGCCAGGATGGTGAAGAGGTCTGACCAGGGTTCGAATCTCCGCTCAGCCATGGAAACCCACTGGGAAGATGTCAGCCTCAGAGGAAGGCAAGGGCAAAGAAAAAGAAGGAAGACTCTGGTCTCTCAGAGTTCAGCATTCAAAGCACTACATCACAGTGGCTTTCCAACGGAATCACTTATATTTATTTGATTTACAAGGATAGGTTGATCTATCTGTGGTTTTCCAGGTAAGGAAGATTTCTGGAGCAATACTTTATCAGTTCTCTACCTCCTCCTCTTCTTTCTCCTTCTCCTCTTCCCTTCCTCTTCTTTTTCTTCTTCTCTTTCTCCTTCTCTTTCTCCTCCTTTTCCTCCTTCTCCTTCTCTTTCTACTTCCTCCTCCTCCTCCTCTTCCCCCAAATGTCTCTATTGCTTCTCATCTGTGCAAATATGGGGCTTACAACTACACCGTCAAACAACCCAAACATCCCTGCACAAGCTAAGTTGTATCACAAACCCATCAGGATCTGCGTCGGAGCCTCAGAAACAAGCTGGAACCCTGCCATACAACTAGTCAAATAAAAATGGTATCTAACATATAATTAGTGCCTGAAGAAAGCTAGACGTTGCACAGAACACACACGCGAGGGATCTCTGGTGTGAATTTAATTGCAGGTCAGCCTCCTTGGATTCTGCAACCTGCAATGAACCGAGGAGACTGGGGTGGGGTGTGGAGTCAGAAACCTATAAGTATGTAAGGATACCACCCCGAACATGGCTGAACCTGTTCTGGTTCCAGAAGCCAAGCCGGGGTCAGGAGGAGTTAATGCTTGGATGGGAGACCACAAGGAGGGAAGAGCAGGTGCCTCCCAGTAGAGCTAGAAAAAGAATTGTGCTTGAAACTACGGAGATCTGACATGGCTGCTGCTGGTCAGGCTTGACAATACTGGGTGGATTAGATCCCCAAAGGTTTGATTCAGTACAGGCCAGCTTCCCATGCTCCTATGCAAAAGGTCCCAGATTTAACTCCTGGCAGGAAAGAAACTTGCTTGAGACCATTGCGGTTGCCAGTCAGATAGAAATATGGGTCTAGGTGACCCCGAGGTCTGACTCTGTTTAAGACAGCTTGCTATGTTAATATGGCTTGGATTAGAATCCATCAGAAGGGAAGACAAGGTAGAGTTAGGAAAGAATCCTGCCTGAAACTGTGGAGGGTGCCCATGTCTTCCTTGGGCTGTAAAAATGAAATGCACACATATAGGATGGGGGACACCTGGCTTAACACAACTACGTGTGAAAGGGGTCTAGGAGTCTTAGGGGGGTTGCGGACTGCCAGAAATAGTGCAAATTGAGTCCACTTTTAGGGTTAGGGTTAGTGCCAGGGAATCATGGGAATTTTTTTTTTTTTTTCTGAGACATTGAGCCTTCTATGTCAGAGCTCTGGTGCCACAATAAACTACAACTCCCCTTAGTGGATCACAAGCCAAATATGAGTCAACAGTGTGATGTGGCAGCTAAAGAAGCCAATGCAATTCTAGGCTGCATCAATAGGAGTATAGTGCCTAGATCAAGGGAAGTCATAGTGCCAATCTATTCTGCTGTGGTCAGCAGACCTCACCTGGAATAATCTTGTGTCCAGTTCTGGGCACCACAATTCAAGAAGGATGTTGAGAAGCTGGAGAGTGTCCCAAGGAGGGCAACCAAAATGGTGAAGGGTCTGGAAACCAAGCCCTATGAGGAACGACTTAGGGAGCTGGGGATGTTTAGCCTGGAGAAGAGAAGGCTGAGAGGTGATATGATAGCCGTGTTTAAATATTTGAAAGGGTGTCTTTAAAAAGAGGCTGGATGGCCATCTGTCAATGGGGATGCTTTGATTGTGAGTTCCTGCATGGCAGAATGGAGTTGGACTGGATGGCCCTTGGGGTCTCTTCCAACTCTATGATTCTAGGCTTGCTCCATCCTCAATATGACACCCCTTCAAATATTTAAACCTGGCTATCATGCCACCCCTTAACCTTCATTTTCCCAGACTAAACATACCTGGCTCCCTAAGCCGCTCCTTAGAGGGCTTGGTGGTTTCCAGAGGACATAAGACCCACAAACCTGTCAGCACCCTGAACCATGATTTAGAGATGCTCAGATTAAGTCTAAGGTGTGTATTTATTTTGCAGTCATGTAACTTCCACCCTCCTCTGCCAAGTTGCGATGTGTTTCCTTTTAATGGCATACTTAACCCAAAAGCCATGGATGACTTCTTCTGGCTCTGCTGATTCAATTCCATATGCCTTCCAAATGTGGTTTCGGAGTGGATCTTTTCCCTCTGCTTCCTTCCCAGGATCAACTCTGCAGCCCAGGGGATGGGATCATGATAACTTCTAGATGCTGTTGGACTTCAGATCCCAGCCATCCCAGCCAACTAGTCACTAGTAAGGAATGCTGGGAGTTGAAGTCTCTAAAGTCCCCTTCTTTGGCGGCTTTCAAGCAAAGGCTGGATGGCCATCTGTTACAGGGAGAGCTTTGACTGTAGTTGATGGCCCTTGGAGTCTCTCTCAACTCTTGGATTCTGTGTATTCCTGCATGGCAGAATGGGATTGGACTGGATGGCACTTGGGGGCTCTTCTAGTTTTAGGATTCTTAGTCCTGGAAGGCCTCATGATTCATACCTTCATGTTGAATTGGGATTTTGGGAGGTCAGGGTTCGAAATCTCCACTTGGCCATGAAGAACCACTAGATGACCTTGGGTAGGTTACACTCTTCTTTCCGCCTCAGAGGAAGGCACTGGCAAACCTTTTCTGAAGATAGGTTTTTGTGGGTTTTTTGGGCTGTGAGGCCGAGTTCTAGAAGAATGTATTCCTGACGTTTCGCCTGCATCTGTGGCTGGCATCTTCAGAGGACTCAGAGAACCAATTTTCTGAAGAAATTTGGCAAAGAAAGCTCTAGGGCTGGGTTGCCATAAGGAGCCAGCATGGTGTAGCACTTTGAATGTTGGACTAGGACCTCCTAAGAACAGGGCTCAAAGGTCAGAAAGTTGGAAGGTGTCCAGACAAGGGTGGTCAAGATGGTCAAAGGTCTGGAAACCAAGCCCTAGGAGTAATTATTGAGGGAGCTGGAGGTGTTAAGATTGGAGAAGAGAAGACTGAGAGGCAACATGATAGAGCCATTTCTAAATATCTGAAGGGAGATCATGAAAAAGATGGCGCTTTCTTGCTTACTGATTCTCTAGAGACTAGAGGGCATGAATCAGTGGTTTCAGTTCACAAGAAAAGAGACTCCACCAAAACCCTGGGAAGAGGTTCATGATGGTAAGAGTGATTCAACAGTAGAAGCCGCTTCCTCAGAAGGTGGTAGACTTTCCTTCTTTGGAGGTCTTTGGGGGACCCTCTCTCAGGCGTGCTTCAGTTGTGCATCTCTGATTGTCATGGGGTCAGACTATATGGCACTTGGGGAACCCCTGACTTCCATGATTCTGTGTTTCTGTGTGAAGCTGAATCTATGTAGGTGAAGAGGCAGTGAGACTGTGCAACTTGCAGTGTCCACCAGTGATTTGCCAGGTGTTTTGGGTTTTTTGCATTTGCCCTTGGTTGCTCTCTACATAAAAATGTTGTTTTCTGCACAGAAATATTGCTTTCTGTGGACGAAATGCCATCTTCATTTCAGAAAATACATTTTCTGCACATAAAATTTCTATGCAGAAAATTTTGTTTTCTGTGCAAAAATAAAAATAAAAATAATCCATATTTCTATAGTTTTTTGTGGGTTTTTCAGGCTGTGTGGCCATGTTCTAGAAGAGTTTCTTTCTGACGTTTCGTCACCATCTGTGGCTGGCATCTTCAGAGAAAAGAATCCATATTTTTCCCCCACAGATGTCCCACACTGGAGGGAAAATAATAAATAATAATAAACACTGCCCAATTTCTGCAGTGAGGAGAAAATGATAGACTTATTAATTCTTGCCAGCAAGAATCCTATTTGTGGAGAGTGTCATCTCTCCCTCTTGCTCCTCTCCTGCTGTTGGCTTTTATTTGGCTTTTATAGTCTGCGATGTTTCATCCTCTGGTGCCAGTTTTATCATTGTTTTGCTGTCTGGTTCTTGAGTCATTGTTTCATTGTTCTGCCTTTCTCCCATATATATATATATATATGACTGTACACCGCCCAGGCAATTTTAGTCAATGGGTGGGTTAAACATGTTTTCCCTCTCTCTCTATTTATGTATATAGCATGCCCCAGGTCTCTCAAGATGGATGATGCATCTCCATCATCTCTCACCTCCGCCCCTTGGCCCAATGCCTCCCTTCCAACCCCGGAAGCGGTGTCCCTTGTTGGACGTGTTCCCACCTGTAATGGAGCAGGACTTCCATGTTTTGGGATTGTTGGTCCTTGGTTTCCCTTTCCTCACCCCTCCGCCTCTCGATGTGTCATCGTCCCATCCACTCAACACTTACCTCATTGTCGCTTCTCTTTTGGTGGGAGAGTTTCATCATCTTGACAAGTTGCTTCCACTTCCAAGATTACCGAAGGGTTGGATCCCTTTCCACATGAAGACAATTTGAAGACTCTTTCCTTTGGGAAACAAATCTGAGCAGGTGGAGAAGTTGGCCAAAGGTAACAAAATGGAATTCAATAGAAAGACCTCTAAAGCTCTGCATCTCTGGAAGGAGATCAAGTCTAGGAGAGCTTATGCTACAATACGTTTTGTTCATATCTAGGGGTAGCTTTTTTGGCCATAGAGTACAGTATAGATATGCAAACTTCACAAGACAGTGCTACCTTTATTGGGTCAACCAAAATGTACATTGTACAAGTTGCAAGCTTTTGAAGCTCCATTGATGGCCTGATCAGGAGAAGGTGTTCAAAATGATACAGGAGAAAAAAGAATATCAATGATGATAGTTATGGCCCTACATTTGGTCGTACTTTTTGCTCAGTTAGTCTTACCTGTGCTACCAGATCCCTTTGGATAGTAAAGTTCTGTGTTTAGGTAAGAGGAACCAGTCACACAAATGCAGGATGGATGAAACCTGGCTTGATCAAACAGAGAACATGCAACTCTCATGTTTCCAACAGTTCCATTTTCTGGGCACAATTCAAAGTGCTGGTGATTACCTATAAAGCTCTATAATGGCTCATATGGTTTGAGATCTGCTAGGAAGACCTTTCTCTCTGTCCCTCTACCTTCACAGGTAATCAGGTAGGGACTCAGAAGACCAGGCCTCTTTGGTGGCTTCCCCCAAGCTCCGAAATACCGTGCCCTAGAGAAATTAGACATGTATCCTCTTTGTGATCTTTCTGTAGGCAATTGAAGACTACTTTATTTCAGTAGGCCTTTGAATGTTAATGAGAAAAAGGTCCTATCAGAAGGTGCTTGTTGTCTATACATTCAGACCTCCACATTTGCCACTTGACTTCGGCAGATTTGATGATTCACGGATTAGGTTAATATGTTCTCTCTAGGAATTTCTGGGTTCTCCAGCATGACTCTATGGCCAACCTTTGCCAGAGGTTGCACTAGACTAGAGATTCCTAGAGAGAACACTTCTCTGGGCATTTGTAAGTCTTCCAGCACAATCCTATGGTGAACCTCCAGTGGACATTGACCATAAAGTTGCTCTGGAGGACCTAGAGATTCCAAGAGAGGTATTCTCTTAGGTTTTCCTACTTTCATGGGGGGCCAATGTCCCTAACCCCAGTGAATGTGGAGGGCCCACTGTATTCATTGTTTAACCTTTTAATGGACATCCTTTTAACTGCTTTTGTATTCTATTAATATTTGAATTATGCTTGACATCCTGTTAAGCAGCTATGATGTTGTAAGCTAGACTAATAATAATAATAATAATAATAATAATAATAATAATAATAATAATATTTATTTATTTGTATGTCCCGCCTCTCCCAATGGATCGAGGCGGGAGTACAGCAATAGAGATAAAACAACAAGGTTTAAAACATGGCAATAAAAACATGACAAAATTACAATAAAAATTCTTAAAACAAACATTTAAAATTACAAATGCAATAAGACAATAAAATTAACATTAACATTAACAATAAAATTGACAATTACATTTACTAAAGCAAATCCAGGCAATAACGGAGGTCTTCCTTCCTGGGGGATCGTTGTCTAGTGTTATTTTAGGTTGGGTTGCAACCACATCTGTGATCATCAGACAATTGCCACAGCCACAATTTCCCCTGAAACCCATCTTCAGTGCCAGTCAGCCCTCCGGGGCAATTGGGTTTTTGTGATGGTGGCGAGTGGGTGACCAGCACCCTTCCACCAGCAAGCAACGGTGTGAGTTTTCCTATGGAAATGCATGGATATCTTTGGCTGATGTATAATCTCAGCCACTATATAGGAGGAGGATTGTTTATTGACAAGGGGAGGGTCTTCTTTCTCAGTGGGAACCATACGGTCTCCCTTTTCCAACATGGTGTTCATTTCTAAGTGCAGACACACAACCTCCCTGCCCAGGGGCAACCAGTTCACAAGGACCGTCAGCCACATCTTGGGGCCGGGGCCAAGAAATCAAGTCAGACGAAGGTTGGGAGGAGATTCTGGAGGAGAACATCAGGGTCTGAGGTGAGGTCAGATGCTTGGTTGGAGCCCAACAGGTTGCTGACATGTTTTCTGGAGGTGGAGCTCTCATTCCTCTCATGGAGACAAGACCTGGCAGAATTACATGACTCCCACATTATACCTGGATGCTGGGAGGGGAAAGCATGTTTATTTGGAAACAAAACTTGCTTTTCTCATTTCTCCTCCTTCTTCCCCCCTCCATTTTGTTTGCACATTATTGTGTGCTTTTTCACCTCTAGGGCTTTTGGGTGTCTGTTCCAAGTCACATATCGGTTTCATAGAATCATAGAATCCTAGAGTTGGAAGAGACCCCAAAGGCCATCCAGTCCAATCCCATCTGCCATGCAGGAACTCAAAATCAAACCATCCCCATTGCCAGGTGGCCATCCAGCCTCTGTTTAAAGTCCTCCAAAGAAGGGGACTCCACCAAAATCTCAGAGGGAGTGTGTTCCACTGTCAAACAGCTCTCACTGTCAGGAAGTTCCTCCTAATATTGAGGTGGAATCTCTTTTCCTGCAGTTTGCATCCATTGCTCCATTGGGTCCTATTCTCTGGAGCAGCAGAAAACAAGCTTGTTCCCTCCTCAATAGGACACCCCTTCCAATATTTAAACAGGGTTATCATGTCACCCCTGAACCTTCTCCTCTCTAGGCTAAACATACCCAGCTCTCTACGTCTCTCTTCATAGGGCTTGGGAGTTTCCAGACCTTCTCCCATTTTGGTGGCCGTCCTCTGGACATGCTGCAATCTTCTCCTTTCCAAGCTAAACATCTCCAGGTACCTCAGTTGTTCCTCATAAGGCTTGGTTTTCAGACCTTTCAACATTTTGGTCGTCTTCCTCCGGACATGTTCCGACTTGTCAATATTTGTCTTGAATGGTAAGAATCCTACGTGGGAATGATTCTCAGTGGCCACAATGCTAAAAATTTGGGGAGTGTCAGTACGGTTCATTGTGAAGGTGGCAAAATCCTTATTTGATGGGGCCATGCTCTCATTTTGCCACTACCCATAGCTACATCCCTGGCTTTGAGGCACCGCAGTTGGCATACTAACCTAGAGACAACCAGTCTCAGGTTCCTCATATGCATCACATTTACATGGCAGGGAGTGTCCTGGGAGAAAGGTGGGATACAAATTAAATAAATAAGTATACTGAAATCCCATCCGTTTAGTCAGTGTCACTCCTGAGCCCGTGGCCAAGGTATTTCCAATTTATCAAAGGGATGGAGGGATGTCTGCAACATTACCTCCAGGCTGTTACCCATATCAAAGGATCAAAGGAAGACATAACAAGCAATGAGGCTTTACCAAAACCTGAGGAAATATACAACCAGTATGCAAGCTAAAAACAATACCTTCCGAAATCGCCTCCTCACCAGATGAGACATGTCCCTGGAATGAAGGGGGCCAAGCCCCTCGGAGGGAGTTCAAGGGAGCAAACAATCAAGACTTTGGAGGAAAGGTACTAGGAGGGCCTTAGAGCGCACCTTGCTCTGCAAATGGAGCAAGTTTGCAAATTGGAGAAGAAGGCTTTGAAATGAAGCAGATGCAAAGGTGTGTGTGTGTGTCTATAAACAAGTTTTTGTTTGTGCATCCATTGTTTCTATTTCTATTTAGTTGAATCAAGTGCCTCAGAGGGTGGTGGACTTTCCTTCTTTGGAGGTCTTTCAACAGAATTTGGATGGCTATCTTCCAGGAGTGCTTTAGTTGTGTCCTTCTGCATGGCAGAATGGGGTTGCACTATATGGCCCTTGGGTCCCTTCCAACTCTAAGGGACCAACTTAATTGTTTGACCTGACCAAACAAGCAAAAGAGATTCTGACAACATTAGGAAGTACTTCCTGAGGGTAACATCTGTCCAGCCGTGGAACAGACTGCCTTGTGTGGAGCTCTTTAAACAGAAATTGGATGGCCATCTTTCGGGAGTGCTTTAGCTGTGGAGGACTGTATGGCAGGGGGTTGATCTAGATGGCCCCTGGAGTACCTTCCAACTCTTATCATAGAGAATGGAGCTTGTCCAAAGTCACCCAGTGGGTTTCTATGACTGAAGTCTGGTCTCTTGGAGTCCTAGTCCAGCAGTCAGCCCATTGTGCCACATTAGGTCTCTATCCTTCCCACCAATTGTCTTCCAAAGCTGGCTGCTGTATGAATGCATACACAGCAACTGGCTTTGGGAAGCTTTTGTTAGCTGCGATTGTTGCAAGGAGGAAGGGGAAGAGGAGCCGAATCACAGCCACTCACAGCATGGGATTGTTTGAGAAGCAGAAAAAAATGCAGCAGAAGGGACCTATTGCATGAAGGCAGTCATGGAACAGCAATGAGATTGAGAGCCCATTGACAGGTTTTGCCCAGCAATGAAAATGTTCATTACAATCATGGAATGCAAGGTGAAAGCAGGATGGACACAACATAGTGCAATAAGTGCCAGCCAAAGATGCTTTTACCCTGTTAAAACTCCACTTTTCCAGCCTCGTATGATAAAGGATGTGGAGAAACTGGAGCATGTCCAAAGGAGGGCAACTAAAATGGTGAAGGGTCTGGAAACCAAGAATCCCTATGAGGAACGACTTAGGGAGCTGGGGATGTTTAGCCTGGAGAAGAGAAGGCTGAGAGGTGATATGATAGCCATGTTTAAATATTTGAAGGGATGTCATATCGAGGAGGGAACAAGCTTGTTTTCTGCTGCTCCAGAGACTAGGACCCGAAACAATGGATGCAAGCTGCAAGAAAAGAGATTCCACCTCAACATTAGGAGGAACTTCCTGACAGTAAGGGCGGTTCGACAGTGGAACACATTTCTCCCTCGGAGAATAGTGGAGTCTCCTTCCTTGGAGGTCTTTAAGCAGAGGCTGGATGGCCATCTGTCAGGGATGCTTTGATTGGGAGTTCCTGCATGGCAGGGGGTTGGACTGGATGGCCCTTGTGGTCTCTTTCAACTCTATGATTCTATGATTCTATGAAAGTCCATAGAGTGCCACACAAATTAAAATACCAATCCAACCTTTGGAGCCTGATCAAATCGAGAGATACCTTTACCGAAAGAAGACCTTAAAACTTCCCTGTTGTGGCAAAAAGCCTCTTCAGCTCTGAGCCAAACCCTTCCTAAAACGTGTCTCTCTCCAGCCTCAACCGCATTCTTTGATGAAGGTTTCTGCCACCATTGGATGGAGCTGAGAATCCCACAGAGCAATGAAGGGATAAAAAATATTGGGAGGTAAACAGACCAAATTTGAACCGGGGTTTGGCTTCCAGCAACCTCTCCCTGCACCTCAACAAACCTTCAAACCTTTCTGAAGTGGGAAGAATGAGTTTGGCCGAAACTGCGATTGCTCTTTGAGAAAAAACAAGTGTCTTTCTTTCTCCATTTTTGATCTCCAGTATCCCAGTCCAGTATGCTTTGAGGTTTCCTTCTCTCCTCCACCAGTGGCCACTTCCCAGCTTTGAGTTGGTGCCACTGGCGTCAAACAACTTGAAGTGGTATTTCAGGAACCAAGAAGCAGCGAAGAATCAAGGCAGATAATGGGAATAAAGGCGGGATGGATCCCGGGGGGCTTTGCATGGTTCCCCTCCAACCGTTATTTTATTTTTTTTAAACAAAACATGGAGTCGAAAGTTCAAGCTCACATTTTCTGGAAAGGAGGAGAAGGGAAGGGGGAGGAAAGGCAAGAGAACAAGTTGTGATGTGGGAAGCTTTGGAGGGTGATGAAGACGGAAGGAGCTACTAGAAAAAGCTGAATTTCTTCCAATGAGAAACAGATGTGGACGCGCATATTCTACAACTCGCCTGGGCTTTTTCAAATGAAACTGGAATTGGGGTAGGGAGAGGCGGCACAATAAAAATACAAAAGAAAGGGGAGGTGGCTTTATGTTTGCTGAATCTATCATTCCAGGTCGTCAATGCATAGGGTTGCCAGATGTCCCTTATTATAAAAGATGTCCCTTGTTTGAAGTTTGGGAATCTTGTCTCACGGAGGGCTGGCAGGTGTCCCTTATTATAAGAGATGTCCATTATTTGAAGATTGGAAAGTATGTCACTTATTAAAAGGAATGCCCTTTATTAAAGATTGGGAAGCTTGTCCCTTATAGGGCAGGCAGGAGTCCTTTGTTATAAAGGATGTTCCTTATTTGAAGGTTGGCAATCTAGTCCCTTGTAGGACTGGCAGGTGATCCTTCTTATAAAAGATGTTCCTTCTTTGAAGATTGAGAAGTCTGTACCTTATGGGACAGGCAAGTGTCCTTTATTAGAAAGGATGTCCCTTATTTGAAGATTGGAAAGCTTGTCTCTTATAGGGCAGGCAGGTGTCACTTATTATAAAGGATGTCCTTTATTTGAAGGTTGGGAATCCTATCCCTAGTAGGACTGGCAGATGATCCTTATTATAAGTGATGTTCCTTATTTGAAGCCTGGAAAGCTTTCTCTTATTATAAGGAATGCTCCTTATTTGAAGATTGGAAACCTTGTCCTTTATAGGGCAGACAGGTGTCCCTTATTATAAGGGATGTCCTTTATTTGAAGGTTGGGAATCTTGTCCCTTGTAGGACTGGCAGGTGGTCCTTATTATAAGAGATGGCCCTTACCTGAGGATTGGAAAGCTTGTCCCTTATCGAGTTGGCAAGCATCCTTTATTATTGTAAGGGATCCTCTTATTTGAAGGTTAGGAACCGTGTCCCTTGTAGGACTAGTAGGTGTCCCATATTATAAAGGATGTTCTCTAATTCAGTAATGAAAATTGTTTCCTTTTATATAGATTGACAGCAAAATGTCCCCTCTTTCTGAGTGTGGGAATATCATGAAATTTATGAATGTGGAGAATATGTTAATTTTACAGGAGAACACATGGCTATGTTGTTGTTGTTGTGGCAACCTTAAGGTGAACCTGTTACAGGGTTTTCTTGGCAAGATTAGTTCAGAGGCCGTTGTCATTGACCTCCTCTGAGGCTGAGAGAGTGTGATTTGCCCAAGGCCACCCAATGGGTTTCCTGGCTGATCAGGGATTCAAACCCTGGTCTCCAGAGTTGTAGTCCAACACTCAAACCACTACACCATGCTGACTCTCCATGGCTAAGTCTTTCGCTTGGTGTTTGCGGAGAACAAAAACATGTTAATATCTCCTTCCTGACTTTCATGGATTTTAACTGCCTCTTACATCTGTTTTGAAAATCTTTCAATGCTATGCAGAGATCAGATGGAATCTTCCATTTCGTCTTAAGTCACCATGACTCCTGGATTGTGCTAATTGTGTTTCTGTCTCACTCTCCTGCAAAAAAACCCTTTATGTTTCCTCTATGAGTCTACTTGGAAGTTATCCCATTGAGTTCAATGGGACCTATTCCAAGGTAAGGTTATACAAACACTTTGAGTCTTTCAGAGCTTTGTTCATGCTGATCGGTTCCATTTTAACTGATCCTTCCTATGAAGTCCTGGGATTTGTAGTTGCATGAGGTTTTTTAAAGTTCTCTGCCAGAAGGTTCTAGTCCAGTGGTCCTCCAGATGCTTTTAATTTCAGCTTCTAGGATTCCTAATTGTTGCCCAAGCTGGGTAGGGCTTCTGGGAGATGAAGTCCCAAACACCTGGACGACCAAAGTTTGGGAACCACTGTTCTAGTCTGTGACCAAACTACAACACCTGGTTCATAGCAATGGTTGTCAAATTTTGATCCTCTAGGTGTTTTGGATTTCAGCTCTCAGACACTCCAGCCAGCTTGGTCAATGGTCAAGGATTCTGGGAGCTGAAGTCCAAAAGATCTGGAGAAACCCTGATGGAGAAGATCTTGTGTATAGGATGGTAGCTTTCAACAGCTCAGGGAATGAGCTCTTGCCTCCTGTCCCTGGGAGGTTTGTGGCTTAGTTCCCATGGAAAGGTGGAATATAAATGAATGAAAATAGAATAATAGAATCCTAAGGTTGCCAGGGGTCGCAGGGGCATCTAGTCTGACCCCTTGCCATGTAGGAACTAAATTAAAGGACCTCTTCATTGTAAGAGCTGTTCAGGAATGGAACAGACTATCAGCAAGGGTGGTGGAGTTTCTTTCTTTGGAGACCTTTACACAGAGGCTGGATCATGGCCACCTCTCAGAAGTGCTTTAGCTATAGGTTCCTTTCAATGTCTTCTGACTCTCTGATCTGACCTATACTTTGGAGCATGAACAGCACCTCAAGGTCAGCATCTTGTTTGGGATATACGGAAGTGGCTGGACATTTCAGTATAATAAGGAATGCCTGCATTTAGTTCAAGGTTGCAGAAGCAAAATGCTGCAAGTGATAACATTGTGCATTGGTTAGAATCATAGACTCATAGAGCTGGAAGAGAGTCCAAGGGCTATCCAGTCCGATGCCATTCTGCCATGCAGGAAGACATCTTCTTACAGTCAGGAAGTTCTCCCTAATATTGAGATGGAATCTCCTTTCCTGCGGCTTGCATCAATTGCTCCGGGTCCTATTCTCTGAGATAGGCATGTGCTGTCTTGCTTCAGTTGGACATCAATGGCATTCCATAGAAGGGTTGTATAGGGCAATGTCTGTCTGACTCTGTAGGCAGAGATGTATGCTTTGCAATCCTGATATAGGATTACATGTAGTTTTGTTAAGCCCAATGTCCCCCCCCATCCTATATCTATGCATTTCATTTTTCCGTCCTAAGTGCAGTACCTTACATTTTTTCATGTTGAAATTCATTTTGTTAGCTTTGGCCCAGCTTTCTAATCTATTAAGGTCATTTTGAATGCTCATCCTCTCCTCTGGTGTATTAGCTATTCCTCCTAATTTGGTGTCATCTGCAAATTTGAGAAGCATGCCTTCTATTCTTTTGTCCAAGTCATTGATAAAGATGTTCAACAGCAAACTGGGCTCAGGACAGAATCCCACTGGACACCCCACTGGTCACTTTTCTTCAAGATGAAGAGGAGCCATTGCTGAGCACCCTTTGGGTTCGGATGGTCGCCCAATTACAAATCCACCTAACAGTTGCATTCGCTAGCCTACATTTTACTAGTTTGTTTACATGAATATGATGGGGGACGTTGTCAAAGACCTTACTGAAATCAAGATACGCTACATCCACAGCATTCCCTTCATCTACCAAACTGGTAATTTTGTAAAAAAAAAAAAAAGATATATATAGAGAGATCAGGTTAGTTTGACATTACTTGTTTTTGAGAAACCCATGTTGACTTTTAGTGATTATAGTATTCGCTTCTAAATGTTCACAGACTCTCTGTTCAATCTTCTGCTCTAGAATCTTTCCCTATATTGATGTCAGACTAACTGGACGATAATTGTTGGGATCTCTTTTTTCCTTTTGTGACGATAGGGACAACATTTGCCCTCCTCTGGTCTGCTGTCAATGCTTCTGGTCTCCAGGAGTTCTCAAAGATCATTGCCAGAGGCTTTGAGATTGCTTCCGCAGAGGTGTGCCTTGCCCACACAGCTTCAAGTTGCTTCTTCTGCTACCTCTTATCTTGGCTCAAAAGAAAGCAGGAGCAGAAGTGCAGCTCCAACCTGCCAGCCAAATCCCGGCAAAGGTCCCAAGTGGGAGAGCTCCTTTTTGGGGCCACTTCTCCCCTGCTACCATGTGCTCTAATTCCTCATCCCCACCATGTGTCATGCCCTGCTTCTAGAATAAGGGCATGGACTCTGACTCAGAAATGGAAACCACGGACCTACGTACTGGAACCTGCTGTAAGGATCTGTCTGGGTAGGTTTTTGCAGGATGGGAACTAGTTGCTGCAAGAGTCTTGCCTGGGTGAAGTTTTTGCAGGGCCAGGCCTGAGCTGCCAGGGTCTCAGAAGGATCAGGGTCAAGTCATCAGGCACAGCTGGCTCTACTCATTCAGTGCAGCTGGAACAGCTGGAGCTACAGCCATTTAAGGGCTTCCTTGGCCCCTCAACCCTTGACACAGCAATGTGGTCTTCTGTAGCTGCGTTGGTTGCATTTGGTCTGGTCTTGTTAGCCTTGCTGTGCTTAGACCTCTGTTTGTTTCCTGTTTTTGCCTCCTGCCTCTGCCCCCTTGGACTCCTGGGCTTTTGCTCTGTTATCCTGAGACCCTGGTTTGTTTTCTTTTTTTAAAAAAAAATATTTATTGGCCATATATATGTATAAAACAATACAGACATACAACAACAATAAGTGCACCAACAAAAAGTAACAGACAAACTTGGACATCACATATATGACAGACTCTATAGAAATACACATTTCTATTATTTTATTCCACTTATTCTCTATTCTTCCTTGTGATCTTCTTATCCTCTCCTTCCTCTCTTTGCCCATTACTCTATTTACTTTCTCTTAACTCCTTCTTCCATTTTCTGTCTTCATCTATCTTAATTCCAACTTGCTTGATCTTTCTTCTTACCCCATTTCTTTCCTAATTCCATTCTTCTGTATCTTCTTCTATCCAGTCACTCTACCTTCTCTACTTTCTCTTACCTTCTCTGTACTTAACTTACCCTTCTCTTGCTTCTTCACTCCTTTTTCCTCTTATTTATTTTTTTCTTATCTCCTAAATTTTCAGACCCAGGTTTATTTTCTGACTCTGTCTCCTGCCTCTGGCCCATTGGACTCCTGGATCTTCATCTTGCTGTGCTTCGACCTCAGACTGTTTCCTGACTTGGCTCCATACGTTTGGCCCAGTGGACTCCTGGAACCCTAACCCAGTCCCAACCACTGGTCCATGGGACTCCTGGAACACATTTGTGCAGCACTTCCTGCTTCCCCTTGTTACCAGACCTTGGACTCTCTAAATTTCACCATCCATGGCCTTGGCCCCAGACCCCTGGCTGCCTATGCCCTGGACCCTGACACCTGGTGCTGAATCAGAGCAGGAGGAGACTCCAGAGCCAAACATCTCAGAGACAGACCAGAGGGCAGGACCGGATCTGGCCAAGAGTCCTACAGCCCATTCAGATATAGCAGACCACTTACCTGTATCTCCTTTGCCAAGTGTAGACTACAAAGGGGGGGGGGCTTCAGGAGGTCTCAGAGGAAGACCTCTTATCATCATTAACCCGCTCTCTTATCCCTAGCTGCTACTGTTTTTTCATTTTGTTTTATGATTTTATTGTATGATGCTGTTTTTAATACTATTCTAGTTTAATCTATTTTTAAGGGGTGGGAGGAATAGGGGGAGTATTTGGTGATGTGTTTTACTCTTGTAATAATAATAATAATAATAATA
>CM034708.1:1137297-1151700 GCA_020142125.1 Phrynosoma platyrhinos
AAACCCCAAGAACAAGTAATAACAACAATAATCAATATCATCATGTTGTAATAACAACAATAATCAATATCATCAATATCATTATTCAAAAATTCAAAATGACTTGAACAGACTAGAAAGTTGGGCCAAAGCTAACAAAATGAAATTCAACACGGAGAAATGTAAGGTACTGCACTTAGGGAGGAAAAACGAAAAGTACAGATATATGATGGGGGACACCTGGCTGAATGAGATTTCTACGTGTGAAAGGGATCTAGGAATCCAGGTGGACCACAAGTTGAACATGAGTCAACAGTGCGATGCAGCAGCTAAAAAGGCCAATGCAATTTTAGGCTGCATCAGTATAGTGTCTAGATCAAGAGAAGTCATAGTGCCACTCTATTCTGCTTTGGTCAGGCCTCACCTGGAATACAAGCTTGTTCCCTCCTCGATAGGACATCCCTTCAAATATTTAAACAGGGCTATCATATCCCCTCTTAACCATCTCTTCTCCAAGCTAAGCATACCCAGTTCCCTAAGTCTCTCCTCATAGGGCTTTATAGTTTCCAGACCCTTCACCATTTTGGTTGTCCTCCTCTGGACACACTCCAATTTGTCAACATCCTTTTTGAATTGTGGTGTCCAGAACTGGACACAGGATTATTCCAGGTGAGGTCTGCTGATCAAAGCAGAATAGAGTGGCACTATTACTTCCCTTGATCTAGACACTATACTTCTACTGATGCAGCCTAAAATCGCATTAGCCTTTTTAGCTGCTGCATCACACTGTTGACTCATGTTCAACTTGCAATGGGAAGAAAACTATTAAAATCACGTGCTTCTTCCTTCCTCAAAGAATGAAATTAGTGAGGAATTACATTCCTATTAGAGGTCATAGATTCAAAGTTCAAAAACATCTGGAAGACAACAAACCACACTCAACCTGACATCTTAGGCTGGCTCCACACTGCAGAAATCTATTTTGACAATGCCTTAATTGCCATGGCTTCATCCTATGGAATCCTGGGACTTGTATATTTTTGTGGTACCAGAGTTCTCAGATAGAGAAGGTATATGTTTTGCAAAACTACAAATCCCAGAATTCCACAGCATTGAGCCATGGCAGTTAAAGTGGTGTCAACCTGGATTATTTTATTTTATTTCTTATTTATTTATTTCAAGGATTTATATCCTGTTTTTCTCCCACAATGGGATTCAAGGTGAGTTACAGCCATTTAACAAAGACAGAATAATTTTTAAAGAAAGGAGTAAAAACTTTAATTACAAAAGTTAAAAACTAATCAAACATTGTTGATATTGAATATTGAAATATTGAAACGTAAGGTAAATTAAATACAGTGGCATAGTGGAATGGTGTCCCTTATATGAAATGGCAAAAAACATGGTTTGCTTTTGGAATTCATATTATTTTTGAATAGCCATGGATAGCTGAATCTGCAGATAAACATTATTTCTGCAGTTCATGGAATCATAGAATCACAGAAGCATAGAATCACAGAATTATAGAGTTGGAAGAGATCCCAAGGGCCATCCAGTCCAACCCCCTGCCATGCAGGAACTCCCAATTAAAGCATCCCTGACAGATGGCCGTTCAGATGCAGGCTCTGTCTAGACCAGTGATTCCCAAACTTTGGTCCTCCAGATGTTTTGGACTCCAGCTCCCAGAATTCCTGACTCTTGGCCAAACTGTCTGGGGCTTCTGGGGTCCCAAACACCTGGAGGACCAAAACACCTGGAGGACCAAAGTTTGGGAATCCCTGGCCTAGATGGATGAAGGATTTGGGGAACAGCAGACGAGCACCTCTGGGGATGGGAGGCTGGTTTAAATGGGAAGGATCTCCAAGTTGAGAAACTATTTGAAGCAGTTTGCTTGCTGGTTTCTTTCAGGATGTTTGTGCTCCTGAAGCCAAATCTCTCTGTATATTTTAGCAAGGACCCCCAAAACCAAGGCTGGCAGGCCAGGGAATGGAAGCCAACTCATTCCCACCAGGAACATGCTCTTGCAACCATGCTCTTGCAAATGACCCAGTTGAAGGCAAGCAAACCCCACAAATGCCATGCCATTTTGCAGAAGGAGCTCGGTCAGGTAGAGAAAGCCACAAGAAGGACACTCTTCAAGATGCGCAAATAGGAAATTGCTGAGACTCTCGCTCAAGTAAAGACACTGTCTGCAAATAGCAAAACTTAGGAAATCTCTCCAATGAAAGCGATAGGGAATGATGTGAGAAACCCTTGACAACTGAATGCAAACCCTCCAGAGAAATAATCCTCATTTCTTTGCTGCCCATAGCTGATATAATATAGATGTACTTTAAGATGATGTTGCATTCATTTTAAGTTTTGCAATGTTTTACAAAAATGCTTTCGGTAGCCTTCTTCTTCTTCTTCTTCTTCTTTTTTTTAAAAAAACCAAATTGCTCCATATTTTCCATTTGGAGCTGTGTCAAGTGGAAGGTGGAGTGAGTTTATTTTCTGCAACATCGAAGGGTATGAATAAATGAAATAATAATAATAATAATAATAATAATAATAATAATAATAATAATAAAACAAACCCCAGCAGATACCAAGGTCCCACTGTAGTGTGTCTTAGGGTACATCTACATGGTAGAACCAATGCAGTTTGACACCATTTTAACTGCCATGGCTCCATCCTACAGAATCCTGGGATTTGAAATTTCGTGAAGAACCAAACCTCTCTTTTCAGAGGAGGCTAAAGACTTTTGCAAAACTACAAACCCCAGGCTTCCATGGGACGGTGCTACAGTGCTTAAAGTGGTGTCAAAGTGCTTTCTGTCTACTGTGTAGATGCATCCATGGGCAGGCATGCCCTGTTAGGTTTGGCTCGCCCTGCAAGGGCCCTGAATGTGAAACCACCTCAAGGGTTCCCTTATGTCCCATTGGCTTTATTGCAGGTTTCCCTTTCTTTCTTTCTTTCTTTCTTTCTTTCTTTCTTTCTTTCTTTCTTTCTTTCTTTCTTTCTTTCCTTCCTGCTTAGCGGTTCAGGAACTCTGATGCCAGAAGATGGATGCATCCCAGGGGAATGTTTCCAGGGTGATTATTTTAACTAGCACTTTTGTACAAGGAAATCAGCGAGTTTAACCTAACAAGCAACTAACATGCTACAGGGACAAATAAATCTCATTCCCACCTATTAATTTTACAGCCTACATAAAGCAGCACTGAAGTCAAAAGGAGAGGTGACCCCGAAAGACATTGCTCATTTTGACACACATATATATATGACTTGCCCCTGGCTTGAACCCTGGCCCTTAGCCTGAAACTGGGAAGTTGACTCCCAAGTTGAAACAGATTGCTGCGAGGCTGTGGCCAACAACGCAGGGTCTGCTCCCAGAATCCAGATTTTGCAAAAGAGAGAGACACGGGAAACCCAGCGGTGGCCATGCCAGGCTGCGGGGCTGCAATCCACTCTTCCTTAAGAATAAAGAATAAAGAGGAGGACTTTGTGCCAATTCGCTGCACTCTCTAAGGACTGTATGGGATTTCTTGCCAGATATTTTTGTTGTTGCTATTGTTAAGGAATTTTCTAGCTCTTTGAAAGGCCTCCTCGAATCGTTCTGGGTCCCAGATTGGGAATTTGGAGCCTGCTTCAATTTCCTTTGGAGGACTCAGATCCAATCTGATTTGGATCTTAAATCTGCATAGAGATTCAAGAATCCAGTTAATTATAGTCCCAATGGGAGAAGTCTTATTGAATCAATTGCTGGATAATGAATTGACACATAGACAAGTCCCATTGGTTTTATGGATGAACAACAGGATTCAGACTTGAAGCACAGACTCTTAGTTGGAAGGGACCCCAGAGACCATCTATTGCAACCCCCTGCCATGCAAGAATTTATAACTATATAAATAAAGCACCCCTGCAACATTCAAAGAAGGAATATTGGTGTTTCACGTTGACTTGCCCTGGGAAACCAAGGTGGCCATAGATCTTGTAATTCTCTCTCCCCCCCCCCCCCATGGGAGTACCTAAAATTCAGAGACCCGATAGCTTCTTCTGGACTAATAAACCTATTGCAGCCAAGTTACTCTAAGGGTTTCTCTGCCAGTAACATTTGCAGTATGACCTTTAAAAAAATAGGAAAATAATAATTAATAAAAGTAAATGTAATACATTCAGTGACTGGGATCTTTCATCCAGGAGATGGCATGTAATGTATACACTCCTGGAGTTACATGGCATTTGTGCAACATGGCTGTCTTTAGTCTCATATAAAGGTGAGGTATGAATTAAAGAAATAAATAGTGAACCCAATGCACATGCAAGGCATGCACCCGTGTCCATGTGCAGGAGTGCACAATGAACAGGCTCATCCATGCACATCTCTCTTTCTGCAAACTTGACCTGAACAAAGTCATTCAACAGCAGACAAGAATACCCAACCATCTCTTTAGGAGAACTTGTGCAAGGGTTAAGAACCTTAGCAGGATCTGGCCCACTGGGTTGGGACCCTCTTGCTTGAACTGAAAGCATTTGTGGTATTCCTTTGGAGAATAACTGGTAGAAGGAATACCTCAGGCATCGTGGGATTTGGGTCATGCATACTGTCAGTATGCCTTTGGTCATGATTTTTGGTCAGGGCTGTTGAGTTTGCAGGTGAGGAGGGACCGATTTCATGTTCTCAATGAAAAGATGCTTCAGAGAGAGGTGGCAATGTGGCCCATCCCATTGAAGAAGTTCAACACTATGACCTTAAGCTGCATCAGGAGGATTATGAGGAAAATAATAATATCACTCTATTCTGCTTTGTTCAGCAGACTTCACCTGGAAAAGTGCCTCCAGTTCTGGGCACAACGATTCAAGAGGGCTATTGATATAGAAATAGCTCAAGATGTTTCATACCTTAGCTTTAGCTCAACCATTACTCAGGATGGAGACTGCAGTCAAGAAGACAAGGACTTGGAGCACAAATTTGGAAAGCTTATGTTTTATATTACCACTAGCGCAAGAATAGTTTATGCTAGTAAATGGAAAACAGCAGTAATCCCCTCAATGGAGGAATGGATACATAAATTGATAGATTTAGTTCAGATGGACAAGTTAACTAACCTTCTGAGAGGTAAAGATTGGGGAAAAAATGGTGAGATCTAGAAACCACTATTTGAATATTTAAATAAGGATAAAGCAAAGGACGAGAATAAGGAAACTGGATAATGGAGTGAAGAGCAAAAGAGTTAATTTAGCTGGAATAAATATATTGGAAGCTGAAGAAAGCGGAAAGTATTTAAGTTTAGCTAATGTATATGTTTTCGGCTGATAAATGCATAAGATAGCGAGAATATAGGTTTAAGGTGGATAAAATATTAACTGAGGATGGTGAAATATGATTTGGAAAGAATGACTTGGTTTCAGTTCAGGAAGTCGTATTGTTGTGTGGTTGTAGAATCGAATGGAATAGATGAAGTTAGTTGTGTGAGGTTTGAGTCGGAGATTAATGTTAGTATTAATGTTAGTATTAATGTGAATGTGTAAGAATGGGTATGTTGATGTATGTAATTGGATTGTATTATTTGTATAATGTATATTTTATTTCTAATAATTTTTTTTTAAAAAAGAAGACAAGGACTTGGGAGGTCAGCTTTAAAAGAACTGTGCAAGATCCTCAAGTGGAAAGATATATCATTGATTACTAAAGTTATATGGTTGTAAAAACTGGAGAGTGAAGAAAGCTGATAGGAAGAGAATCATCTTCTTCAATCTATCATGTCCTTTGAGGAGCAGCTGAGGGAGCTGGGTATGTTTACCTTGCAGAAGAAAAGGTTAAGGAGTGATATGATAGATTGCACCATGTTTAAATATTTGAAGGGATGTTATATTGAGGATGGATCAAGCTTGTTTTCTGCTGCTGTAGAGACTAGGACATGAAGCAATGGATTCAAACTGGAGGAAAACCAATTGCACCTCAACATTAGGAAGAATTTCCTGGGGGTAAGAGCTGTTGGACAGTGGAAGATGCTGAATTAGAAAGTGTTGGAATCTCCTTCTTTGGAGGTTTTAAAAGAGAGGCTGGATGGTCATCTGTTGCAGGGGGTGCTTGGATGGGGTCTTCCTGAATGACAGAATGGGGTTGAACTGGATGGGCCTTGGGGTCTTTTCAAGCTCTAAGATCCTATGAACACACCGATTATTGGTCCTCTTCCAGAAAGACCATGTCTAAAACTCATGCTAGGCTTTCAGCATGAATGCCCTTCCTTCCTTCCTTCCTTCCTTCCTTCCTTCCTTCCTTCCTTCCTTCCTTCCTTCCTTCCTTCCTTCCTTCCTTCTTTTGCAAATTCCTGTCCTCCTCTTCCTCCTCCATTTTCCTTTAGCACAATCGGCATCACACAGGGCCATGGCCAAAACAAGCAACAGCAATGGCTACATTCTTTAAAGCCAGAGAAAGCAAAAACAGCCCATTCTTGGAGCCATGCAGAAATCCTGGGACTCTTTTGCATGCTATTATTTATTATTTTTGTTCATTATTAGATATACTTTGCTCTGCTTCTTATCTGAGTTATTTCTTCTCTGAGTAGTATTTGATTTCTTGGAGAATCAGGAGAAAATCTAAGTTATCTGGGAACAGGGGATGCCTTGCTTGCGAAGGATGACAGGCCTCCCTCCTCCACAGCTCTCCCTTGGGATGCCATGCCTGTCACAAGAGCATGACCATCACAGAGGTCCCATCTTCTGGATGGGTCAGTGTCCCACAGCTGAGAATCGGCAAGATCTGCATGGCAGGAGGTTAAACCTCCAGTGAATTCTTGACTAGCCAGACTGTCTTCATCTATCCTGCTGTGGAATGAATAGCTGTAGTTGGTTCCAAGGCATTTCAGAACAGGAGAGTTTCCATTCTGGGTAATGGGTAAATCCATGATATCCAGCCGTGGGAGTGTTGTGAGCTGGCTTCATGCAGACTCATGTGCTCTGTCTTCTTGCCAGAGACCAATGCAATTCACAATGAAAGCACCCCCTGTGACAGATGGCCATCCAGCCTCTGTTTAAAAACCTCCAAAGAAGGAGATTCCACCAGACTCTGAGGCAGCAGCATATTCCACTATCAAACAGCTCTTACCATCAGGAAGTTCTTTCTAATGTTTAGGTGGAATCTCTTTTCCTGCAGCTTGCATCCATTGAGGCTCCATTGTGCCCTAGTCTCTGCAGCAGCAGAAAACAAGCTTACTCCATCTTCAATATGACAGCCCTTCAAATACTTAAACAGGGCTATCATATCACTCTTTTTTTAAAATAATTTTTATTGTGCAATTTAAAAATAAACCAAACATTCAATAATTGTTCTTCATCCTTCCCATCTACTAATTCTTATCTTCTACAGCAAACAATTAGCTACATCAGTTAATATAATAAATCTACCTATCTAGTCTAAATATTCTAAATAGCTCCCTATTCTCTTCCTTCCTTCTTTCTTTCATCCCTTCTCTATCCTCTATCCTCCATTCTGCCTCCTCCCCATCCTTATCTTACTCCTACCTATTTCCACTCCACTTTAACTCTCTTTCGCCTCGCCTCAACTCCATTACCTCTCACCACTCTTCCGTCTTCTCATCTTCCGCCTTCACTTCCACTTACGTTCTTCTACCTACCTATCCTTCTTCAAAACCTTACCTTATGACCTTTTCTTCTCTACCAGTACCATTCACCCAATAACTTCCTTCCTTCCCATTTACTAAATTGCTACATAGACTCCTTTCTTAAAATCTCTATTGGTAATACATCGACTTTGCTCCTATCACTCTTAACCATCTCTTCTCCAGGCTAAACCTACCCAGCACCCTAAGTCTCTCCTCAAAAGGCTTTATGGTGCATCAAGCTTGATGGACTCCCCATGGGTGTTATAGTCTGTCTTGGGAGCAGGCTGTATGGACAGCGGAGGTGCCATCCGATTTGGGAATCCCTGGGAATGAACCAGTTCTTCCTCTCCATTTGCTCAGTGCCTAAGTTGCATAACCTGAGCAGAGCACCTGAGGATAAGGTGACTTGGAGGCCTCTCATTTGTATGGTTGCCATACTCAATAGTTCACACCAACAAAAGAGAGCAGTTGTGCCTAACTTTAAAAAATGCACCTTCTCCCCTTCTTCTGGAGCTCTTCCAGCTTTAAATGTGAATTTGGGGATGGGATACTGGAAATGTCCCTTGGGCTGCCAGCCAAGGCTGATACTCAAGCTGTTTTAAGGCTAGATTAACAATAACATATCTATATCTCATTTGAGACATGGTGCTGGAGAAGAGTTCTGCTGATACTGTGAGCTGCTAAAAAGAAAAGTAAAATGGGTCCTGGAGTAGGATGAACTCTCCCTAGAAACCAAGATGATGAACCTGAGACTGTTGTACTTTGGCCATATCATGGGATGGTGTGACTCCGTAGAAAAAGACAATAATGCTTGGTAAGATAAAAAACAGCAGGAAGAGGAAGGCCACTTTCCTGATAGAGAGACTCCATTAAGGGAGCCACAATGGTTGCCCAGAGTCTGCAAGACCTGAGCAGAGCAACTGAGGACAGGATGGCTTAAAGGTCTCTTCAGTCTTTTTCCTTGAATATATCCAGCTTTCTAGACCTATTTCTCTCCCTTCATCTGAGGATCATTTGAACATTGTGTTTTCAATCTAGTCTTGCTCAGTGGTTCCCAAACTTTGATCCTCCAGATGTTCTGCACTTCAAATCCCAGAAGTCCTAGCCAGCATGGCCAACAGTCAGGAATTCTGAGAGATGAAGCCCAAAACATCTGGAGGACCACAGTTTGGGAACCACTCTTGCTGTAGTTCTCATGATTAAAGTACTTCATGTAATTGAGATGTCTTCTTTCTGTCCAGATTATTAAGCACCTTATCTAGTTCCACTTCATCTTTCCCCAAACCTTCCAGTTTTAGGTCCATTTTACATCTTTCTCTCAGCTGTTTTTATGGAAGCCAATGTAATTTGGGATCTAATTCTTTTAATTCTTCCAGGGGTTTCATTGTGTATGTATCTGGATGTTCTTTCTTCAAAATGTCCTCGTATCTCAACCATACATCTAGTGCTCACCACCTGCCCAGGAACACCTTGTGTGGGGAGATCCATGTGGGAATTGTTCTATAAAATTCTTTTTTTCAGTTTAGCCAAATTTTTAAAGCAATGGTTTCCCAATGGAATGGTCTTCAAATTCTTTGTGTACTTTTGCGCTCCCGTACCAAATATAAATTTGCCACCTGAATCTGAGATAAAAGTCTTCCAAGTTTAATGTTCTTTCATTTCTGAAGTTTATCCAGCCTGTTATCCAAGCGAGAGCATTTGCTTGATAGTATAGTTTTAGGCAGGGGTAGGCAACCTTTCCCCTTTAAGGGCCGAGGGACTTCAGCTCCCAGAAGCCTCAGCCATGTTGGCCAATAGTCCCATGCTGGCCAATAGCTCCTGGGATTCTGGGAGCTGAAGTCCCTCGGCCCTTAAAGGGGAAAGGTTGCCTACCCCTGGTTTTAGGTCTGCCATTGCCTTCCCTTGAAGCTGAGAGCGTGTGACTTGCCCAAGGTCACCCAGTGGGTTTCATGGTCAGCTGGAGAATCGAACCTTGGTCTCCAGAGTCATAGTCAAGCAATCACAGTAAAGTGAGACACAGTGGCATGGCTCGCATAACATTGTCTCCACAATCTTGAACTGAATGTGGACATTCTACTTTGGACAAAAATTCCCAGCCACTTCTAAGGGAATGGACACACGTGGAAGACACCAAGTGGACTCTGGACATTATCTTTACCTCGTAATAGAACTAATTGACTCAACGTTGGGGTTGCTGTTGTTAACTGTCCTCGACCTAATCTCAACTCATGATGATGCTGTGGATGAGACATCTCCAAGACCTCCAATGTTCTCCTGTAGATTCAGGTCCATGGTCTCCCTGATTGAATCTATCCATCTGGTGTGCAGTCTTCCTCTCTTTCTATATTCTTTCACCTTTTCCTAGTATTATTGTTTTTTCTAATGAATCATGCCTTCTCATGATGTGGCCAAAGTACGACAGCCTCAGTTTGGTCATCCTGCCTTCTAGTGATATTTCTGGCTTTATCTACTCAAGGACCCATTTGTTGGTCTTTTTGGCCATTCACGGTGTCCTCGACACTCTTCTCCAACACCACATCTCATCCTCCTATTCACCTTCTTCACTGTCCGGCTCTCATATCTGTACTTGGTGATGGGAAACAGAGTGGCATGGATGAGTCTAACCTTAGTGCTCAATTGTTCGTATATCTTTACACTTTAGGATCTTGTCTCGTTCTTTGATGGCTGCCCTTCCCAAGCCTAGTCTTCTTATCTCTTGACTACAGTCTCAAATGAATTGACTTTCTTCCGATCCACTTTCTTCACTATCCAGCTCTCACATTGATACATGGTGATGGGGGGATACCATGGCTTGGAGAGTCCTCACTTTAGTGTTCAGAGATATATCTTTGCACTTTAGGATCTTGTCTCGTTCTTCGATGGCTGCCCTTCCCAAGCCTAGTCTTCTGGTTTCTTGACTGCAGTATGATTCTGATCAATATGTGGTCCAAGGTGTGGGAAATCTTTTGACTCAACATGGTATGGAGGAGCAGATAACACATGCCTTGGGGGTTGATGCTTCAATGCAAAAGCTTGTGCTCTCTTGGACCGCTCTAAAATTCTCTGCATATTTCCAGCAAAGCTTTGAGCTGTTCCAACGCTTCTGCCCTCAGCAACCTACAGCTCCAGTCCCCGGCAGAGTCCAAGCATTCTCCTGGCTGGAGCTTATTTGGAGAAGACGTTTGCCAGACAATTCCAAGCAAGACAAATTTGCAAGTGGCTGCCAAGGCCATGAACTCTGCGGGAGTTTTGACTCCCTGCCGGCACTGAGTAAGCAGGCGAGACCTGCATGTCCTTTTTATTTTGGTTACTGGGACCTCAGTGTCTCCCTGCTTATAACACTATTTTTAAAACAGAGTCCAGGAATCAATGAGGTTCTGGCAGGCTCGGCGTATCGCCCCCAGCCCCTCACATGCGTCTTGGATTCTTTGATTCTCTAAGTGGAGATTATACTATCTCTATAACCCAACAACTGTTTCCAAGAGAAAGATTGCAGCATGCTTCTAGCTGATGGATTGAATGGAAGGCGAGAGTTATGCAAAGTTTTTGCAGGGGTCATCCAGAAAGAAGCATATCTATGGCTTGAAATGGGGAGGGGATGCTCTGTGTGTGTGCATGCACGCACGCACACATGCACGCACACACACACACACACACACACATGCCTTCAAGCTGCCTATGGACTTATGGTGACCCCATGAATTTCACACAATTTTCGTAGGCAAGGAATCCTCAGAGGTAGTTTTGCCAGTTCTTTCTTCTGAAATACAGCCTCCAGCACCTGGGATTCATTGGTGGTCTCCCATCCAAATACTAACCAGGGCTGACCCTCCTTAGCTTCCAAGGTCAGATAGGTTCTGGTGCCTTTAGAGTGTGTAAACCTATTGTTTGTGCATGTGCTTTCCAAACCCCTGTGGACTTACTGTGACCCCATGAATTTCATAGGGTTTTCTTAGGCAAGGAATCCTCAGAGGTATTTTTACCAGTTCCTTCCTCTGAAATAGAGCCTCCTAGTGCCTGGTATTCATTGGTAGTCTCCCATCTGCTGACCCTGCTTAGCTTCCAAAGTCAGATGGGATCTGGTGCCCTTAGGGTATTTAGGCCACTTGTTTTTGTATGTGCCTTCCAGTCACCTGTCAACCTATGGTGACCCCATGAATTTCACAGGGTTTTCTTAGGCAAGGGATACTCGGAGGTGGTTTTGGCAGTTTCTTCCTAAGAAATAGAGCCTCCAGCACCTGGTATTGGTTGGTGGTCTCCCATCCAAGTAAAGACTGGCTCTTGCTTAGCTTCCAAGATCAGATGTGATCTGGTGACTTTAGGATATTTAGGCCTCTTGTTTGTGTGCACATGCCTTCAAGTCTCCTCATGCCATAGGGTATTTACAGTACAATCAGCCCTCCACATATGAAGCTTTGACATTTGTGAATTTGATTATTGGCTGCCCTTGCGGTATCTTCCAGCTCTGTGATTTTATGATTCTCTCTAGGTCCCCCAGTGCAATTATGCTAGAAGTTGACCATAGAGTTGTGCTGGAAAAGCTAGAACACGGGTTCCCAAACTACAGCCTGTGGGCCGGCCCTGGCCTGTCGAGGCCTTCTTACTGGCCCATGGCCATTCCTGCCACCGCTGCCGCTGCTGCCACCGCCGCCACCGTGCCACCATTTTGTCTTCCAAAATGGCATCCGGAGTCGTGCGCATGTGCCTGGTGTCATGTGCGCATGTGCACGACTCTGGGCTCCATTTTGGAATACAAAATGGCACCGGAGTAGTGTGCATGTGCACATGATGTGGAGCGCCATTTTGTATTCCAAAATGGCATCAGGAGTCGTGCGCATGTGCCTGGTGTTGCACGCGCATGCGCACGACTCTGGATGCCATTTTGGAATACAAAATGGCACACGAGTTGTGTGTATGCACATGCGCACGCGCGCCTCTGCCCCCCCGGAGATCTGTAGGCCAGATAACCGGCCCCCAGATCAAAAAGTTTGGGGACCCCTGAGCTAGAAGTTCCTAGAGAAAACACTTCTCTAGACATTTGTAGATCTTCCAGCCATGATTCTATGATCAACATTTGGCAGGTGTTGACCACAGAGTTGTAGCAGAGGACCTAGAGATTCCTAGAGAGGTGTTCTCTCAGGTAACAAGAACAGTGTTTTTTTAGTTGTGATTTTTCCACATTCAAGGGAGTCGTATTTTGGCAGTTATGGTTAGGTGCCTTCAGATCCACCTGAGTTACCCGCCCGCCACCATTGCAGGGGACAGAATTGCCCATGGAAACAAGGAGACACAAGATACAAGTATAGACAGCTTTGTGGTTGCTTCTTGAATGGTGGATGTTGCACCTGAGCAGAGTAGCTCAACCCCAGTCCTTCTAAGAAGTGGGACTTTTGTTTCAGTCCCAGGCTCAGTGCATCCTCCTGAAGACAGTGGATTTTGCATTTCATGCTCTGAGCCTGCAAGGAGATTTAGTGCCATGGGGACCTGGTCCACCTCCCCCATCATAAACCTCCTTGACTTAAGGCCAAGAGGGTCCCACGGCACCTGCTTCTCCTTAAGCAGCCTTGGGTTGTGAATCTCGGTGAAATATAACAGGTACACAGATCGATCCGTTACCACGTCCAGCCTCCACCCACCCTCCATATATCTCCTGCCTGGCTTCTATGCTGTTGGGGCAGATTTATGAGGCTGGCAAGGAGGGGGAGCTGATAGCCCAGGCATTATTTACACAGCTACTGAGTCATTGGGAACCCAAGGAAACACAAGGCATCTGAGGTGGCTTTGGGAAGTGTCGGCAGAGAGACTAATTGCTATTAACACATGGCTCCATCGCTCAAATGTTGGTTTGCAGGGAAGTTATTTTTCCCGGGGGTTCTTGCACACAGCCGGGCAGTATGTCTTAAATTATGGCTGGGAAATCCCATCTATCAGGAGCTAAGCTGTAAAACAATTTCTCCAGCTAATGAGACCTGGAGAGATTCTGTGCAGTAATCTCTGACTTTTCCTAGTCCTGTTGCTGTTGTTGTTGTTGAATCATAGAATTCTGGGATCCCAGAGTTGGAAGAGACCCCAAAGGCCATACAATCCAACCTCCTTCTATCATGCAGGAAGACACAATCCAAGCACTCCTGACTGATGGCCATCCAGCCTTTTTTTAAAGACTTCCAAAGAAGGAGACTCCACCACAATCTCCGAGGGAGTGTCGAACAGTTCTTACCCTCAGGAAGTTCTTCCTAATGTTGAGGTGGAACTTCTTTTCCTCTAGTTTGCATCCATTGCTCCATTGTGTCCTAGTCTCTGGAGCAGCAGAACTCAAGCTTGCTCCATCCCCAACATGTTGTTGTTTGTTGTTGTGTGCCTTCAAGTCATTTCTGACTTATGGTGACCCTAAGGCAAAACTATCATGGGGGGTTCCTTGGCCCAATTTGTTCAGAGGAGGTTTGCCACATTGCCTTCCTCTGAGGCTGAGAACATGTGACTTGCCCAAGGTCACCCAGTGGGTTTCATGGCCAAGCTGCAAATCGAACCCTGGTCTCCAGAATCATAATTCAACAATCAAACCACTACATCACTCAGCACATGCATGCTATCAATTTTTAATTTTTTCTTTTGGCAGTGATTTTGTAATTACAAGGCAGTGATAAAAATTATTTTTATGTTATCATTTAGCAGTAATTACACAATCACAGCAAAACAACAAACAAACAAACAAACAAAGGCATGAGAGTAGGATCATAGAATCGTAGAATCATAGAATCCTACAGTTGGAAGAGACCACAAGGACCATCCAGCCCAACCCCCCATCTGCCA
>CM034708.1:1186154-1200691 GCA_020142125.1 Phrynosoma platyrhinos
AAGTGGACTCAATTTGCACTATTTCTGGCAGTCTGCAACCCCACCAAATCCCAGCAAGGCATAGTGGTTTGAGTGTTGGACTGCAACTCTGGAGACCAGGGTTCAATTCCCAGCTTGGCCATGAAGCCCACTAGGTGACCTTGGGGTAGGTCACATCCTCTCAGCCTCAGAAGATGACCATGACAAACGTGGGCTTTGAACTTGCAAAGAAACCCCCCTGATAGCTTTCCCTTAGGGTTGCCAGAAGTTGGAAATGACAGCACACAACAACTGAGCAAAAGAAGTTATAGCATACACTTCTGTAGACTTGGTCTATTTCCCTCACAGGTTTCAAGAGGTCTATAACAGATCACCTCTCAATCTTCTCTTCTTCAGCTAAATACACCCAGCTTGCTAAGCCATTCCTCACCAAGCTTGCCTGGTGAGATGTTTATCTCAGATCCTACATCATGCTGGCCTAATGTAAATCTACACTCATGTAGTTAAGTGGTGGTTGTGCAATCCCACCCTTCTGCTGAATATCAATGTTGTGTAGCTACCTGAATATGTGTAAATGTGTTTGCTTATTGTCCCATTGTGTAACAGGGAGGGGAGGAGTACAATGCCTATTTCTACAATCCCAGGACATGAAAAAGCACATTGAAGGTGCTACAGGATCTGTCTCAAACACAGTCCATTTAACCAGCCAAAGTCTGATTGCTACACAGGCGATAGCAGCTAATAAGCAAGAAAAGTCACAGAGCAGCTTACAGTTCAGCAGTTACTTTACTTTAGTAAATACAAGCCTGAGGTCCCAAACAGAGTTCAGCAATATCCAAGTCAGATAAACAGCATCCAGAGTCCCCAAACATAGTCAGGGTCAAACATGGAATTCAAGAACACAATGAGGAGCCAGGTAAGTCAGATAATCTCTGACTACTCATGGCAGGCAGGGCTGGGAATTTATAGATCAGCAGCTCAATACAGCTGTTGCTTAATTACTGCTTCCTATCCTCTGAGAGCTTCTCAAGCCCTCCTTTTGTTGTCTCCACTCAGCAAACGTAGGTAGGGGTAAATGGGCTTCTATATTTGAATGGATAGCAGGACTCTTTCAGAGCTGGCACTGCACTCGTTTCTGTATCTAAAATGTGTCATTCTGGAACCTCCTCCTGTTCTGGTTCAGCAGAAGGTCCTAGCATGTCCACAGCTTCATTCTATGAGTCAGAGTCCAGGTCCATGTTCTGGAAGCAGGGCATGACACTAACAAATTGTTATACGTCAATCAAGATCACACAACTGTATGTGCAGGGGTATCATTAGAGTAATGCTGGGAGTGTGGACCGCACCAGGTGGCAACCTCAGAAGGGGTTATCACTGGATGTACTGGTGGGAAGGGGTTGCCTTCTGGGTCTAGTGGCTCTGCTGACCAGCTGGGAAAGCAAGTCTTCTCCCTTTCCCACCTGGACAGCAGTTCCACCAGTCTTGGAAAAGGCTGTTGAAGAGAGGAGGAAAGGTATTAAAAATTATCTGCACAGGGTGTCAAATATACTAGGTACACCACTGTATAATGCAATAATTGCACTAGCAAAACTGTACTCATTCAACTGTGAACTGAATACAGACATTACACCATGGCTCAAAACCTGCATACTTATGCATGCATAAAACACCAACGGGGTTCTAGTCATTTTTCTGACCTATTCTTGAGCTTGGCAGAGAAGCCATCTTGCTCCTGGAGAACATGTCACCTTCCAACCTAGCAGCTTCTTCAGAGATGCCATTGTCTCCATCAGTGAATTTTCCTTCTGCATGTGGCTTTGGACCGATCGCAGAAGCATCCCACTCCGAACGCTGTACGGAAGCTCTTGATACCAAACCTTTGGCCGGATCCTGCTGGGAAAACTTGTTTTGCTCTCTCGCTAGGAGGACTTTAATGGGCAGCAGAGATCTTCCAAATGGCAGTTGGCCACCTGTCATCAGGATCAGCAGTCAACATGCAAAGTGAGGTTTGGGGAGTAATAACAGGAGCAAAGGCCCCTCTGAATGGATGGAAAAAGAAAAGAAAAGAAAGGATTGGGTGGCGGAGCAGAGGTTGGGGGGAGGCCTGTTCTCAGAGCGGCCAAAAATATCCCAACCATATTGCCTCCTTGGGAATTTAGAACATTTTACCCACAATCCTTTGCCTTGAAAAACAATCTGTTTTGGAGCCTGGCGTAACCTAAAGTGACTGTATATTATTAAGGATTTAACTTTGAACTTCAGCATTTGGTTTCCATTATATAATCATTAATATCCTCCACTGCTTCCATTCGGCTTTGAATCCTTCATGTGAGGTTCCCTTGCTCTCCGGGTCCCTCGGCAACTGCTCCCTCCCTTTCTCTCCCTCTCTTTCTCAAATGCAATGGTCCTTTGTGAGGCCATCACTTTTTCCTACAATAGGCGTTCCTGTTCATCTTAATGGCTTGGAAATGGAGGCCAGTTGACAGCAGTTCTCCTCCTCTCTGACATTTGCCTTCACTAAGGATCACTCTTCTCTCTTCTACCACTGCCACAAGTCTGACTGTGCATAGACCCCCACCTTGATAGGTTAGAACAGGGGTAGGCAACTTTTTCCTACCTGGGGCCGGTCCGCTGGTCCCGAGGTCTTCCGCGGGCCGAGAGGAGGGGAAATGGCACCGTGCGCGCACGCTTGCGCATGCATGAGCATTACGCCGGAAGTACTGCGCATGTGTGTGCATGCTCGCTCATGCATGCACAGTACTTCCGACGTACTGTGCATGCGTGAGCGGTCACGGCCGCCATTTTGTTTTCCAAAATGATGCCGTGACTTGTTTGCGCATGCGCCAGAGTACTGTGCATGTGCAAATGAGTCACAGCACCATTTTGGAAAACAAAATGGCGACTGTGACTCGCGCAGCGGTTGTGGCGGGCGGTGGCAGGACTGGGCTGGGCTGGGGCGGTCCAAAGGCCCCGGGGGGCGGATCCGGCCCCCGGGCCGTAGGTTGCCAACCCCTGGGTTAGAATCGTAGGGTTGGAAGAGACCCCAGGGACCCTCAAGTCCCCCTTCTGCCGTGCAAGGACATTAATCAAAGCACCCCAGAGAAAGGACCATCCAGCCTCTGTTTAAAAACAGCCTTGAAAGAAGGAGACTCCACCATAATCCAAGGCAGCATCTTCCACTGTCAAACAATTCTTACCATTAAGAAGTTCCTCCTGAGATTTAGGTGGAATTTCTTTTCCTGTACTTTGAATCCATTGCTCTGTGTCCTATTCTCTGGAGCAGCAGAAAACAAGCTTGCTCCCTCCTCAATAGGACATCCTTTCAAATACTTCAACAGGGCTACCATATCACCAATTAAATGTCTCTTCTCCAGGCGAAACATACCCAGTTCCCTAAATTGTTCCTCAGAGGGCTTGGTGGTTTCTAGATCTTTCACTATTTTGGTCACCCTCCTCTGGACACACCCCACCTTGTCAAAATCCTTCTTGAATTGTCATGCCCAAAACTGGACACAGTATTATTCCAGGTGAGGCCTGACCAAAGCAGAACACAGTAGTAATATCACTTCCCTTGATCTGGACGCTATACTCCTATTGATGTAAAAAAGAATTGCATTGGCTTTCTTGGCTGCTGTATCACTGATTTGGTGGGGCAAAGATGCTACCCAAAATGCCAGGGTACCAGGAGGGCACCCACATTTAGTATTCAAATGGGGGGATTTTAGTAGCTCAATTAAATCAGCCGACAACTTAAAGCGGGGATCAAACCTATGTATACCAGTTCTGAGAAACCGAACTCCAGACTGCAAGTTCCAAATAGTTTTATTTATGTATCAAAGGGAATCACCATCCATGCAAAGACACTCACTCATGCACTTGTTTGAAAACTAACAAAATGAAAGGTGGTAGCATACAGCAGAATTATTTCTACAATGTAGAAGCATCCATAGATGCCTTCGGTTGGCTAACATCAAATTTTAAGTAGAGGTTTGTTGTTAACTTTGTAATCTAATAGTTCATAGATAAATTTTTCTGCAAACCTTTAAACTTAAGACCTTAAGCTTCAGAGATGCTCACCTAGTTCCTTTTGAATGGACCTTATGTAAGTTTCATGTGTTCATTTATTACATATTCTTCTTCCCTGCCCTTTATTTCATGTCGGTTTTTGGAAGAATTGCTTCCTTTTGGGTATTAATTGATACTTTATCCATGACAGTTTCTTTCCCTGTTGTTTGTTCACCTCTGCTTTCACATCGACCATTTCTGTGTTTACTGGAAGACGCTCTGGATCTGGGCAGATGCGGTGGGTCCAGGTGCCAATTCCATACAAATACACACATCCACGCACAAGAGGCCACACTGATACCTTTTCCAGGAGAAAATTGGCTAAACATTGCAGCCACAAGTCAATTCCAATTGCAAGTTCCAGAACGTCAGCCAGTTTGAAGGCAGCTCCAGGGGTTTGGTGGCTAAGAATGAACTGATGCCCCACTTATTAGAAAAACCGCACAAAGGTGTTGCCTCTGAAGGAATGACCTTCCCTTCTCATCCCATCCTGTTAGATTTAACTGGTTTGTGCCTTTTAACTGATGTCGTTGTGTGCTTTTAACTGATGTGTGTTGTATTTTAATTTATTGCTGTTCCTGCCTGAATCCATGGGGAGAAGTGGGTAAATAATAATAATAATAAATATACAGAGATGCTAATGAAGTACTTCTTGAGAGAAACAAGACTTTCTGTGGCCCAGTTTGAAAAATTTGTCTGGTATTAATAATTAGTTAAATGGTTTAGTAATTGGTTTTAATAATTTATAAGCTGTCTTGAATCCCATTATTGGGGGAAAGTTGTGATAACTACTACTACTGCTGCTAATAATAATAACAATAATTTATTGATTTATATCTTCTCTTCCTCCTTTCTTCTTCTTCTTCTTCATCCTCCTCTTCCTCTTCTTCCTTCTCCTTCTCCTCTTCTTCCCTCCTCTTCTCTCTAATGCTTGCTCAACCTGCTCCAACTTTTCTATATCTTTCTTAAAATGAGGCGCCCAGAACTGAAAGCATTTCTACAGATGAGGCCTGACCAGTGCAGAATATAGTGGGACTATTACTTCTCTCAATTGGAAACTATGCTTCTATTAATGCAATCTAAAATAGCCTTCACCTGCTTTGCTGCAGCATTACACTGCTGGCTGATGTTCCACTTATGATCATCAATTCAATGATCAACATCATTGGGGCTGCCATTTTGATATCACTAGAAACTGTCTGGTTCTGGGCCTGAACTCTTGGGACCTGGGATGATGACAACCTGGCCATCCTAACCTCCTTCAAGAAAGGATCATATTTGGGTTAGAACCATCCTGACCTGGTCTGAGGCTGCTCTCCATGTCTCCTCCAAGGGATTCCCTCTTATAAGGGAAAGGAGATAAGGATCGGGAGACTGTGGGCCTCTCATATTTATCCATCCTTTACCGCTCCGCCAGCTTTCCTCTTTGAAACGAAATCTTTAGTAGGCCTACCGAAGGTTATGAAATACAAATTTGAGCTTCTTGGTGGCATAAGGTGAACGGTGCAGCTGAAATTAAATCATGTTTAGATTAAAGAGGACAGAAGTATTGAAAATATTTTCCTTAGAGTTTTACAGTACAATTAGGAACTGTTTAAGCTTTCGATTCTCGCGGCTTCTAAGTCAGGGCTGTGGTTAACCGAGCGCTCAAGATATATTCCTTTCAGCTTCCACGGAGGAAGGTCATCCCTGTTTAGTTGTAGAATTATACCTTCCACTGCAGAGGCCGCTTATCTTAGAATCTGCAATTTGCCGGGTCTCCCGCAAAAGGAAATCTTTTATTAAGCATTCTATTTTCCTTTGCTCCAGGCAGGCAGACTAAATAAACTCAAGGGGTAGACTTTGCACTTTCCTTCATGTTGGCCACATCCAAGAATCACAGACAATGCCGGTTTGCACGAAAGAGAGAATTTTAAGAAAAACAAGCTGCTCAAAAACCCTCCTCAACTCCTCCTGCTGGATTCCTCAAAAGAATTTATTTCATTACTATAAGTGCTGTTGACTTAGTGTTAGTTTCAGCACTTGGGTTCTTGGATAGCTTGGAGAGAGCCAGGGCATCTCCAAGATAAATATATTATGCAAAGCAGGAGCCTCATTCTTTCACTGATATGTGGTCTGACTCCAATTGGACCCCAACGGAAAAAGGGATTCTTGGGTTGTGCTAAACATGGGGGGGGGGTCATCTCAGTTGCCCCCATTTGGTAGGCCATGGGGAGGGAAGGCCAGAAGGTCTCCTAAAAAGTGGACTTAGGTATCAGTGGTAGCATCCAAGAAGACCAACCTTCTCCAAGATGGTGCCTTCCAGATGCATTGGACTGCAACCTTCACCATTCCAGCCAGCATAGGAGTTGAAGTCCAACACATCTGGGGGATGCCAGTTGGAAAAGACCGACAATGACCTCTGAACTCTCACTTTGGGGAGTTAACACCAGGAAGGAGATGTTCAACATTGGAATACACTCGCCTCGGAGGGTAATGCAGTCTCTTCCTTTGGAGCTTTTCAAACAGAGGCCGGATGGCCATCTGTCCCAAGGAGGGCTTGGATGGGGTCTTCCTGCAGGGCAGAAGAATGGGGTTGGAATGGATGGCCCCTGGGGGTCTCTTCCATCTCTAGGATTCTATGACTCTTTGGAGATTTTAAAACAGAGGCTGGACAGGCATCTGTTGAGAAGGCTGTTATTATTGTTATTATTTTATTTATGGTGTCTTCCTGCATGGCAGAAGGGAATTGGACTGGATGGCTCCTGAGGGTCTTCCGACTCTAGGATTCTATGTGAAATACACCTAAACATTAGGAAGAACCTCCTGAGTGTAAAAGCTGTTCAACAGTTTATGTTGCCCTGAAGAGAGGAGTCTCTTTCTTTGGGGGAGGTTTTCAAACAGAGGCTGGATGGTCATCTGTCCCAGGGAGGGCTTGGATGGGGTCTTCCTGCATGGCAGAATGGGGTTGGGATGGATGGCCTCTGGAGTCTCTTCCAGCTCTAGGAGTCTATCATTCTATGAGATAGGGACTAGGTTCCTTTTGGCGTCTCCTTCATGTTTAAGGTTTGGAGTAAGGTGTCATCTGTATGCTGATGATACCCAGCTCTATCACTCCTTTCCACCCAATTCCAAGGAAGCTGTCTCTGTCCTAAACCAGTGCCTAGCTAGCTGCTGTAATGGACTTGAGGAGGGCAAACAAATTGAAGCTTAATCCAGACAAGACAGAGGTGCTCCTGGTCAGTCTAAAGACAGATCTGGTAATAGGGATTCAGCCTGTATTAGATGGGGTAACACTCCCCCTGAAAACTCAGGTTTGTAGTTTGGGGGTACTTCTGGACTCAGTGCTGAGCCTGGAAGCTCAGGTATCAGTGGTGACCAGGAGTGCCTTTGCACAGCTAAAACTTGTGCACCAACTACACCCGTTCCTGGAAAAGTCAGAGCTTGCCACGGTGGTACATGCCTTGGTTACATCCCGTCTGGATTACTGCAATGTGCTCTACATGGGGCTGCCTTTGAAAAGTGCTCAGAAACTTCAACTGGTCCAAAGAGCAGCAGCCAGGCTGTTAACTGGAGATGGTTACAGGGAGCATACAACTCCCTTGTTGCAGCAGTTCCGTTGCCTTCCAGTCCGTTTCTGGGCACAATTCAAAGTGCTGGTTTTGACCTATAAAGCTCTATTTGGTTTGTTGTTGTTGTTGTTGTTAACTGCCTTTGTGTCAATCTCGACCCATGGCAGTGACCCTATGGATGAAACACCTCCAATCCCCCCTTGTCCTCTCCTGCTTTGCTCAACTCCTGCAAACTCATATTGGTGGTCTCTAATAAAGTCCATCAATCTAGCATGTGGCCTTCCTTTCTTCCTACTTCCCTCCACCTTTCCTAACATTATAGTCCTCTCTTCTCATGATGTGTCCAAAGTACGGCAGTCTAAATCTTGTCATCTTGGCTTCTAGGGATATCTCTGTCTTGATCTGCTCTAGGACCCCTTTGTTTGTCTTTTTGGGATCCTCAACACTCTTCTCCAGTCCAACATTTTCTCAAAGGCATTGGTTTTCCTCCTATCTTCTTCCTTGACTGTCCAACTCTCACATCCATCCATGGGAATAATAGGGAATACAATGGATTGTATGATTCTAACTTTTGTGCTGAATTGTGTATCTTTGCATTTTAGGATCTTTTCTAGTTCTTTCATAGCCACCCTCCCCATCCTGTGATTGCTGTAATTTGATTTGAAGGCAAAAGAGGAAGAGGAGGAAGAGACGATAATGTGCTGCTGTTTGTTTGATTTTTTACATGAAGCCACTATAACCACACATTATGCCTTCATAATTCACAAAAGAGGTGGTATTGTGCAATTGCCTTGTAACTCCATCCTATGAAAACTTAGGAATTGTAGTTTGTTCTGGCACCAGAGCTCCCTGATAGAGAAGGCTAAATATCTCACAAAATTACAAATCCCAGGATTCCCTAGCATGGATGGAGCCATGGCAGTTACAGCAATGTCAAGCTGCATTAACTGCAGTATGGATGCAGCCTAAGTATCTTCAGCTGCATGTTGCACTTCTGTTTAACAAATTATTGCGGAGCTATACAGCTGTATCTCTGGGAATGCTGCAAAAGTGCTGTTGGTTGAATTCAGATGCTTAGCATTTGTGGGAACAGCAAAAGTGATTCAAGGCTGCTGGAGTCTAGGTGGGGGAGGATGGGGAGAAAAGAATCTCATACTGGAACTATGAGGACATCTAGAAGGTCCCCAGAAGAGGCATTGGCAGCAGTGGGGCAGGTGGAGGTCTCCCCTATTTGGTGCCGCAGTTGTGGGATATGGAGAAGCCTTTATAGGGTTTCAACTCTGGTAGCCTTTGACAGGACCGAATGCTTTCCCCGTTGAAAAAGCATCTCCTCTCTTTATGTCGGGAGAAAGGTGGGGTGCAAATTCAGAGTTATATAATGTGTGAAAAAGTAGGGTGCAAATTCAGGGTTATATACTGTGTGAAAAAGTAGGGTGCAAATTCAGGATTATATATTATGTGCAAAAGTGGGGTGCAAATTCAGGGTTATATACTCTGTGCAAAGATGGGGTGCAAATTCAGGGTTATATATTCTGTGCAAAGGTAAGATGCAAATTCAAGGTTATATACTCTGTCCAAAAGTGGGGTGCAAATTCAGGATTATATGCTGTGTGCAAAAGTAAGGTGCAAATTCAATATTATGTGCTCTGTGCAAAAGTGGTTTGCAAATTCAGGGCTATATGCTCTGTACAAAGGTGGGGTGTAAATCCTAGCAGACTAGGGTCCAGTTCTCAGCTTGGCCATGAAACCCACTGGGTGACCTTGGGCAAGTCACACTCTCTCAGCCTCAGAAGATGGCAATGGGAAACCCCTTCTGAACCAATCTTGCTGAGAAAACTCCAAACCAACAAGCACTTTGTCCCAGTGGCGTCCCAAGGGTTGGTGTCACCCAGTGTGGTCACTCGTGGTGTCACCCCCCCAATTGACCTCCTCCTCCTCCCATTGCACACCATACAGGATCCTTAGGAATGCTTTTTTTTTTTGCATTAATGTGACTCGTAAATCATAATTCCCATATACCACTGAATGTCATGCTAATAGTTGTGACATAAACAACTAGCAAAATTAAAATTATACCTTCAGATTACAATATCATAAACACAACCTAAATGTATTTACATAGACATAGTGAAGGTTTGGTTAAAATGTGATGTTTTTAAAGAAAATTTAAAAAGAATAATTTAAAAATAAATTTGAAATTTTGGAATGTGAAATTTTAATTTTAAAAAATTGGGGGGGGCTCTCCCTTCTCCTCCCACTGAGCTTGACCCCACTCCCACCATCTCTTCAAGCATTTTAAAGGGAAGCAAATGGATGCCACAGCCCATTTCTGTCCAAAGGTTAGAGTTTGAGGATCAATGGGGTCACCCCCCTCCCTTTTAAGGTGTCACCTGGTGTGACCCTCACCCCTCGCACCCCCTTAGTGATGCCACGGCTTTGCCCTCCTCATTTTCCCACATGGCCATTTATATTTTTACCCCCTCCCCCCTTTGATAGTTGCCTTGTTGTTTTTAAGAGTGTCAGATGTTTAACTTCAATTTTTGCATGTCCAACTATGGAAGAAGAAGGAAAAAAGCCATGCATGACCCCCCTCGCCCCCTCCGGAATGAAGGATTATGTTCTGTTTAGCAAGAGAGGAGGTCCCAGGATTTGGGGTTCAGAAGAGGTCAGGAAAATGGGGGTCATTCCTGGGATGTGCATGGAATCCCCCCATCCAAGGAGCTCCCTAGGGATGCGGGGCTAACTCCTAACTCCGCCGCCTGAGTCATCTCCAAGGCTTCTGGATGACCCCTTTGGGATTGCAGCGCATGGAAGAAGAAGCCAGATGCCGAGGCTGTGACCAGGAGAGGCGTAATGGCCGGATGGATGACTTGGGGGCAATTAATCTTTTCGCCTTCCTCAGCTGGAGCCATATAAATAAACACTGTATATTCATGGGATCATGGTGGCTTTCCTTCTAGGGAGAAAACTCTTCACTAATTCCATCCTTGAAGGAAGCAACGAGTAATTTTGACTATTTTCCTCCCGTTCCAAGAACAGTTTGAAAAACTGCATAGTTTTGAAAGACCGTTTGCAGCTCTGTGCAAAATGACGTGCGGATATTTTTTGGCCCAGACAGAACAGCATTTTCTGTGTAGAAAACAGCACAGAAACATCATATTCAGTGCTGGAAATACTCTTTCCTGTGCAGAAAATGTTGTCTTCTGCACACACAAATACACAGATTCACATTTGCTAATTTGGTGCAGAATAAATTCTGAACTGCTGGGATTTTCTTGCTTGGATTTTCCAAGACTCATGTAACACTATTTAAAAAGAAAACATTTTTGAATATTTTTATTCTCCCTATTGTTTGTCAAGGTGTCAGTGGTGGTTCACATTCATTACCAGTTTGTGAAGGTTTTGGAGGCCTAGCCTTCAGATGAGCTGTGAGTCCTGCCAGAGGAGGTCTTTGCAAAAGCATCAGGGCCTAAGAAGACTCTTCTCTCTTCTTCATTTCAGCACAGGGCACCTGAATAAAGGATAGTATTTAAAATGGCTCTAGGGCTGGGTAGGACGTCTTTAGAGATTAAGGCCATATGGGGTTTGTCCATCACAGGCTGAAGGTGAGTTAGTAATGTGATGCAGCAGCTAAGAAAGCTAATGCAACTCTCCGCTGCAACAATAGGAGTTTAGTGTCTAGATCAAGGGAATCATATCTCACCTGGAATAATCCTGTGTCCAGTTTTGGGCAACACAATTCAAGAAGGATGTGGACAAGCTGGAATGTGTCCAGAGGAGGGTGGCCAAAATGGTGAAAGGTCTGGAAACCCCTAAGTCTTATGAGAAGCGGCTTAGCAAGTTGGGGATGCTTAGCCTGGAGAAGAGTCCTGTTTAAATATTTGAAGGGATGTTGTATTGAGGATGGAGGAAGCTTGTAGTCTGCTGCTCCAGAGAATAGGACCTGGAACAATAGATGCAAGCTGCAAGAAAAGTGATTCCACCTAAACATTAAGAGGAACTTCCTGAAGGTAAGAACTGTTTTGACAGTGGAAGACGCTGCTGCTGCCACAGTGGAGGATGCTGGAGTCTCCGTCTTTGGAGTTTTTTAAAGAGAGGCTGGATGGCTATCTGTTGGAAATGGCTTGGTTTCCTGGAAGGTTTGGACTGGGTGGCCCTTGAGGTCTTCAAACTCCATGATTCCATATTCCAAACAACATCTGCACCTTTAGTGGCTGCAGAAATCGAAGGGACATGTGGTGAGGAAGACCCTGACTCTGGGCCTGAAATGGGAAAGATGGTTCATGCCAGAGGGAATGGAGGTAGCCATCAGATGTGGCCGCAAGGCAGTTCTCGAGGAATGATCCGGCCTGGAGCTCAAAGAACCTCTCCTAAAGCATTGCCTCAGATTCATCCCAACTGCCTCGAATTGCTGCTGTTGAACCAGGGCCCGAACTCTACTTGGCTGAGCATTTCCATCTCTACAGACACACTCTCAGTTACACAGAGGAGCTTCACTGCCAGCCCCTGTTTCAAATGAAGGATGGATTAGCAAAGGTGAGAAAGGACCACTTTGGCCACCCAGCAATGGCATGGCTCTCCTTCATGCCAAAGTGGGCATCTATATCACCAGCAGCACCTCAGTCTCCTGTTATCTTGGTACCAAGAGACCAAGATGTTGTAGATGAGAATCTTGGGGAAATATGAGATGTAGCTATGGGTGCCCCAAAAGAGGACATTGTTTTCCCAAATAAGAACTCTGCTCCACGCAATGAAATCTTCCTTCCGCCCATCAATGTTGAGTATTAAAATGCCATCAAACTTCAATTGGGCATTTAGAGAGAGTTTAAAGATCCCAAGAAAAGAGGCAAGCAACGTGATACCAAGGGAAGACAAATACAGGGACTGATTTGATTGTGTCTTTCTGCATGGCACAATGGGGTGGGACTGGGCGGCCCTGGGGGTCTCTTCTAATTCTTGTTGCTGTGTGTCTTCAAGTTGTTTCTGACTTATGGCTAGCTTAAGGTGAACCTATCCTAGGGTTTTCTTGGCAAGATTTGATCAGAAGAGGTTTGCCATTGTCTTCCCTTGTGGCTGAGTGACTTGCCTAAGCTCACTCAGTGGGTTTCAGGGCCGAGCGACGGATCAAACCCTGTTCTCCAGAGTCATGGTTTAATACTCAAACCATTATGCCATGCTGGCTTCCAACTCTAGGGTTCCATAATATCTAAATGCGGACAGTTTTCCAGGGCTAGAAATTTGGGGACTGGAGGGAAATTTCATGTAGGCTGTAATTCTTAGTTATGGGAGGTGTCCCCACCCAATCCATTGGTACCAGATTGTCTGTGTCCCAATGGGTCAGCATCCTCATGATGCCAATGAATCACGAGGCTAAGGACTGGTCCCTTTCCTTCACAAGCTCCAGACATATTTACACGTAGGCCTGTAGAAAACATTGGTGGAGAGCCTACGTATTGCTGGCATAGTGAGTTGAACTTGCCCATTCCATGACACCCCCAAAGTACAACCACATGTGTGTAAGGGAATGTGTATGCACATTAAACACCAGCAAAATGTCAGACATTGTGTTACTTTTGAAGGCAATGGATGATGATGAAAGAAATGCAAATGACTGAGCAGGAAGAAGGGAAAAAACAAACACCACTTTTTTCCCCCTATAAGCAAATGCTTGCAAGTGCCTTTGTATCAGTGTGTCTGGTTGGAGAACACATGCTATTTTGTGTGTAGTTGTCGATCTCAAATCTGTATGCGTCAAAAGATGTCCAGAAAGAGAACTCTGCAGACAACAGAAACACATGTTGAGCAGACTTTGGATAGAATTATGCATTGTGTACAGTGCACAGTACACAGAACACAGTGCATTGTGTAAGACTTGTGCATTCTGTACAGTGCACAGTATATATAGATACTCAAGTAGTTACCCATTGGTTGCACCACACCATCCAACACTAAGCACAAATTTAGACATGCCAATGGCATCAAAAGATTTTTGGTTATAGTGTTTTTATTTGAATCTGGAGATCTTTGTGAGCTGTCTTGAGTTGCATTTTGGAGAGGATAGATATAAAACATCTCTGGGGAGGTTGCTGCATGTGCCTGGCCCATGGTCACTTGGTAAGCTTATTGGCTGAGGAAGATTTTAAATGCAGACATTCCTGGTTATGGCTCAACTAGACACCCATAAGGTCCGGTGCCCTACAAGTGTGTTAGGTGGGACACAATCCCAATAAGGCCACACCAGCCTACACAGGAGACATATATGTACCCACAATATGGAGTTATGACAAGTCCCATTTATACATCTGAAATGCATTTAATGGAATGCCACTTAGAAGATGGAGCAAGCTTATCTTCTGCTGCTCCAGAGGAGAGGAGAGCCCACCATCTTCAGAGGTTGTGTGTTCTGCTATTGAATAGCTCCTGTTATCAGGAGGTTCTTCCTAATATTGTCATTTGAATCCATTGGTTCACGCCCTAGTCTCTGAAGCAGCAGCAAAAAACAAGCTGGCCTTATCTTCTTTACAACACCCTTTCAGATATTCAAAGAAGTCCATATCTTGTCACCTCTCAGCCTTCTCTTCTTCAGGGTAAATATACCCAACTCCGTAACTTGTTCCTCATGAGTCATGAAATGCATAAATATAGGAGGGGGGACACCTGGCTTGACAACAGGACATATGAAAGGGATCTAGGAGTCTTAGTAGACCAGATGAGCCAACACTGTGATGCAGCAGCTAAAAACCAATGAGATTCTCAGCTCCACTGATAGAAATATAGTGTCTAGATCAAGGGATGTAATAATGCCACTCTATTCTGCTTTTGGCCTCACCTGGAATAATCCTGTGTCCAGCTCTGGGCACCACAATTCAAAAAGGATGCTAAGAAGCTGGAGCGTGTCCAGAGAAGGGTGACCAAAATGATGAAAGGTCTGGGAACCACCAA
>CM034708.1:1214030-1224368 GCA_020142125.1 Phrynosoma platyrhinos
GAAGGAGACTCCACCACTCTTGAAGGCAATATCTTCCACTGTTGAACAGCTCTTACCTTCAGGAAGTTCTTCCTAAAGTTTAGATGGAATCACTTTTCCTGTTGCTTGCGTCCATTGCTCTGGGTCCTGGTCTCTCACATCATCCATACATGGTGATGGGGAATACAATGACTTGGATGGTTCTAACTTTAGTGTTCAGCTGTATATCTTTACACTTTAGGATCTTGTCTAGTTTTTTCCATGGCTGCCCTTCCCATTTCTAAGTTTCTGATTTCTTGACTGCAGTCTCTGTTCTGTTCAATGTTTGATCCAAGAGTAGAAATCTTTAACTAATTTGATTTCTTTGTCATCTTGGATGAATTCATGTAGACCCTCCGTGATCAATATTCTTGTTATCTTAATGTTCAACATTAACCCTACCTTATCACTTTAATTTTCATTAGTAATTTAGTTGTGTTTAGAGAGGAGAAATGGGAATAAATGAGGAACTGCCTGGAGATTTCCAAATATTTTTCAGGATGTGGGACATTTGCACAAAACGAGTCCTGAACTGGTAAAATCCTCAGCAGTCCAGGATTTTTCTCTTCTACACTCAAGGAGGACATTTTTCAACCAAGGGTGCATCTATATTGTAGGAATAACCCAGTTTGACCCCACTTTGACTGCTGTGCCTCCATCCTAGGAATCCTGGGAATTGTAGTTTGGTGAAGCACCAGCTGTCTTTGGCAGAGAAGGTTAAAGACCTTGTAAAACTACCACTCCTGAGATTCCCTAGGCTGGAGATACAGCACTCAAAGTTGGGTCAAACTGCATTATTTCTACCGTGTAGATGCACCCCATGTTTCAAACATTTTGAAATATCCTTTTGGAACCAATAAATAAAAATGGAAGGGAGTGGTGGTGGTGGTGGTGGTGGTGGGAAAGTGAATTTGGCTCTCTGAGGTCTTGGACCCAGGTGCAGCCTCTGGACTTTTTAGTTACTTACTTCTGTAAAAAAGAAGGAATAATTGGATTGGCATAAATTGAATCTTTCCAGAGTCCAGCAGTATATATAGCCTCTGCTAAAGCTATACCAAAAGCCAGAGTTTTCTGTTTCTCCCCATTATTTGTAACAGAACAACAGCAACGCAAGAGCCAATTCTTTAAATTTTATGTGTGCTTGTGTTTTGTTTTGTTTTTTAAAGAAAAAGAACACAACCACCATGGTTTACCATTAAAATTTTGTAAGCAAGAACGGATAAAGGGGGGGGGAACCACAGTGCCTAAATAAGGAATTATAAGATCATTTTAAACAATGGGCTGTTGAGGAAAAGCAGGCTGAATGGGCCAAGATGGAACAAGCCGTGTAATATGTGATGATGGTCCTATAAAAGCCATCGTTTATTTGGGCTGGTTTTTAAAAAGCACACAGAGAGGACATAATGGATTTGGCTTAATGCTACTGCTTGTCCAAATTAAAAGCTACCCATTGAATCAATGGGATTTACATAAGTGTTGACTTTCAGCATTTAATTCATTGGATCTTCTCTGATTTGGATTAGCTATTGAATCAAGGCCTTAATTTCTTTTTTAGCTCCTTTTGGTCTTGGTGTAATGGGTGAACTGTTAATTCAAACTGTTAATTCAAAGGTTATGGAATAGTTTGATCTCTATGTATGGTAGTGGAAGGTGAGAGGAAGAGAATCAACTCATTTGAAATGGTGTAGACTGTTATAAAGACAAATAAATGGTGCTTAAAGCAATTGAAGCCTGGATTCTCCTTGGTTTCCTTTTTGGCTAAAATGACCAAAGGGGAGCTATCGTACTTTGGACATATCATGAGAAGACAGGACTCATTGGAAAAGACAATAATGTTTGCTACGGAAAAGAGGAAGACCACCTTACAGGTAGATAGATTCAATCTAGCCATGGCTGTCCTGAGTTTGCAAGACCTGAGCAGGACCATTAACAGGCTGACTTGGAGATCCCTCATTCCCAAGGTTGCCAAAAGTTGAAATTGACTTGATGGTAGTTAACAACAATACACTAATCGCTGAGCCAAAATGCAGGACGGAGATCCTCCGTTGTGTTTGTGTAGTGTTAATCTACACTCGCATAGTTATAAGCAGTGATGGAGACTTGAGTTGATTGACTCGGACTCAGGTTAGACCCAAATTGCTTCAATGACTTCAGTGAGCTGCTCTGAGTCCCAGTTTGGGGAGGGGAAATATGGGATACTACTACTACTACTACTAATAATAATAATAATAATAATAATAACAATAACTCTACTTGGACACAACTTGGCAATAAATGAGTCACTGACTTGAGTCAGCTTGTGACTTGTATATTTTTGGTGACCAACTCGGTGGCCTAACTTCATCCAAAAACAGCAAATGGGTTAGGCAATGGGCTTGAGGTGGGGACAGAGTTCTACTCAGCAGCCAGCCTGTCCATGCTGCACATCAGAAGTGACTTCCAAAGCTTTGAAAAGCTTTAGATGGGTCCCTTTACCTCAAGCCCATACCCCATACCTCATCACCTTTTTTCCCTGCTAAAGTTGGCTCCCAGTCTTGAGATCAGACTTGAGCTGAAAGTATCTTTCAAGGACTTGAGACTCAATGAGACTTGAAGGTAGAGGCTTGAAGTAAAAGACTTGAATACATCACAGTTATAAGGCGGTTGTGCTCTACTACCCCTCAGCTGAATACTTTGTATGATTCTGGCTTTTCTGCTGAGTTGTATGTCTTTGCATTTTAGGATCTTTTCTAGTACTTTCATAGCCGCTCTCCCCATTCTTAATCTTCTTCTGATTTCCTGACTGTAGTCCCCATTTCTATCAATGTTTGATCCCAGATGTGAGAACTCTTTTACTATTTCTATTTCCTCATTGTTTGGGTTGAACTTGTGAAGGTCCTCGGTGGTCATTATTTTTGTTTTCTTTCTGTTCAGCATTAAGCCTGCCTTTGCACTTTCTTCTTGGATCTTCTTTAGTAGGTGTTCCATGTCTGTGAGGTTTTCTGCTAGTACTATAGTGTCATCTGCATATCTCCGATTGTTGATATTCCTTCCTCCTATTTTCACTCCTTTTTCTTCTGTTAGAACTGATAACAGCAAGGAAGGGGAGGAAAGGAGAGAAGAGGAGAGGAGAGGCTGGCTTGAGTCTGAACTGATAGATGCACAATGGCAAAAAAGTATAATCACACATTTAAGAGAACTTTAACAGGAATATGACATCCTGTATCTTAAGAAAAGCTGAAGATTCATGAGATGGAGGTAACTGGGAAGGACTCCACAGATCCTATCAGTTTGTTCCAACCTGGGGAGAAAGTTCAATTTGCCTGAAGGAAGAAATGCTGCTTATCTCCTCTGGCCAAGATAGTACCGAGACGGAAATCCTTGTCAAGTGATGCTGGACTCCAGGTGGATCAATGAGAGACCGTGTTGGCTTTCCCACTGCCTTCCAATTGTAACCCACTGCTGTGTTGAGTGACTTCTCTTGCAACACATTTCTAGTTGCAAAGCCAAGGGGGAAGTGAAATGTTTGGAAACTCTCTGCCAAAAATATTAAACCAAACTTTTTGGAACACCCAGAAAAATGAACTAATTGGACTTTGGGCTATAGGTTCACCTTCACCAACCAACGTCCTCCACGGCTGTCATAACTTATTTCTGTGCATCTTTCATAGATGTTCAAACCTTAAGGAAACTACAGTCCCCATGAAGCCTTACAGATAGATGTGTCTTGGAAGAGCAGCCCCGTGTTGTGAAGCTGGCTCCCATCCTGGTTTTTGGCCTGATGAGAAACCCAAAGACTAAAGTTTGATTTGAATTTTAATGGTAACATTTGCTGTACCGTAAAAATCTGGAAGACACTTCCGCGCATAACGCTCCCCAGAAAACCACATGGCTTCTTCCATTAAACTTCACCAAGCATTGGCTTTGGAACTTGGACAGAACTTAATTGCAGCCTTCTCCACTTTTGGCCGGGCTGAGCAAGGAAGAAGGGGAGGAAAGGAGAGGCTGGCTGGAGTCTGAACAGAGCAGACACACATATTCAGCCAGCGGTTGAGAAGGACCTGCAGCCTGATCAGATCTGACAAAGCTGATTGGATTCTGGAAGCGGGTGCGGGATCTGACAAAGTTGGAGCTGGGTTAAAAGTTGAGAAGAAGACCTCAAGCCCCATCGGCAAACAAGGCTGTCTAGGGCTGCATCTACAATGCAGAAGGAATGCAATCTAACACTGCTTGAAATGCCAGGGCTCAATGCTAGGGAATCAATGCTAGGGAATCCTGGGGTTTGTAGTTTTCTGAGATATTTAGCCTTCTCTGTCAGAGAGATCTGGTGCCACAGCAAACTGCAAATCTCAGGATCCTATAGGATGGAGCCAAGGCAGCTCAAGCAATGCCATAGAATCATAAAGTTGGATGAGACCCCAAGGGCCATCCAGTCCAAACCCATTCTGCCATGCAGGAACTCAAAATCAAACCATCCCTGGAAGATGGGCATCCAGCCTCCGTTTAAAGACCTCCAAAGAAGGAGACTCCAAAATCCTCCAAGGGAGTGTGTTCCGCTGTCGAACAGCCCTTACTCTCAGGAAGATCCTCCTAATGTTGAGGTAGAATCTCTTCTCCTGTAGTTTGCATCCATTGAGACTCTGTGTCCTATTCTCTGGAGCAGCAGAAAACAAGATTGCTCCATCTTCAATATGACATCCCTCCAAATATTTAAAGAGGGCTATCATATCCCCTCTTAACCATCTCTTCTCCAGGCTAAACATACCCATAGGGAATCATGGTTTCTAGACCTTTCACCATTTTAGTCATCCTCCTCTGGACATGCTCCAGTTTTTCAACATCCTTTTTGAATTGTGGTGTCAAACTGCATTAATTCTGGAGTGTGGCAGCAGTCTGAGAAGAGTGCCCACAAATGCATTAATGCGTTCACAGAATCATAAAGATGGAAAGGCCTGCAAGGACCAAGTAGTCCAACCCTTTGACATGCAGAAATCCACAAGAACATCCCAAAGAAGGCTCATCCAACCTCTGTTGGAAGCCTCCCTTAGAAGGAGAGCCCACCACCCTCTGAGGGTTCGACATCCCACTGTCAAACAACTCTTACTATCAAGAATTTCTTCCTAATGTTTAGGTGGAACATCTTGTCTTGTAAAAGGAATGTGTCCGAGTCTCAGGAACAGCAGAAAACAGGCTTTCTCCACTTTGTACCTGCATCAGATATTTACAGATGGCTGCCGTACCAGTCCTCAAGATTGTCCTCCCCATGCTAAATATGCCCAGCTTTCTCAGCAGTTTCCTCATAGGGCTTGGTTTCCAGATCTTTGGCTGTCTTGGTTGCCCTTCTCTGGAGGCACTCCTTCTTCTCAAGATCCTCCTTGAAATGTGGCGCCCAGATGTAGACACAATATTGCAGGAGCTGGAGATGCGAGGAAGTGCTGAGAGGAGGACGACAAAATCTGGGATGGAGAAAGAAGAACCAGGTCGATGGGGACAATGGGGACAACTGAGGCTACCCTATGCTTTGAGGGGCTAGCTCTTATCTTCTCCAGTCATGGATCATGTACTCACCTATTTCACTTTCCCCATGAAGAACAAGTTGGAGGAGGAGGAGGAAGAAAAGGAGTTACTATACCAGGAGTAGGCAACCTTTCCCCTTTAAGGGCTGAGGGACTTCAGCTCCCAGAATCCCAGGAGCTATTGGCCAACATGGGACTATTGGCTAACATGGCTGAGGCTTCTGGGAGCTGAAGTCCCTTGGCCCTTAAAGGGGAAAGGTTGCCTATCCCTGTACTGTACTATACTATACGCACTGTTTGTTGTGTGCCTCCAAGTCTTTCCCAACTTATAGCAACCCTAAGGCAAACCTATCATGGGGCTTTATTTGGGTTTTGCCACTTCCAGCCTCTGAGGCTGAGAGAATATGACTTGCCCAAGGTCGCCCAGTGGGTCCACATGGCAGAACTGGGAACTGGACCCTGTTCTCCAGAGTCCTAGTTCAACTCTTAAACAACTACACCACACACACTCAAAATATGGAGGTAAGGTAGAGATGAGCCAGTCTGGCGTCATCGTTTGAATGTTGGACTAGGACTTTGGAGATCAGGGTTCGATCAGGAAACCCACTGGGTGACCTTGGGCAAGTCACACCCTCTCAGCCTCAGGGGAAGGCAATGGCAAAGCCTCCTCCGAACAACTCTTGCCAAGAAAACCCCATCCGTGATAGATTCTCCTTAGGTTCGCCATAAGTAGGAAATGACTTGAAGGCACACAACAAGAACAACAAGCTGGAGACCCAAAGGAGGTGGCGATGATATTCCTTTGCACTGTTAGAGCAGCGAGGGTTGATAGAGAACATTCTGGAAAAGAAAAAAAGCAGAATTTCATACTGGCTAAGTCACCTGTGCTGTTGTGATGCTGAGAAGCGAAATATGGCTCCTCTGCACAGATGCACAAGGAAGAAGAAGAAGCCAGCCACTTGGAAAAGCCCTTGACTTGAGTGTTTCCACACGCCATGCGCTGCTGGCACATGTATTTATTTTCCTGCCTCCCGAGGCCCTCCGACAGCTCCCAGGCGCCCTTCCCTTCCCTGGGACCCATGCGCTGACATCCCATTGACCCCTATGGCCCTGCTTCTCGCTTCCGCTCCTGTCAGATGGCTGTCCTCTCTGGGACGCTAATTGCAGGCCTCCGGCTCCCAAACTAGTTTGCAAGATACACAAGCAAGCTGCCTAATTTAAACACGGGGCCTATTTTTCATGCCGTACTGTAAACCAGGGAGATGACAGCAAAGTGACTCACTCACTCCTTTTCGTCTTCTAAACAAACCGCCCGCTGCGCTTTGGCCTGTTTCGCATTTGGCGCACTGCGGCCAGGGTGAGACAAGCCAGGCTTCCAGGTCCCCATCGCCAAAATAGCGGATGTCAATCAGGGTTCCTTGCTGCAATGCACCTTCAACTTTGACTTAGCAGTACCTTGGTTGGATTTCTTCAGAGGAGGCTTGCCATGGTCTGCCTTCGAGGCTGAGAGTGTGTGACCTTGGCTAAAGTCATCCAGGGAATTCCCAGGGCTGAGCAAAGGGAATTGGAACCCTAGGGTCCTAGAGACAGGGTGACCAGATATCTTCCTTTTCCCCAGACATGTCCTACATTTCATCCTGCTATCCAGAGAAACTACAAAACGTCCTCCATTTGGAGCATGACTGAGAAGCGTGGATGTATATTTCTAGGATTCTTTTTGGCTTTTATTTGCTCCTCCATTTTTCTTGAATGCCCTCCATTTTGGGGTGCCTGATCCTCCTTTGCAGTGAGGACATCTTGTCACTCTGCCTAAAGAGCCCCAGCATGGCATAATGCTTTGAGGGTTGGCTCTGGAGACCAGGGTTCGATTCCCTGCTCAGCCATGAAAACCACTGGGTGACATTGGGCAAGTCACATAATAATAATAATAATAATAATAATAATAATAATAATAATAATAATAATAAATTTATATCCCACCCCTCTGCAAAGCAAACATGCTCTCAACCTCAGGGAAAAGCAATGGCAAACCTCCACGAAACAAATCTTGCCAAGGAAAACCCCATAATAGGGTTGCCTTAGGGTCGCCATAAGTCGGAAACAACAACAAAGGCACATTGGCATCATAAGGATGCTGACCCATTGGGACACGGAAAATCTGTTCCCAGTGGCAGATATCAAGATTCAGTGGCAAATATCAGCATCCAGCTAAAGGTTGGGGATACCTTCCTGAACCACACACTCCCATGACATTTTCCCCCAGTCCCCAAATTTATAGCATTGCTATAGGGTCCCCTTAGAGTCACCATAAGTCGGAAATAACTTGAAGACATACAACAACAACAACAACAACAAATCCTTAAGTCCTAGTCCAAGACTCAAATCACTACATCATGCTGGCTCCACTTATGACAGCTCTCTCCTGGAGATGTTTTTGGATAAGCTTGAGAGAATGTGACCGGCTCAAGATCACCCAGTGAGTTTCCAAAACGGAGTGCAGATTTTAACTCTGGTCTCTCAGAGTCCTAGTCCAATGCTCAAAGCATTATGGCATTATTTGAAGGGAACTTGTGTTGAGGATCAAGCGAGCTTGTTTTCTGCAGCTCCAGAGATAAGGACATGGATCAATGGATTCAAACTAGAGGAAAAGAGATTCCACTTCAACATTAGGAAGAACCTCCTGACAGTAAGAAGCTGGAGGACCATCTGTTCCAGGGAGTGCTTAGATTGTGTCTTCTTGCATGGCAGAAGGGGATGGCCCTTGGAGTTGCTTCCATCTCTCCTATGGTTTTATGCAATATTTAAAGGGATGCCATATTAAGGGTGGAGCAAGCTTGTTTTCTGCTGTTCCAGAGAATAGGACATGGAGCAGTGGATTCAAATGACAGGAAAAGAGATTCCACCTCAACATTAGGAAGAACTTCCTAGGGTAAGAGCTGTTTATCAGTGGAAGATGATGTCTTGGGGAAAATAGATTTCTATGCAATATTTAAAGGGATGCCATATTAAGGATGGAGCAAGCTTGTTTTCTGCTGCTCCAGAGCACAGGACCCAAAGCAATGGATGCAAGCTACAGGAAAAGAGATTCCACCTAAATCTTAGGACGAACTTCCTGATGGGAAGAACTGTTTGACAGTGGAAGCCACTGGTGTGGTGGAGTCTCCTTCTTTGGAGGTTTCCAAACAGAGGCTGGATGGCCATCAGGCAGGAGTGCTTTGATGGTGTCTTCCTGCATGGCAGAAACGGGTTGGACTGGATGGCCCTTGGGGTCTCTTCCAACTCAGTGGCTTCATTATGAATTGCTGGGGTAGCGCACTGGCACCGTGGGGGCTGATGGTCACTGGAGGTGGGGAAGATGAGATCACCAGTAATGGAACCGGGGAATCACCAAAAACCTACACAGGACCCTTGTTGGTGTCTTTCCACATAGGCAATTTGCCCTACAAAAGTAGTTGGACATTTTGGCCTCATATGACATGTCCACATTCAGTTCCAGGTTGTGGAAGTATAGTAGCACATGCAGTGCCGGAGTACATAGATGCAAAAGTGCATCGTGCAATGCCATGGAAAGTTGCCGGTTGGGGGATTCTGGGAGCCATAGCCCAACAAAATAGCTTTCCCAACTCTCCAGGGGTAGTTTGCTTTAAACTTGCTTCCATGGGAATCACCTCTCCACTATCACTTTGGGCAGAGATTTGGCTGTGTAAGCTGCATGCTATAATTTCCCATCCTGGCTTCGGAGTACTGTGATGTTTATTTTATTTTATTTTATTTTATTTTATTAAGGAACCACTTTATCTCAAAAATATAAATGAATATTTTTAGTATGATTCATTGCACTATGCTGGCATTTCTCTTCAAGTTGGCTCTAACATATGATTACCCCATGCTAGGCTTTTTTTTTTTAATGGGAGGCAATATTGATTTTGGGGAAGCTTTCCCTTGCCTTCCTCTGAAGCTGATACAGAGGCTTTGTCCAAGGTCACCCAGTGAGTTTCTGTGGCCATACGGGGATTCAAACCCTGGTCTCCCAGAGTTCCAACCCAGCACTCAAACCATTACACCTTTGACATCCCTTTAAGTGCTCTAGCTCCATCCTATGGAATCCTGGGATTTGTAGTTGCATAAGGTCTTTAACCTTCTTTTCTAAAGGATGCTAGTGCCTCACCAAACTACAACTCCCAGGATTCTGTAGGATGGAGCTATGGTGGTTAAAGTGGGGTCAGACTGCATTATTCCTACAGTGTAGATGCACCCCTGAATTCATTTCTTTCCCATTGAACTGAACTGAACTGTCCAAAATTTTTGTGCTGTGCTTCTGTTTGGTTGGAAAGAAATGTGGCAACTTCCAAGGAATGCTGGCTTTTTAATTGTCATCCTCAGGCTGCACACAAATGGACCTGCAGGCTTATCCAGATGATTTTTAAAATTATGAATTTTGAATGATGATTTTTTAAAAAGTGAATTGTTTTAATATGTGTATATGACTTATTGTTGTTGTTCCCCTCCTTAGTCCATGGGGAGAAGTGGGTAAAATAATAATAATAATAATAATAATAATAATAATAATAATAATAATAATAATAATAATAAGCTTTTTTGCCCATGATCCTTTATTGGTTGCAACTCTGCTGTAGCTGGGTCTGACTCTGAGGGCTTCTCTTCACAACAAAAATACTCCTCATTTGAATCAAATAGACTGCAATCCAGACATGTGGGGTGTCCAGTGGGTTTCTATCTTGGGCCCAGGGCTATTCAACATGATGAAGGAATAGAAGGCATGCTTCTCAAATTTGCAGATGACACCAGATTAGGAGGAATAGCT
>CM034708.1:1228217-1240703 GCA_020142125.1 Phrynosoma platyrhinos
TTCTTTTGGATTCTGTCTGCTTTAGACCCCGTGTGATAAGGTCCTATGGTCCTCTGAACAGCCATATTTCAATGGTCAGAAACTGGCAATGTGACAAACCAGGGGAGCCCTTTCCTAAGTTTATGTTACGGTGCCTAGATTTAGAGAGGACCACTGGAGCAATGCCCCAAATTGTCCGTCATTTATTGAGGGTGGGAGAGACACATCCAAGGAGGAGAAGCTTATTCATGTTTTCCATAAACTATCTTGATGATAGTTTATGGAGAGCCAGTGTGGGGTAATGGTTTGAATGTTGGATTACAACTCTGGAGATAAGGCTTCATTTCCCTGCTTGGCCATGAAAACCTCCTGGTTGATTTTGTGGGTGAGACTCACACACTCTCAACCCCCAAAACCCGGTGATAAGGTCACCTTAGGGTTGCCGTAAGTTGGGAATGACTTGAAGGCATGCAACAACAGTCGTGGTGAAACATTTGGAAAAGTGGGTAATCATTGGTGATGTTAATCTTAACTTGCTTCATTTTTCTCATGAAAAAAAAAATCAATGCTTTCAACAGTTTTCTTCTCACTGGGTGAGATTTTGAAAGGATTTGTGCATCCTTTGACATTTTGAGACATTTTATGTGATAAACACAACATTTTCTGCAGAAAACAGCCTCCCCTTTTCCACAAGAAATCTGTTTACAAAATGTCCCATTGGCCAAGACTCCATATTGCTGCAGTGTAGCATAAATAAGTCCCTGTACTGGATGCCACTATCATACAATACATGTGGATCACTGCTAAATGACCATAGTTGACACTTAGTTGTGCAGTTGTGATGCACAATCTGGTAAACCCTGGTACATGTTCTGTATGTAGACCTCCATTTCCATCCATTGCACAGTGTACAATAACAATACTCCAGATGCATAACCCAACATGCGCCTGTGTATGTTAGGACCAGGATTCTAGCATTATCTACCTACTGTTCTTATTGAGGAAGGGAATATTTACAAGTGTTCTGTATGAGCATAGAAAGGATGCATTCAGGAATCCTTCCTTCCTTCCTTCCTTCCTTCCTTCCTTCCTTCCTTCCTTCCTTCCACCAGGCCAGGCCTAAGCACATGTCTGAGGCTACAGAAGCCAAGAAATCCAGAAGAAGGAGAAAGAGACATCATAGAATAATAGCATTGGAAGACACCCCCAACAGCCATCCAGTCCTAGCCCAGTCTGTCCTTCAGGAAGAGATCATCCAAGCCCTCCCTGTGAGAGATGGCCATCCAGCCTCTCTTTAAAAACTACCAAAGAAGGAGACTCCATCATCCTCTGAGGCAGCATCTTCCACTGTTGCTAGAAATATAGCACATCCCAATGCAACAGAGAGTTAAGATTCAAAGGCCTACATAAGCAGAAGGGTCTTCACAGGCCGCTGGAAAGAGAGCAGCGAAGGACAGAGTTGGCTTCTCATAGGAAGGAATTCCACTGCCTGGGAGCCGCCATTGAGAAGGCCTTCCCTCCCAAGTCCTCAGCAAACATGCCTGAGATAGTGGTGGGACCAAGAGAAAGCTCTCTCCTGAGGAGCCTCAAACTCAGACAGGCTCACATTGGGAGATATGGTCTTTTAGGTAGCCTGGACCCAAATCTAAAGCTCTTGGAGGCTGGCCTTCACCCACATGCCTCCCAGGGGTCATTTCTAGGATGTGGGGAGATTGTCAGGAACTGATGGCCTCAGTGCTAGTCTTTGTTCCGATAGAAGAGAAACATTGAATCAGCCAGATTTACTTACCTGTTGACTCCTCATTCCACCTTGGACCACCATGGCCATCCAGTCCATCCCTGTTTTGCCATGCAGGAAGACACAATCAAAGCACCCCACAGATGTTGGAAAACCTCCAAAAAGGAGACTCCACCAAAATCTCCAAGGGAGTGCCTTCCATTGCTGAACAGCTCTTACTGTCAGGAAGTTCTTCCTAATGTTGAGGTGGAACTTCTTTTCCTGTAGTTTGCATCCATTGCTCCAGGTCCTATTCTCCGAAGCAGCAGAAAACAAGCTTGCTCCATCCTCAATCTGACCTCCCTTCCAGTACTGAAACATGAGTATCATACCACCTCTTAACCTTCTCTTCTCCAGGCTGAATGTACTCAGCTCCCTAGGTCTCTCCTCTTAAAGCATGGTTTCCCAACCCTTCACCATGGACCTAATCCTTTGGAAGCAACCAACAGGATTCCAGCTGATATCTCCAGCTGTGGAAATCAACAGCATCATCCAGAAATTACTGGGAAGCATTTCCACCTTGTCTGTATGTGTAATTCACGGCCCTGGCATTTTTGAGGCTCTTAAAAATAACACCCCAAACTTTTATTATGTTCTGAACTTATCGGTGTGGAACTGGACCAACCTGGTCCCACTTTCCCCCTCCGAAACTGGGAAACAGACGCACAGGCTGAACCTCCCCAGCCGCTGGCTTTCCCCAGTTTCTATTTGGGCTCCTCTGTTCTTGTGCCACAAATTCTCGTTAAGGAGTGATTTATGTCCAGGGACTCAAGGAAGAGATTACCACGTCCATCCATCAAGTAACCTCGATTAAAGGGGAAGAAAAATGAACCCACAATGGCCGCTAAAGTCTTTGCTAAAGAAAATAATGCTAATCATGAACAGGGCAGGAGATCTGAGAGCCAAACCCACTCCCAACAGCAGCTCTAAGGATAACAAATGAAGTCATGGACTCTTCGTCCTGTGGGATCCCTTGGACCACATCAGTCCAGACTGATAGGAGAATCAAAGAAAGACGCCAGTGTCCAGGGACATTATCTCTGCTCCGTCTGTGTGCCTCTTTCCCAACGCCGCCATGCTCTGCAAATGAAGGAAGTCGGCCTCAAAGGAAAGGCTTTGAAGGTGTGCCTTGCTTCCTGCAATCTTTGGTTTAGACTCTGCTCTCCTGTTATGGAGCATAATTTTACATCAGTGTGGCTCTGATCAAGCCAGCACTATACTGGTGTGCACCAGTGTGCAACCAGTCACACCCTGAGTAGGCCGAAGCTATACTGGTGTGCACCGGTGTGCAACCAATCATACCATGGCATAGATGCATAATACTCACCTGTATAGTTTTTTGTGGGTTTTTCGGGCTGTGTGGCCATGTTCTAGAAGAATTTCTTTCTGACGTTTCGCCAGCATCTGTAGCTGGCATCTTTTTCTCTGAAGATGCCAGCCACAGATGCTGGCGAAACGTCAGAAAGAAACTCTTCTAGTACATGGCCACACAGCCCAAAAACCCCACAAAAAACTATGGATGCCGGCCATGAAAGCCTACGACTCACCTGTATGCTTGCACACTCATGCCACCTCTGAGAAAGCATTAAACAGCTTGCATGATGGTATTTGTAGCAGCATTAGGAGATTAGATTCCCTCTGGGAATGAAGGAGGTCCACCTCAAAGGAGAGGCTTTGAAGCTGTGCCTGGCTTCCTGCAGTCTTTGGTTTCAATTTTGGACTCCTGTTATGTAGCATAATTTTACACCAGTGTGGCTGTGGGTAGGCCAGAACTATACTGGCATGCAACCAGTCGCTCAATGGCATCGATGTGTAATGCTTACCTATATGCCTGCACACTCATGCCAATGTGTTAACAGCTTGCATTATGGTATTTATACCAGCATTAGGAGATTGGATTTCCTCTGGGCATAAAGGAGGTCAACCTATTATTATTATTATTATTATTATTATTATTATTATTATTATTATTACACTATCAATATACATGGTGCTTTACAAGTAAATGACTTGAAGGCATGCAACAACAACAACAACAACAACAACAGGAAGTTCACTTTAGGGTGGCCATAAGTTTGAATCCACTTGAAGGCACAATTGCAGCAAGTTTAAATGAATAGGGAACCCCCCAGAACTGAACCCAGATGTGGTCCCCTAGGAAGGGATGGGGTGGAGGTTAGTCCTGCTTGCCTCTGTTGTCCTGGTAGAAGGAGAAGTGCAGAGATGGAGGGAAGGAGGGAGGAGGAGAGGGGAAGGAAGGATGGAGGGAGAGATGGAGGCCTCCATCATTGCCTTCTGCCCCCCATCCTAGGATCCTGCCAGAGTGGTAGCTCCCAGGAGCCTTTCCCTATTGTTCCTCTCCTCATTACTGTGATCACTTTTGCTTATCAGTTGCTGCTGTTTCCCATTACGCTGGGCCTGGACGTTTGCCCAGAGAGCTGCCGATTTGGCTGGCGGTGGAGGTCCCTTGACAAGCCTAAATTGTTTCCAGTTACTTCTTTGGAGTTGCGCTCGGTAAAGCATTCTCCTCTTCCCCCCAGGAAAGCTTCTGCTGATTCTTCTCACCTCGTTTCTCCTTTGCTACAGAGCCCCTCTGACCCTTGCCCGGCATTCTTCCTCCAGAGACCCACAACCTCTCCGCCGCGGAGATGGTGCATAGATTTGCGCAGCCACGGATGGCCAGGAGCGATTTCCAACCCAGAGCTGACACAAATCTTTCCGTCCTCTCGAGAAACCAAAGAGTGGAACAGGAGGAAATTGCCATTTCATTTCAGCCACACCTCTCTCACTGTTCTCTTAAGCTCTTTCCTTCCAGAGGCCTTTGCTAGCTTTGTTGGCAGTACAGGAACCAAAAATTTATAGGGTGCTTTTTTTAAAATGTGGGTGCAAAATGCTAGATGGTGTTTCTCACCTTTGCCCTTCCTGGAGGCAATTGTAATGGTTTCTTCCCCAAAATATCCATCATTCCTATGCACAGCTCTTTGACAGCTTACCACGTTGATTAGAATTATTCTCGGCGGAGAGACTGGTCTCAAAGCAAAATCAAGGGAAGTATAGTGTCTAGATCGAGGGAAGTCACAGTCCCATTCTATTCTGCTTTGGTCAGGCCTCCTCACCTGGAATAATGCTCTGTCCAGTTCTAGGCCAAACAATTCAAAAAGGATGTTGAGAAGCTGGAGCGTGTCCAGAGGAGGGCAACCAATATGATGAAAGGTCTGGAAACCCCCAAGCTCTATGAGGAACATCTAGGGAACTGGAAGTGTTTAGCCTGATGAAAAGAAGGTTAAGTGGTGACATGAGAACCATTTTTAAATATTAGGGAGGATGCCACACATAGCAATATTAGCTATGTTCCTATTGCTTTCTCCTTCATGCATAAGTTCTTCTACAGGAGCAGTTGAGCATTTTTGTCTGGGGCAGAATATCTTTATTCAATTCATGGTTGCAGAAGCAGAATGGCACATGTGTTGCCATTGTGCATCAGTGTGCATTGTGCATGTCTTTCACAATTCACACAGGTGTTCATGGATGTGCATTGTGCCTGGGTGCATGGACACACTGGTTTTGCACTTGGTTGCATATTTAGTGTCTTGGTTCAGCTGTGAAACATTTATTGTCATTCATCATAAAGGTTCTATGTGAAGAGATATAAACCATGCAACTCTGGTGTACAATCTCACCAATGGAAGCTTGCTGATACTTTTAAAAACGTTAATACATTGGCTAGAATGGGTGGCATCCACATGCAAAAGTTCCCAAGCAGAAGCTGATGGAGATTTTTTTCTCCAATGTAAAACATTTTCATCCAGTTTAAGGTCGCAGATGGAGGGTTGTGCTTGTGGTGCCACTCTGCTGGCAGGCTGTACATCCATGCACATGAACATTTGGTTGCACATTCAAATGTGCATTCGGTTGAGCTACTTTACCATCCAAGACAAGGTTTCATGGCACAAGCAATGTATAACTCTACATGTTGAGATTTGTGTTGTATATCCCCAATGCAGGATCTTAGCTACTGGATTTATGTCTTGATCCTGCAGCATTTTAAAGGAAGCTAATGTGATGTCCAGCCTGGACTGTTTAAATTCTCCCCTGCATTTTCCTTCATTTTCAGTTTAGTTTGAGCATAGGAATGTTCCACTGTATTAGTTTGGGGCTGTAGGAATCCCCTGCATTTTTCTAGTTTTGGTTTGCCCCTTCCCAGCAATCTTTGCTTTAGCTTGGGATTTTTTAGTTAGTTTTTCTTAGGCAGGCTTAGCTTCATTTGTTTGGTGGCAACAGGCTCAGGCAGAGGGAAAGGGCATTTCTTACACCTTTAGCCTATTTATTTACCATCAGCCTACTTATTTACCACTGCAGCCAAATTATTTACCTTCAGCCAACTTAGTTACCTGTAACAGTTAATTCCAATAAATACCAACATCAAAGAAAACAAGAGCATCAGAAGCTGAAAGACCCTGCACCAGCTTCATTGAGAAGGAGATCAGTCCAGGAACAAACCCAGAGAGATGACAACACTGAAGATCCTTAAACCTGAACTGTAAAGTACCTTTTATTTTAAGCCTATTAGAGCTTGGGAGGAGAAACCCTTTTTTTTTTTTTCTTTAATAAATTTCCCTCTTTTTGGACTTTACACTCAGCTTTGGAGCCTTTTTTGGGTTAGCGATTGATCTCACCAGGGTACTGGCATTGCACACCCATATTTGCCACCACCTTTAGTTGGGGGTGTCTTCACAGGGAAGCACCCAATAAAACCTGGAGAAGAAGCTGGGAAGAAATCTCAAGGTGCTCAACCGTTGGATGCTTTTGTTGGTCAGAAAGCCCAATAGGTTTTGTCCTGTATATGCTCTCAAAAGCCTTCTTTGAGGGCTATATAAGATCATAGATAGGGTTGTTGTTAATTGCTATTAAGCTGACTTCCAACTCATAGTGACTCCATGAATGAGAGACCTCCAAGTCTTCCTAAGAGACAGCACCTAACAGCCAACAAAACAATGCATAACGTAACATCGTATGAAATCATTTATTACAGTTATACATGCCCTATGGCCCGGATGTACCTTTCTGAAATATAACCCATCATTTTGCCCTGTCCTGTCAGGTGAATCCACCAATCCTCCCATTTGCCCCATTCCCTCCCTCCCAAACCTTTCTGTCTCCAGTCCCAGAGTTTGTTATGAAACCTCAGAGAATCTACTTTTTCCACCTTGAAAAGGAATGACTTGGAAAGTCGCCGAGTGCCAGAAATAACGCTGAAAAGGTTCCCGGTTTCAGAAAATAATTTGTTTCCATCCTTTGCCTTAATAGAAGGGGAAAAAACACCTTTCAAAAAAAGAAGGAGGAGGAGGAGCAAGAAAGAAAGAAATGAAAAAAAGAAAGAAAGAATGCTCTTTCCAAAATGTTTCCTGGTGCCTCCGTGTCTCATGAACTAAATCCCAGGCACAGATCACAGCCAGGACCTGGTGCCACCAAGAAAGTTTTGGATTTTAAAAAATAAAAAGCCATGCACACTCTTGCTGCCCCCTTCATTTTGCAAGACACAGATTGTCTCTCTCTGTACCAGTCCGAAATTGGGCCCATTGGAAAGTTGCCACGGACAAAGGTCCTTTCCACCACTTGACATTCAGCTTGTTCATCCCCTCCTTTTCCTCTCCTCCTCAAATCATTCCAGTTCTAATGGCATATTATATATATGGCATGTGTGTGAATCAATCTGGCTCTTTAAAGACTTTTCCATCCCGTAGTGTTTCTGGGAAATCAGGGACTTCAGCCACACAATGCAGTGGAAAAGATTCACTCCATGAAAGCAAAAACCTGTTGAATCCAAGGACGAGTCTTCAGGTAAAACTAGACCACAAGGAACACAGGGAGGGCTGTGGGTTCCCCCACATACATACACACACACACACCTTTGTTGTTGTGTGACCTCTGTCAGCCCAGCTTGACATAGAAGCTAAATGTCTCCCAAAACTAGAACTCCATAGCACTGAGCCATGGCAGTTAAAGCAGTGTCCAGCTGCATTATTTCTGCAGTGTAGATGCAGCTTCACTCTTCTACATAGAGCTAACTTCTGTTCTGCAGATGGCTTTGTGGTTGTCCTTGGTCCTTACTTCTTTCCATCCCGATTGTGATGCTTTGCACACCTGTGCCGCCTTTAAGGATTTTGCCCTGGCAGCCAATGCCTGCGATTCCCACAATCACATTCTGCCCCAGGTGTGAGTTAAATTTCTATGAGCTTAGTGTTGCTCTGGGCTTCCTCTTCACACAAGCTTGATTTTGCTAATGTGCTTCTAGAAGGAGGTTCAATAATGTACAGGAGCCAGACTTTTACTTGCAATTATGATGTCTTGAAATATGTATATATTTGATTTCTGCCTCACCGCTAGTTTCAGGGGAACCAAACCACTGAGTTAGTTTGAGGAAACTCCTCTAATCTGCAATTGGTCCAAAGGAACCAACAAGGCTGGAGCAACTAAGAAAACCTACTGATCTGAGAGAGTTGGCTTTGATTTTCGTACAAAGAAAGATTATCAGAAAGATTATAGCTCAGGGCTTAGCAGGGTCTCCCCCCAACACACACACACACACAAAATAGTATACAACTGATCTCAGACTCCATGAAGATGGAGCAAACTCCCTTTCCCTTTCCTTTATGCACAGACAATGCCCTTCACATGCACAGTTGTACATTTTGGCCCTGCATTAATGTTCATATTCAGTTCACAATTATGTAAATGGAATTCCACAAGTGTGACAGTCCTGCATGCATGCAAAGGGAACTTGTAGCACCTTTGAAACTAACAGAGCGAAGGAAGTTGTAGCATAAGCTTCCGTAGACTTGCTCTACTTCCTCAGATGCATGGAGTGAACAGGTGCCCAGGAAGGACCTTTATATGAATAGCCCTAGAAATGCAAAACTTGCGGGCATGGTGATGAGGTGACAGGTACAGTTTTAACAATTGCTTTTGAGGGACAAAGACAGGAGGGAAGATGTGGCCTGAGGCCAGGGAGGGTTGATGACCATATGAATGATGGAGGGAGTTTGGGAATGTGTTGTGTGCAGGCTGTGAGCCAGAAAGGCGACGAGATGAACTGGCCAGAGATCCCTATGAGGCTAAGGTGTTAACCAGCGTTATAATATGTGTAGTGTGCCAGGAAGCCATTGCCTCTGTTCAACCAACTGTTGATGGGCTGGAATTTGTAGACTGAATAAAACCCTGGAGCCTGGCTTCATCCATTAGGGCCAGGATCCTATAGTATGCCTGCATATATATGTTTGCAGTTGAGTGGAGGTTGCCCTACTCTACTTTTCTGCTGATTTCTGACATTGCACAAGCAACTGCGTATTTACCAGTGTGTCTCCTGGTTCTCCTTGCGCAAGCAACAGGGAGACAACCTTGTGTCTCTCCACAATCCCAGTGAATCAGGTGGTGCGCTGAAGGCACTGAAAAATAGGAATGCACCTTCACAGGATTTGCAACTGCTTGTGCAATAGTTACATGTGTGGAATGCCACTTATGCATAGAATCATAGAATCATATAGAGTTGGAAGAGACCACAAGGGCCATCCAGTCCAACCCCTTCTGCCATGCAGGAACTCCCAATTGTGATAGTGAACAGAATATGAACATTACATAATGGCCCCAAAAGGTACAACTGCACATGTAAGAGAACTTTGGGGGGTTGCAGACTGCCAGAAATAGTGCAAATTGAGTCCACTTTAAGGGTTAGGGTTAGTGCTAGGGAATCATGGGAATTGTTTTTTTTTTTCCTGAGACATTGAGCCTTCTCTGTCAGAGAGCTCTGGTGCCACAATAAAATACACTTCCTATGATTCCCTAACCCTAACCCTAACCCTAACCCTAAAAGTGGACTCAATTTGCACTATTTCTGGCAGTCTGCAACCCCCCTTACTTTGTCTTAGTAGACCACAGGTGGAGACAATAGTATGATGTGGTGGTGGTGGTCAAAAAAGCCAATGCAATTCTAGGATGCATCAACAGGAATGTGGTGTCCTAGAATCACAGAAGCACAGATTTGGAAGAGACCCCCAGGGTCATCCATTCCAACCTCCTTTGGCCAGGAAGTCACAATCCAAGCCCTCCCTGTGACAGAGGGCCATCCAGATCCAAAGAAGGTGACCCAACCACTCTCCAGGACAGTGTCTTCTACTGTTGAACAGCTCTTACTTTCCTCATTTGGTATGTAACACTACCACCCTATTCTGCTTTGGTCAGACCTCACCTGGAATCACGTCCAGTTCTGGTCACCACAATTTAAGAGGGACAAGCTGGAGCTTGTCCACAAGAGGGTGATCAAAATGGAGAAAGGTCTGGAAACTAAGCCCTGTGCAGATGAGCATGGGATGGAGATGTCTCAGAAGTGCTTTAGTTGTGTATTCCTGCTTAGCTGAAGGGTTTTGCACTCGATGGCCCTTGCAGCCTCTAAGATTGCATGACAGCCACAGGATTCTGGCCGCCTATTTGACGCCTGTGTCCATGATCATCGGCAAATCCAACATCAGGTTCTATTTTGCTTTCAACATGCTCTCAGTGTGCCTACATGCAGAAACAGAAGAACAGAGAAACAAGGATATCACACACAATGGTCTACCAGCGTTCCAAGGGAAGACGGTGGGTGGTTCTCCATATATCACGCCTGCTGTCTCCAAGGCAAGGAAAACGTGGTGTGTGAAGAGGTACTGTCTGACTCCGCTCAGCTCTCGATAAACAAGGTTGTAAACTTGAAGAGTCCAGGAATCAAGGCTGATTCCATGGAAGCATCTGTGAGCAAGCTGTGTGTGCGTGATAATGACCAATTCCACAGAGAAGTCTTCAAGTTCATGAACCAATGCGATGTTCTCCAGGAGCCAGCTGGCTGATCCAAAGCTTGGCCTTGAAGTGGCCTCTGAAGGAAACATCTGGAAAAGAAAAAGCTGTCTACAAGTCCATCAGCTGTCTCGTCAAAACATTCTTAATATTCTTCATGTCTGTGCATGTACGTGAGTATTGCAGAGAGACGATGATAAATAACCATGTTGCCCACAAGAACACAGTTTTTGTTGGTCACACAACAATGGCTGAGAAGAACCCATCTACCCTCTTGCATATGCATGCCTCTCCACTTTGTTGCTGTTGTTCTGTGGCTTCAAGTCGACTCCAACAAACGTCATGCCTATCCTGTGGTTTTTTAGCAAGATTCATTCAGAGGACATTTCTCACCATTGCCTTTCTCGGAGTCTGTGAGAAAGTGTCACTTTCCCAAGGTTGCCAGCAGGCTTCTGTGGCTCAGAGGAGATGCAAAGCTTGATCCAGAGTCCTAGTCCAACAGTCAAGCTGCCATGCCATGTTGGTTCACAGTTGTTGTTGTTGTTGTTGTTGTTGTTGTGTGCCTTCAGGTCAACCCTGACTTCCAGTGACCTTCTTACAGAGTTTTCTTGGCAAGATTGATTCAGAGGAAGTTTACATTGCCTTCTGAGGCTGAAAATGTGCCGCTTGCCCAAGGCCACCAAATTGGTTTCCATGGCTGAGCAAGGATCTGAACCCTACTTGTCTACACAGTCTTAATGCAATGCTCAAACCACTTACACCAGTAGGAAACCTACTTGGTGACCATGGACAGGTTACATGTATGACAGAAACCTCCTCTGGAGGTTTTTCTTTTGCCAGAAAACCATAGGATGGGGTTGCCATAAGTTGTAGCTTACTTTAAAGCACATAAGCAGGTGGTAAAAGATGTCTATTTGTCACTGTATGTGATATGCATTACTATCAGATGTTGCATGCAGCACGCTTTGGCCTGAATCCTGTTAGTTCCAACTAGTTACTAGTGTATTGAATCCATTGAATCAGCGGGACTTACCTACATGTTGACTCACCATTTAATGAATGATTTAATGGGTCTACTCTTGTTGGGACTAACAAACCAGATTTGGGCCTTTGTGTCAGCCTGGGATCTGATGAGTCTGGGCTTAAATTGTGAGTCTGATCACTGAGGCACATGCAGCTGAGCAAATGCTCTTTGAGAAGGAAAATGGTTCAGCTGTCTGGAAAGCACCTTTCCTTGCCATCTCCAACCAGAATCTCTAGTTCTGGGGCAACTAGTTAACACAGAACCATTCCCAGACTAAATGGACCAAATACTGGGATGCACAATAGAAACCAACTTCTCTGTACATAAAGACCCATGGCATGGAGTGTACACAATTTTGTTTTGTTGTTTACATGTATTTGGTAGTGGGGAAGCAGTGAATTGGGCAAGATTTACTTTAAAATGTGCAGGGCTTAAAATTTTAGTTGTTGTAGCTGTTGAAGTTGTTTTTACTGTTGCCTTGTTTAAATGATTTATGGTCTTAATCTGCAAGTACTTTAAGCTGTTGATATTGCTATAGCTATATTGATGGAGTCACAGAGCTGGAAGGGGTCCCAGGGGCCATCCAGTCCAACCCCACCTGCATGGACTACACAACTGAAGCCCTCCTGAAAGATGTCCATCCAACCTCTGCTTAAAGACCTTCAAAGAAGGAAAGTCTACCAACCTCTGTTCCAGTTGTCAACAGCTCCAACAATCAAGACGTTTTCCCAAATATTGTCAGAATCTCTTCTCTTGTTTGCTAAGCATGGCTAATCGAATCACAGAATCATAGACTTAGAAGGGATGGCAAATTCCATCTTAGTCTAACCCTCTGCCATGTGGGAGTTCACAGCAAAAGCATCCTTGAAAAGTGGCC
>CM034708.1:1302733-1317374 GCA_020142125.1 Phrynosoma platyrhinos
GAGGGGCGGGGTATAAATAAAATTTTATTATTATTATTATTATGATAATTTCATGCTGAACCAAGTTATCTATAATGCATTATTAAATCCCTAAAGGAACACTTTCAACCTCTTGTTGAATAATAATAATAATAATAATAATAATAATAATAATAATAATAGTAGTAGTTGTTGTTATGTACCGTCAAGTCAACACTATCCTAGAGTTTCCTTGATCAGATTGCTTCAGAGGAGGTTGTGTCTTTACCTTCCTCTGAGGCTGAGAGAGAGTGACTTGCCCAAGGACACCTGATGGGTTTCCATGGCTGAGCAAGGAGCTTAACCCTGGACTCTGAGAGTCATCCTAGTGTAGTGGTTTGAGCACTGGACTGTGATTTTCATGACCAGTGTTTGAATCCCTGCTTGGCCATGGAAGCCCACTGGGTGACTTTGGGTAAGTCACATTCTCTCAGCCCCAGAAAACCCAATGGTAGGTTCACCTTAGGCCCCCATAAATCAGAAACAACTTGAAGGCATGCAACAACAGGAAGAACACCTCGGGAGTTCTAGTCCAACACCCAGATCCCTGCCTCATGCAATCATCGTCCAATATGGCAACCCACTCGATGGTTTTCTTGACAAGATTTCTTCAGAGAATGTTTGTCACCATTGCCTTCCTCTGAGGCTGACACAGTATAAGTAGCCAGTGGGTTTCTTTATCAGTGACTTGGATGAAAGAATAGAAGGCATGCCTCTCAAATTTGCAGACACCACAAATTAGGAAGAATAGCTAATACCCCAGAAGACAGGATGAAAATTCAAAATGACCTTAATAGATTAGAAAGCTGGGCCAATGCTAACAAAATGAATTTCAACACAGAGAAATGTAAGGGACTACACTTAGGGCCAAAAAATGAAATGCAAAGATATAGGATGGGGGACACCTGGCTTAAGGAGACTTGTATGTGTGAAAGGGATCTAGGAGTGCTAGTAGACCAGAGGTTGAACATGAGTCAACAGTGTGATGCAGCATCTGAAAAAGCCAATGCGATTCTAGGCTGCATCAATAGAAGTATAATGTCTAGATCAAGGGAAGTAATAGTGCCACTGTATTCTGCTATGGTCAGGCCCCATCTGGAATACTGTGTTCACACAATTCAAAAGGAGGTTGAGAAGCTGGAGCGTGTCCAAAGAAGGTCAACTAAAATGGTGAAGGGTCTGGAAATCATGGCCTATGAGGAACGATTTAGGGAGCTGGGTATGTTTAGCCTGGAGAAGAGACAGTTAAGAAGGGATATGAAAGCCCTCTTTAAATATTTGGAGGGATGTCATATTGAGGATATGGAGCTAGCTTGTTTTCTGCTGCTCCAGAGAATAGGACTTGGAACAATGAATGTGAGCTACAGGAAAAGAGATTCCACCTAAAGTTTAGGAACAACTTTCTGAGAGTAAGAGCTGTTGCTCAGAGGAAGACGCTCCCTTGGAGATTTTGGTGGAGTCTCCTTCTTTGGTGGTCTTTAAACATAGGCTGGATGGCCATCTGTCGGGGATGCTTTGATTGGGAGTTCCTGCATGGCAGAATGGGGTTGGACTGGATGACCTTTGTGGTCTCTTCCAACTCTATGATTCTATGATTCTATGGCTGAGTGGGAATTTTGAAGTCTGGTCTCCATGATGGCTCTAAAAGAAAAGAATTTTTTTTTTCTTAGTATGATTTCTGCAGAGCTAGTTTTCCATTGCTTTCCTCTGATGCTCAGCGTGTGTGACTGGCACAAGGTCACCTGGAGGGTTTCCATGGCTGAGTGGGAGACTCAAACCCAGGTCCAGATGTGTCTCGCACAGATGTAGCAATGGATTAAAGCTCCAGGAAAAGAGATTCCTCCTCAACATTAGGAAGAACCTCCTGACAGTGAGAGCTGTTCAAGAGTGGAAGATGCTGCTGTCTCAATGGAGGCTGGTGTATCCTCCTTCTTTGGAGCTTTTCAAGCAGAGGCTGAATTGGTGCCAGGGAGGGCTTGGATTGTGTCAAAATGGGGTTGGACTGGATGGCCCTTTGGGCCCTCTTTCCACTTCATAATTCTATGATTCCATGAGTTCCAAGCGCCACCAAATCCAACCTTCTTTTGTCAGAGAAGGAAATCCACAGCAAAAGGTCTGGCCATTCAATCCCCAGTTAAAAACCACCAAGGAAGGACAGTCCAACCTCCAAGGCAGGAGAGTCAACAAGGAGGCAAAGGTCTTTGATTCAATGGGTCTACACTGCAAGACTGGTGTAGAATCTTGGCCAAGAGTTCAATGGCTCCAAGGTTCACTTCAGCAATAAGCTTTCTCAAGACTTAGGGCCTTTGCAGACTGCCAGAAATAGTGCAAATTGAGTCCACTTTTAGGGTTAGGGTTAGTGCTAGAGAATCATGGGAAATTTTTTTTTCTGAGACATTGAGCCTTCTCTGTCAGAGAGCTCTGGTGCCGCAATAAAATACAGTTCCCATGATTCCCTAACCCTAACCCTTAAAGTGCACTCAATTTGCACTATTTCTGGCAGTCTGCAAAGGCCCTTAGACTCTTCATCTTTCTTTTCTTGTCTTTTCTTTGGACCTGGAGCAAGACAGAGGCGAACATGAATTATTGCTGTTATTACAAGCCCCTTCCGTGTTTCGATTGCAGCGCCTGGTTCTTAAACTCTCATCCACTTAACCTTCTGCCTCCTTCTTGTAGTTGCCATCGGTGTGTAGTTCTTCAGGAGATGCTGGAAAACATCACGGTGGCTTCAGGCCAGCAGACATGCCAGGAGAAGAATGAAATGATGCCCGGTCTCCATGCATTTGGTTGCTGTTGTTGCCGTCAATTGCCTTCTAGCGGAGTTTGATCCATGGAGACTTTAGGAATAAGAGCCCTCCAAGCCAGTCTCTCCTCAAGCACCTTGAACAGCTCTTGCAGAACCATAGCCCTGGTTTCTTTGGTTGCTTCAATCCATCTGGAATGCCAGCCTTCCTGTTTTAGTCTTCCTACTGCCTTCCACTTTACCAAGCGTCATAGGCTTTGCTAGTGAATCCTTTCTTCTCATGATACAGGTAAACTATGGCAACTTCAGTTTAGTCATCTTTGCTTCCAGTAGGAATTTGGGTCTGATCTGCCCTAGGAACCACCCATTTCTCTTTCTATCAGTCCATGATATTCCCAGAACTCTTCTCCAGCACCACATCATCTCAAATGAACTGATTTTCTTCCTCTCTGCTTTCTTCACTGTCCCGCTCTCACAACCATACATAGAAATGGGAAATACGATGGCATGAACAGCCCTAACTTTAATATGTAATGTAATGATATATCTTGGCTTTTCAGGATCTTGTCTACTTCCTTCATAGCTACCCTTCCAAGTCCTAACCTTCTGCTTTCTTGACTACAGTCTCCACTCTGATTGACGATTGAACCATTGATCTATTTCTATGCTTTAATTGTCTACTTTGAAGTTATATCAATCAATTGTGGTCATTATTTTTGTTTCCTTGATGTTCAGTTGTAAACCTGCCTTTGCACTTTATGCATTGACCTTCTTCATATATTTTCTGTTAGTATTGAGGTGTCATCAGCATATCTTAGATTGTTGATGTTCCTTCCTCCAATTTCCTCCTTACTAACTGTTTGACCTTCCTTACTAACTGTTCCAATTCCTGAACGACTTCTGCTAATATTATGGTGTCGTCCACATATCTTAGGTTACTAATGTCCATTAGGGATAACGTTATTATCTGTCTCATCTGTGCCAGATCTTGTCCAGTGTTCCCTGTGGCTGGATTTCCTAAGGCTGGCTTCTCTGATCAATCTCTCTGCTTTGGTTCTGCGCAAGAGCACCAGGCCCAGGTGCTCAGGTGCCCCAGGTGTGTCTCCTACTGAGCTCTGGTCCAGAGCTCCATGCTTTGGATGGTGCTTCTACAGCAGCATTGGCACTTGTAACTTCTTTTCCCTGGCCACCATGCACACTTCAGTGAAGGAAGTCGGTGTGTGTGTGTGTGTGTGTGTGTGTGTGTAGGAACCCTCCTCTTCTTTGCCTCCCCCCCCCCATCCTAAATTTACTACCCAGGGCTGCTCTCCAAATTCCTCCAAGAAAGGCGGGAGAAGATGATTTATTTCACAGCCACCTTGGCAGGCTTCCGCCAAGAGCTTTTATCATAATTACAGGTGTAAAACGCCAGGGCCCATAATTTTTCAAAGAAATGGCAGAGGATTACATTTCTCTTCCTGAACACACGAAAAACATTTGATGTGCAGACCTAACGGCTTTTAAAACAGACGTTGAATGACAGAGTGCTCTTGCAACTTAGGCGAGCCGGCAGAAAGCAAGGCTCCCTCTCGACAACGGTTGCAACTCCAACTCCATCGGGGCAAGCTGGTCTTCATTTATGGCAATGTTGATGTCCCTCCCTATATCTGAAGATCCCAGGGTGGCTTCCAATAAAGTCAATTTAAATCAATAAACAAGCATAATTCTAAAAAGCTAAGAGTATGTCGGATCATCTACCAGTTAAAAAAGCAGAGCTTGTATCCAGTATTATACAACTATCGATTTGTAACATAGAGTTACGGATCCATAATTGATCTGTATTGAGTAAGGATACATGGTTTTACTGCTAACCTATGTAAATACCACCTCTGTCCTCTTTAAAAGCCAGGAAACATAGAATCTTTTAGAATCCTCAATGGTCTGGAAACCATAAAGCCCTATGAGGAGATAAACTGGTGTTTAGCCTGGAGAAGTGAAGGTTGAGAGGTGATATGATAGTCTGTATTTGAAGGGAGGTCATGTTGAAGATGCAGCAAGCTTGTTTTCTGCTGCTCCAGAGAATAGGACACAATGGAGCAATGGATGAAAGCTCCAGGAAAAGAGATTCCACCCCAACATTAGGAGGAACTTCCTGACAGTAAATGCTGCTTGACAGTGGAACATACTTCCTCTGAGAATGGTGGAGTCTCCTTCTTTGGAGGTCCTTAAACAGAGGTTGGATGGTCATCTGTTGGGTGTGCTTTGATTGTGAGTTCCTGCATGCCATACTTGAGTTGAACTGGGAGGTCCTTGTGGTCTTTGACTCCAAATGACATCACTCCAAATACTTAAAAACAGGGCTCTCATATCCCCTCTTAACCATCTCTTCTCCAGGCTAAACATACCTGGCTCCCTAAGTCTCTCCTCGTAGGGATTTATGATTTCCAGACATTCCACCATTTTGGTCGCCTTCCTCTGGACACGCTCCAGCTGCTCAACATCCTGGATTAGGCAAAGGCAGCCTATTGGAGTGTCTCCATCCCTTCCTAACAGCAAGTGAGGCTGTAACCATCAAACACAGGACCACTCTCATAAGTCATAGAATCATAGAATCATAGAGTTGGAAGAGGCCTCAAGGGCCATCCAGTCCAACCTCCCCTTCTGCCATGCAGGAACTCCCAATCAAAGTATCCCCGACAGATGGCCATCCAGCCTCTGCTTAAAGACCTCCAAGGAAGAAGTCTTTGCCACAGCTTTGCTCACTGGTGGGAGGAATGATGGAAACATTGTCCTCCTTGCACCCTGACCAGCAGCTGAACAGACCTCCTTTGCCTGACCCAACAGTTGGATCAGAGGAAGAGGGGTTTACTCAGGTGCATCTCTTTCACTAAGTAGCCAATCTAGAATTCTGGTGCAGATAAGTTAAAACCATTTAAAACAATTCAAAACAGTGCCAACTATAGCACATGCACAACCGAGCATGTGTCTCATGCACTTTAAGTCACACTGTCTCAGCCTCAGAGGATGGCAATGGCAAACCCTCTCTGAAGAAACTTTCCAAATGGAGAAGCTTACAAAATAAAATCTAAAAACACTGATATACATCCAAATTCATGCTTACAAGGGGTTATTCAGGTGGTGAAATTAATCCCAGTAGAATCTAGGTTAACATGCATTTTGGATGCATCTCATTAAGTATTTTTGGGGGGGATGCCAACCCCCAACCCCCCCACTTAACCCAAAATAATTGTTTCAGATTTTCCCCCAAGTTTTCCTAAAAGGTTTGGATTTTCGACTGTGTGGATAACCGATGCAAATAGACCCAGGATGTCTTGAACCTGCTTTGAATGCATTCTCACCATTGACTCCATCTTTATCCGAGTGCCGTCAAATGTGAGCAACCGAACTCACAAAGATGCGAAAAGATTTGGATTTTTGGCTGTGCGGATAACCAAATGCAAAGAGACCCGGGATAAACTGGAAATGTGTGAGTGAGATTATTTGCAAAGTTGCCCTAAAAACACCAACGTGTCAACGACCCCTTACAGTGCACCATGCTCAAAAGTGGCGGATATTTTGGAATCCCTCCTGGGGAGAAGGTGGAAATGGAGGACAGGGCCTGGGAAAGGAGGACGGCCGGTCACCCTGCGCATGGGATCTTCTGAGGCTGGCCTTTCCTTCTCAGGAGGCAATTCTTTCGGCCTCTTCTCCGGCTCCGTCTTGCGACCGACCGCAAGGAGCACAGGGTTATCCCAACATGTTCTAATGCACTCTGGGGTGTCTTATTACTTGAAATATGCGGCACAAATAGAACTCGGGTAGCTTATCTTGGCCCAGCTGCTTTCTATAAAAAGTCTCTCTGCCTGGGCTTTCTTGGGGGTTCTCTCCCCATCCAAGGAGGATCTATTGCCTTCCTTCTCTTGCTTGGCTTTCTCCAGAAGGGTTCCAGCTGTTCAGGTTCTGCTGGCCTCCTCCTGGGCTACCAGAAGCCCAACTTTGCACGGCTTGGGTGGCCCACAGGGGACCCGAAGGCCAAGCAAATGGTTGCTCTTGGTGCTAAGAAGAGAACCATTCAGCTGGAAGTCCTACTTCTTCCCTAAACTTCTTTTTGGGAGAGCCACTGGGTCTGCTTCGTCATGAAAGGAACTTCGGATGGAAACCCGGGCCAATTTGTGATTGTCCTTGTTTTTCTACCATTGGGAAGGTGTCCCTCCTTTTCAGAAAGTTTTTAAGGAACGTCCTGGGGGTGTTGCATTGTTTTAAAGAGTATGGTGCTTTCTTAAAAGTCCCTTTATCTTTATTTAAATTGTATTCTACTTTTAAACAAATGATCTGTTTTAATATTGCAATAGTTCAATTCCATTTTAATTGTCATTTTTGTAAGTTCTTAATCGTACTGCATTTTTTAACTGTAAGACACTTTGAACTCCAATTTTGGAGGTAACAGCATGATACTACTATTACTACTACTAATAATAATAATAATAATAATAATTTTGTCAATATTTAGTGTTGCTTGCCAACTACTTCTAAAACTGTAACCTTTTGTTTGGTCATTATTGATTTTCAACAACTGAGATGTTTTCCCTTCTTTTGTTTAATTTCTGGTTATAATGCAAGTGTTGTTTTTCTAAACTTCAGTTACTTGTGGATACATGTTGAACCCAATATGTCTTGTAAGTTTCTTTATTACATGTGTATATCAATAGCCATACCTAGTTTAATTGTATTATATATCTGTGTGTGTGTGTGTGTGTGTGTGTGTGTGTACTCACGCGCATGTGTGCTTGTGGTTTGGAAATTTGTGCCAAGCAGACACAGACCTGCAAATTTGGAGAGGTGGCATCAACGCTGCAGGCTGGAAAAGGCTAGTTATCCCTGGCAAAGAACAGCGGTGCATAGTGCTTTCTGTGCCAGTGGAGCTGTGACTCCGTTCTGGGCTGTAGTCCGAACTTTAAAGGAGCTGCCCAAGGTGCTGAAGTTATTGGGGGTTGTCTTCCAATTCAGCACCTTGGACAGAAACTTTAAGGTTCCTACTAGAAACCAGAGTGGACACAGGAGTTACCAGAAAACACAAACACTGCAGAATTAATCCAGTTTGACACTGCTTTAACAGTCATGGCTCCATCCTATGGAAACCTGGGACTTGTAGACTAAGTCCCAAATGGCAAATAGGCTTTGGAAACTGTCTGGTTTTCCGAGGCTTTGACTGAATCTGCACTGAAGAAATGATGCAGTTTGACACCGCTTTGACGGTCACAGCTCCAGGCTGAGGAACCCTGGAATTTGTCATTTGCACCAGAGCTCACTAAGAGAGAGAAGCTCACAAAACTACAAATCCCAGATGCCCACTGAATGGATCCATGGCAGTTAAAGTGGTGTCAAACTGCATTAATTCTGCAGTGTAGATGCAGCCACAGCGTGAATGTGTTGGCTACACTTAGAAACATGTTGCCCAGTGAGTGAAGCGGGATGATGGAGGCACGGATTGGATGTTAAAGCCAGGAGAAAGGTCTGGATGATGGGCTGAGAGAGTGTCCCAAGCAACAGGTTGGGTGATGTAGGAATCAGAAATGAAAGACAGGTCCAAGGGGGTCAAGAACAAAGCTTGGGAAACTTCGTTTTTGGACTCCGACACGCAGAATCCTTGAGATTTTGGACTTCAGCTTCCAGAATCTTACAACTCTGAGAGAAAGAAAGATAAAAGTGAGTCAACCAGCAGAGCCTGGGAAAGTTTCCTTTTTGGGACTCTAGTTCCCATAATCCCTGAGATCTTGGTTTTAAAAACACCCATCACTTCTAATTCGTGAGAGAAAGAAACACAAAAGTGAGTTAACAGCACAGATTGGAGGGAAGGGTTCTTCTTGGGGATCTGAAGACACGTTCCCTGAGATTTTTGACAGCCTCAGCCGCCAGAATCTCTAAACCATCATGCGTGTTGCAAGCTGTCGAAGCTCCACCGGCTTCTTCATCAGGCCAAGGTGTTAAAAATAAATCATACAGGAGAAGGAAAGGGGAAAATATTGGCCACGTTAGTCCTAGCCCTGCATGTAGAATCATAGAATCATAGGACGTTATCACACGCGGGTCTCAAAGCGGCAAGAAAGCGGTATGGAATCAATCCAGAATCAACCCCACAAGACGGAAATGGCTACCAGACGCAACTAGCATCATTGCGCAATTGACGAAACCGCGATAGATACGCTCCCGGGAACCGTATCTGCCGTTCACACACAAACGAGAAGATCCCTTACAGAACCCGGCAAGGATGTTCTTGCACATGCGCAGAAACAGGACAGCCGCAGCTGTCACTTGCCGCGGCTGTAACACACACCCCCCCCTTCCAAGCGACTCTCTTTTCGGCTTGGGTTGGAAGGGACACCCCCCCTTCCGAAGCCTGCGCGGGGCCTGGGCTCCACGATACGTATCTCGTGATCAGACATACGGCTAAAGCAGCATGATTGCGGTATCATTCTGGTCGCGCAATTGCAATTCCTCAAGAAACCGAAATTCAAAAGAACGGGGATCATGCAGCATTGGGACGGGGATGATTCGGGGATGGGCAGGGTTCTCTGCGGAAAAAGAACTGGAATGGGACGGGGATGATGCTGGATTCTTTCTGCTTTAGGCCCCGTGTGATAACGTCCATAGAGTTGGAAGAGACCACAAGGGCCATCCAGTCCAACCCCATTCTGCCATGCAGGAACTCAAAATCAAACCATCCCTGACAGATGGCCATCCACCTTCTGTTTAAAGACACCCAAAGAAGGAGACTCCATTAAACTCCAAGGGAATGTATTATTCCATTGTCCAGCAGCTCTGTCAGGAAGTTCCTCCTGAGATTTAGGTGGAATCTCTTTTCCTGTAGCTTACATCCATTGCTTTGGGTCCTAATCTCTGGAGCAGCAGAAAAACAAGCTTGCTCCATCCTCAATATGGCATTCCTTCAAATACTTAAACAGGGCCATCATGTCACATCTTAACTGTCTCTTCTCCAGGTTAAACATACCCAGCTCCCTAAGTCTCTCCTCAGAGGGCTTGGGGGTTTCCAGACCATTTTAGTCGCCCTCCTCTGGACACGCTCCAGTTTCTCAACCTCCTTTTTGAATTGTGATGCCCAGAACTGGACATAGGATTATTCCAGGTGAGGCCTGACCAAAGCAGAATACAGTGGCACTATGACTTCCCTTGATCAAATACTATACTTGTATTGATGCAGGCTAAAATTGCATTGGGCTTTTTAGCTGCTGCATCACACTGTTGACTCGTGTTCAACTTGTGATCTACTAGGACTCCTAGATCCCTTTCACACGTATAAGTCTCCTTAAGCCAGGTGTCCCCCATTTTATATCTATGCATTTTTTTTTATTTTTATTTTTTTTGCCCTAAGTGCAGTACCTTACATTTTTTTAGCTTTGGCCCAGTTTTCATTTGCTCAAGACATTGTGGTTGTCATCCCCAGTTCAGATGGCATGGAAGGGTATTCCTGGATTTAGATGAGACTGCACTGTGCTGTATGGCCAACACTGCTACCTCTGGAGATGCTTTGTGGAAACAAGTCTAAGGTAATCCCAGTCTCTGAGAGCCGGCGCTGGAAAACAGGTCTGGACTCTTATTTCCTCCCCCCAAAATATTAACAATGCTTTGCCTCTGTTCCTTTCTCAAAGACACATCATTCCTTCCCTCCTCCTGTTGTTTGAAGGTCCTGTGTGTGCACCTGGCCCTTATTCTGTTTTTTAGAAATTTATGTGTGTGTGTGTTTAAAGAACACTCCCCCCCCCAAAAAAGAAACCCACATCAGAGCTCTGTTTGACCTCCCCACCAACTTCAAAAGTGGAAGAAGGCCTTCCACCAGGCGAGCTTTACAAGCGTCTTAACAACCCCAGCGATTATTCCTGAAAGGAAAGAAGCTGTTTTCTTGCTCCTAATCAACATGAATCTGGCAAGCCAGCATCTGGAGTTTTCCACATGTCAGCTAATGGCCGTATCCTATTTTACAATTGGAGGGTAAGTCCCAGGGCAGGCTCCCTTCGCTTTGTTAGGCTTCCAGCCCTCAGGTCTGGGCTTTCTCCATGCCTTTTCAAAGGCCGCCTCGCCTCGGGGGAAATTCGGCACATCCACTTCTGTGCGCATTGCGCCGAAGGGGAAGGAGGAAGGCATGCTCCCAAATGGCTCCCACTCTGGGGCTGAGCTCATGTTCGGCCCCAGAATAAACCTCCATTTATCTTCCAACCACAAGTGGAGAGAAACCAAAGATGCTCACGCCGAAATGTTTTCTCCACATGCCTTTGCAGCTTGTTCCAGGTGATGTTTCTTCTCCAAACCGCCGGAGAGGTCCGGCCTCCTTCCCAAACTGGTTGCCATGAGAGGCTCAAGGCCGTGTCCACACAGGACAAATACCACGTCCTTCCCAAAGCCATCCCTCTGGACGACGCAGGGATCAATCCTGGTGCAAGTTGTCCAAACCACGTCCAGCCAGTTCAGCACCGAACCTGGGGCTGGTTGTTGTTGTGTGCCTTCAAGTCCTTTCCTATCATGGAGTTTTCTCGGCAAGATTTGTTCAGAAGAGGTTTGAGAGAGTGTGTGTTCACATGGCCAAGCAGGAACTCAAACCCTGGTCCTCAGAATCGTGGTCCAACAACACTCAAACCACTCCACCACGATGGCTCTCGAACCCACGGTATACCCTGCTTAAGCCAAATTTTAAAAACTCACATTTTGCTCTGCATCTTCCCAAAAGACCCAGAGCCCTCTGGAATGATGGCCAGCGACTGTTTACAACGTGTGCTGCTGTGCCACAACAAACTACAAATCCCAGGATTCCATAGGATGCAGTCAAGACAGTCAAACTGCTTTAATTCTGCAATGTGGCTACACTCTTACGTCCATAGTTTCTCCAAGTGGCTTTTAAAAGGGCCATTAAAAGAAGTGGGTACCGCTGTACTATTTTCGAAGTCACTCTTGAGGATTCTTTGGACCTCACCTGAGATCTCTTGAGCAACAGAAAGCATTTTGTGGCCAAGGATGGGCTGGGGCTTTGTTTGTTTGTGTTATCTCTTTCATTGTGTTAGAAATGCACTTCTTGGTTGCATTCCACCATCTCCAGTATTAACTGCTGTGAAGCTGGAGGCAGACAGGTTACAAGCCACAATTAAATCTAGCCAGCAAGAGAAAGATTGATCTTCTGCACACATTTGAAAATGTTTTTATAATTTGGTATTCTGTCCTCCTTTGAGTCTCTTGTGAAAGAAAAGGATGAAGGATGAACTGGGTGGAGGATTTGTAGCCTCGCTCTTTCCTTCTGTCCCAGATGTTCTGCAGCTGCCTTTGCAGGGCCTTCCAGCCTTCTTTCCCAACCTTCATTTCTTCCTCTACAAAAAAAAAAAATGGAGGAAAAACCTTTGTTCCCAGAGTTCCTACGGAATCCACTGGGCCCAAATCCGCTTGGTGCCCTATGCCCAAGTACGTTCCCATAAATGCTCAGTAAAATGAAGAGTTTGACGATACTGGTATCGCTATTCAGATTTCTCAGTGGCCACCTCAAGATCTATGCAAGAAAACCCATGAAGCTGGTAAAGAGAAACTGAGGATGCGTCTACACTATGGAAATACTGCAGTTTGACCACACTTTAACTGCCAGGGCTTCATCCTACACAATCCTGGGATTTGTAATTTTTGCCAAACACCAGAACTAAAGACCTTGCAAAACTGTGATCCCAAGGTTTCCATAGGATGGAGCTTCAGCACAAAGTCTGGCAGAATCATACCACAGAATCATGCTGGTGAAGCTAGAAAATGCCAAGGAGAACACTTATTCATTTCAGGTAAGAGAAATAGCAAGAAAATCCTATTATGGGAAGGATCCCGGAACAGATCCCTCATAGCCCTACTATAATGCTCCTACCATAAACAATAACAATAAATAAAGATGTTTGTCTGAAGCCTTGGGTAGCTCTTGCCAGTCAGTGCGAACAACGCTGAGCTAGATGGACCAAGTATTTGTCTATCTACCTGACGGCTCCGTGTCTCCCTTTTTACATGAAAGTGATGTGTAATATGGCATCACTTGGGCTAACATAGAAACAAGCTTTCATTTTTCAGAACTGTATGCCTTGGGACTTGCTTTCCTCAACAATAAATGGGCACTTGATCTATATTTACACCAAACATGTATCTTCCTCCCTGGCCTTCTGATAGCAAGGAGTCTAAAGGAAATCTGTGGAAGGTCAGTTTTGATGCCAAGCCTGGAAAAATGATGCAAATATCTGGTTGGGAAATTTAGTTGAATGGAAAGTTACCCCAGTGCATGGGCAAGGTAAGGTGACCTGGACCTTCTATAAAAATCCATCAGTGATACCTTTATTGGCCAACCCAAATGCACAATGCATACTTGTTGCAAGCTTTCGAAGCTCCATGGGCTTCTTCTTCTTCATCAGGCAAGATGTTACAAACCAAATAGGAGAAAAAACCATTGGAGATGTCAGTCAGATGCCTACATGTTGTTTCAGTCTTTAGTTAAGATGGTAGTAAATGGTGGGGAGGATATCTTTTGCAGGCAGGATCCTCTTCCTTCTGGCCATGATGGGACTATAGGGAGATTTGCCAAGTCCAGGAAATTTAAAATCCACTTGCATCTCAACAAGGACCTTCTATAGTAGACTGTATGAGTACTAAACTCAGTGCTCCCCTTTTTTGTTTTTATTTTTTTTCATATTCCAATTTGTCAGAACATGGGACAGAAATGCATTCCTTTCAATAAAGCTGGATCCTAAATTCATCAACACGGTCTCCATATTTCTCCTGGATTTACACTGGGGAAGATCATTCTCCCTTCAGCGCTAAAAGGCAATGGATGACAGGGATGGTGGTTGAACCGATGCTTTCCATGCATCCAGTTAAAGCCAATGCTCAACTGGCCCAGGATGAAACAATAAATAAGAAAAACAACAAAATCGTCTCCAGAAACCAGTATTTGGAACACCCTGGCCTTTGGAAAAGCTCCCTTCTTGTGAATCACCCATGGAGCAAAGCTTGAAGCAGCCAGGTACTCATGTGCTCATGAAGTCATAGCATGGAAGGGCGTTCGTCTTTGAGACGTCTTGCGGAATTAATTGTGAGAATCCATCTGTGCAGCAGGGTCGAAAAACATTGTTTTGTCTCTCGATCTGTTTTGATTTACAGCCTGCTGTATCCTTGAGGCTTGGCCTGGAGAGGGATAACAATTATTCAAAAACAAGCACACATGTACAATTGCGTTGGGTCACTTTGTGATCTTGCTTGGCACTGTGGTTCCAGCTGCTTTGAGGACCATTGGTCCAGAAAGTCTGATAAATGTAGAAGAAATGGTAACACTCTCTTCTGCTTTGGTCAGGCCTCACCTGGAATAATCCTGTGTCCAGTTCTGAACACCACAATTCATGAGGGATATGGACAAGATGGATTGTGTCTAGAGGAGGGCAATCAAAATGGTGGAAGGTCTGGAGACTCCAAGCCCTCTGAGGAGTTGCTTAAAGAGCCTGGAGAAGAGAAGGTTAAGGGTTAACATGATAGCCCTGTTTAAATATTTGAAGGGATGTCACATTGAGGATGGAGCAAGCTTGTTTTCTGCTGCTCCAGAGAATAGGACACAGAGCAATGGATTAAAGCTACAAAAAAGAGATTTCACCTAAACATTAGGAAAAACTTTCTTGAGGTAAGAACTGTTGGACAGTGGAAGATGCTGCTGCCTTGGAGAATGGTGGAGTCTCCTTCTTTGAAACTTTTCAAGCAAAGGCTGGATGGCTACCTTTTGGGGATGCTTTGATCATGTCTTCCTACATGCCAGAAGGGAGTTGGGCTGCATGGCCCTTGTGGTCTCTATGGACGTTATCACACGGGGGAAATCTGCTGGTTAATCCACAC
>CM034708.1:1462132-1476749 GCA_020142125.1 Phrynosoma platyrhinos
GTGTAACATTACACTCATGGATGTAGGGTCTGAGCCCTAGTCTAACAAAGAAGGAAAATATATGCACACACACACACACACGTTTTTCAAGACAACTCTCTCAACCCTGAGATGTCTCTCCATGCCTTGAGGACTGGAGAAAACAGCCCAGACTTGGAGATTTGGAAACCTATGAGTGGCCATGGAGCCCAACAACATCTGCCCTTGGAAAGGGGGCCTACAGAAGGTGGCAGTTCCTAATGGAAAGTTCCTACTAGAAAGTTACTTCTCACTTTCTTTAAACAGTCTTTGCCAGTTCTGAGGGAGGGGACGCAGGATATAAACAAGGCAACATTTACTGCTGAATCAAACCATCTTGTTTCCCCATATATCTCAGATTTAAAGCCCTAAAGCCCTAAGTTCTGGACAACTTCTTCCTCTCTTTTCAGAGACCCTCTCAGAGACCTCCTTGCAGCAGAGTTTAATCTTAGGCCAAGATTCACATCCCACCAGCATAACTCCCACAAGACTGCAAGGGGATTTGAGGTGTCTAGATTGGTGATGGGTAGGGAGAACTTTTTGTTCTCCAGGACCACCATGGAGGTAGACCTAAGTCTACGAAAGTTGTATGCTACAACTTCTTTCACACAGTTCGTCTCAAAGGTGCTACAACATCCCTGTGCATGCCATGGACCACCATGCAACTAGTGTAAGGAGGTGTCAGATCGGAGACCTTCTTGCGTAAGCCAGTAAGAACTCACATAACTGGCTGGTTATGCAAACATGTCACCAACAGGATTCCATCAATCCCACAAGATTATGAAGGAACCAAGGGGTCCAAAAGGAAGGGGGCAGAGCTGTGCCCACACAATCTTGAATTACTGCACAATCTGATGGAACATTGCACTGTATAAGGAGGTCTCAGAAAGCTCCTTACCCAAGACAATAAAAATGCCAAGCATTTGAATAACTATGCAAGCATAAGTCACCACTAGGATTCCATACAAAATGAGGCAGTCTGTGGTGCAAATCACCTGCTCTCAGCCTCAGAGGAAGGCAATGGCAAATCTTCTCTGAAAAAAATCTTGCAAGGAAACTCTATCATTAAAGAGTTGCCATTAAGTTGGAGTCAACTTGAAAACATATACAGACACATGTTAATAGATAGGACTTATGTGTGGGAGCCAATGTGGTCCAGTAGTTTGAGTGTTGGATGAGGAGTCCGGGAGACCAAGGTTCAAATCTCTACTCAGTCATGGAAGCCCACGGGGCAACTTTGGAAAAATCACATTATCTCAACTTGAGAAGAAGGCAAAGCCAAGCCTCCATTGAAGAAATATGGAGAGGGCCAATACAACTGATGTAACTTTGAAGGCATTTGGAGTCTGTGTGTTGGACTAGGACTCCAGTGGACCAAAGTTTGAATCCCCATTCAGCCCTAAAAAACCCACTGTGCAGCCTCGGGCAAGTCACATTCTCTCAGCCTTAGAGGAAAGCTATGGCAAACCCCCTCTGAACAAATCTTAGAAAGAAAACTCTGTAATAATGGTTTACCTTAGGGTCTCCATAAGTCAGAAATGACTTGAAGGCACATTACAACCTCCTCTGAAGAAATCTTGCTATGAAAACCCTATGATAAGCTATAAAGTGGAGTTAACTTGAAGGCAGATAACAGAAACTAAGAACAGGACACCAAAGAACAGGACAGATTAAAATAGTTGGGACTACCACTAGGATTTTGCCCATATTCTGTACCTCTTAAAATCATAGAGTTGGAAGAGACCACAAGGGTTATCCAGTCCAACTCCTCTTGGTGAATCTGTTCATACGCATGCATGAATATGTTTCTTTATAAGCTGGTCAGAACAGGCAACCTTGGTTGGGAAGTGCTATCCATTTCCAGAGCTGCCATCTGAGGACAGAGATCCCGAGAAAAGAGATCCTGCCAAGAAGTCTCCATGCCTTTCAGCATGACAGGGTCAACACATCTGTGAACTACAGGTGTCTCAACCCCTACGTCAGCCCCCAGCATGAACATCTCACACGTTTTGGAGAAGCTCATTAAGAAGAGAGAAATGGAGACAGGGAGGTCTAAAGGAGATCCTGTCTCATCCATGGAGCAATTGAGGCATCTTCTCCCATGGCTTCTGGACATCAGCCTTGGGGAGCGGGGAAGCGTCAGTAATTGAAACTGGCTTGCAAGGATGCCGAGAATCCAGGAATCCTGACTCTTTCTATAACCAATGAAAATGCTTTTTCTACTGCTGTTGAGCTCTCTGTCCTGGACACCTGCTTGGCTTGTCTAGATGCAGGACTAATTTCAGCCTAAATTAAAATCATGGTTCCAGCTCCCAGGTAGGCTCCTGGCTCTGGGCCCTGTAAAGATGGACATTAACCTTGGCTGAAATTATTCCCATGTATGTGAAGACTTGGAAGAACCTAGTTTGGAGTGGAAACAAGGATGGCTTGAGAAGCTTCATCTCCAACAGAGCACTGCTCTTCACACTCGCTAGCTGCCCAAGACCCCAAGACCACCAAGGTCTTCACTGCATGCTTCTACAAACCAGGCTGATTGGCCTTAGTCACAGTCAGAAACCGAGAGAGTCCTTCAAGAATCCCCTTCTCGGCTAGCCTACTCGTCACTGGCTAGGAATCCCTGACTATGGCAAGGAGATGAGAAGGGAATGGTACCTCCTGTTGGGGACGTCTAGCTGAAAGGAAAGAACGACATAAAAAGGAAATAAAGACATAAAAATGAGGTCCTTATATCATTTCCTGGTGAAAGAGAGACATTCTCAGGGAGTGCGAGAACATCATGAGGTTCAAGCACTCTGAAATAAACACGCAGAGAACCCCGATCCCTGACCTATTCCTGTCTGTCCTCAGAAAGGAACATCTTGTCCTGGGCCTTGTCCAAAGTCACTTCTAAATGATCCAGTCTCTGAGTGTGTTGTGGCATCTTCGTCTTCTCCTGGTTCACTCTGGAGTGAGAGAGGATGGAGGGTTCAGGTGAGCAAAGGTCACCTTGCTATGGTGTCGTCCAGATAAAGAAAAACAGTGTCCCCCTCCAAAGGCACAAAGGGGTCCAGAGTGACTAAGATGCCCAAGATCTTGGCAGAGATTGAAGGGGAAAAACTTGTCCTCAAATGCATCCTGCTAACTCATGTCTGATGGTACAAAAGCTCTTCTGGTAAAAGCTTTTGCTATACGCCAGGGACGGGGAGTCACACGGCCTTCCAAAACTTGTTGCACTACAGTTCCCAGTATCCTGCAAAATTGGTTATGTTAACCAGAAGGCTGGAAGGAGTTGCTGTCTAACAAGAGTGGCGCAGCCACACTTTGAAAGGCTCTGCAATATATGGATAGGAAATAATCCTGATGCTGGACTACTGATGAGACAAAGAATCTCCATTTAAAAAATAATATGTCATGAATATTAAGTCTTAAATTTGTTGTGATGGTTATGGACTTTCAAGTTGGCTTTGACTTAGGGTGATGCCGTCATAGAGATTGATTCAGAGGAGGTCTGCCACTGTCTTCTTCAGAGGCTGAGAGAGTGTGATTTGCCCAAAACCAACCAGTGGCTGAGCAGGGATTCAAACCCTGGTCTCCAGAGTTCTTGTCAGAAACTAGAAATACTACCCCACACTAGCTCGGTTTGTTTTCCTGGCAGGATTTCTTCAGAGAAGATTCAATATTTTCTTCCTCTGAGGCTGAGGAAAACCTTCTGGCCAGGACTTGCCCAAAAACCATGCAGTGGGCTTCCATGGCAGGGCAGAGATTCGAACCCTGGTCTCCCAGAGTCCTAGGCCAAGACCCAACCACTCCACTGTGCCAGATACACATCTCTAATTCTCTCTGAATGGGGACAGGGAAGGGGATGAATCACCCAAAGCCACTGGGATCAGGAGAAACAGTCGATGGTTCTTGTGTCTAGCAAGCAAAGGACTGATTCTCTTTTTCTCATGAAAAGGGTTTAGTTGACAGGGACCTGGAACTGAAGGCAATTAGAAAGATACCATGCAGAGCATGGTGTAATCCACAGTGAACCCTGGATCATGCTTCCATGCACCAGTTTGAATCTCAGTCTATGGGTGAGCAAAGGAACCTCACTGGGAATCCACCAGCCCTCAGAGGCTCAGATCCAAAGTGAGTAAATGAGAAGAAGGAGAAATAATGCATCCTACAGGATAGTTTTGAGAAATGCCACATAATCTTATGTTTTCCAACTTTCTTCATAGAATCGTAGAATCAAATGACTCCAAGGGCTACCCATTCTACCAAGTAGGAAGACACAATCCAAGCACTCCCAATAGATGGCCATCCAGTATCTGTTTAAAAACTTCCAAAGAAGGAGACTCCACCATTCTCCGAAGCAGTAGCATCTTCGACCATTGAACAGCTCTTACTGTCAGGAAGCTCTTCCCAATGTTGAGATAGAATCACTTTCCCTGGAGTTTGCAACCATTGCTCCAGGTACAAGTTTCTAGAGCAGCAGAAAACAAGCTTGCTCCATCCTCAATGTGACACCCCTTCAAATATTTAAACAGGGCTCTTAACCTTCTCTTCCCTAAGCTAAACATACCCAGCTCCTTAAGCTACTCCTTAGAGGGCTTGGTGGTTTCCAGACATTTCACTGTTTTGCTTGCCTTCCTCTGGACATGATCCAGCTTCTCAAAATCTCTCTCGAATTGTGGTGCCCAGAACTGGACGCAGTATTCCAGGCGAAGTCTGACCAAAGCAGAATAGAGTGGCACTATGACTTCTGGGAAGAACATAAAAGATTGAATACCACAAAGGTCCCTATACCACTCATCTTCATCCTCTTCCTCCACCACCAGACCTGAAGGGAAAACTTGATGAAGGTGCTCTCTATGGTTCTGAATCTTATTTCCAAACTAGATTCAGCACCATGGAAAATCCAATGAACAAATGAGCAATGAGCAAAACCTCAGCATGGATTCACAGCTCCACTGCCAGGGAAGTCACCAACTGTCATTGGCAACATCATATTCTTGCCAAGATGTATTGCAGTTCTGCTGCTGGAAATATGAACGCTAAGAGCTCTTTGGTACTGGAACAGACTCCTTTAAAAGATGGTGAACTCGTCTTCATGAGAACTTTTTTTGTTGTATTTTTTGACAAGCATTAAATAGCTAGTTTTCAGATGTGCTTCAACAGTGGTTTCCGACACAACCTAGCAGAAAGTGGAGCTACATGGCCCTTGCAGTTTCTTCAAATTCTTTGAGACAAGAAGGATGTGGACAAGCTGAGCATATCCAGAGGAGGGCTACCAAAATGGTGAAAGGTCTGGAAACCACCAAGCCCTATAAAGAGTGACTTAGAGATCTGAGTGTTTAGCCTGGAGAAGAGATGGTTAAGAGGTAATATGATAGCCCTGTTTAAATATTTGAAGGGGTGCCATGTTGAGGATGGAGCAACAGAGAATAGGACATGGAGCAATGGATGCAAACTCCAGGAAAAGAGATTCCACCTAAACATTAGGAGAAACTTCCTGACAGTAAGAGCTATTTTGACAGTGGAACAGCTTCCTTCGGAAACTGTTGGAGCCTCCTTCTTTGGGTTTTTTAAAAGAGAGGCTGGATGGGAGGGAGGGCTTTGATTGTGTCTTCCTGCATGGCAGAATGGGAATGGACTGGATGGCCTTTGGGTTCTCTTCCAACTCTAGGATTCTATGAGTACAATTCTAGAAGAAGGGAGATACTTGCACAGTTCAGTTCCCTTTATTTGGCTCTGTCCTGTTAAACCCCTGGTCTCACTCTGGGGAGAAGTGCACCCCAACAGGGATATGTATCAAACTTGCAGTTTTGCAGTGTCAACTTTCGGCTCTGAACTCTGTGACTCCTTTTCTTTATTTTTCCCAGACATAATGTCCCATAACTGCAATAATCACGTTCCAAAACAGAATAACTGATAGTGTGAAGGAGTAAGCACAGATCAAAGGAGCTGGAAAAAATGTGAATATTGTCCTGGACCCCATGGAATACTTTCCTTCAGTTTCCAGCCCTATCGACCCTGGACTTGATATTGATCTTCCTTGTCCTACCCCTAACTGTCGTGATTTACCTCTGCTCCCCGTTGATTTTTTTTTAAACTTGTTTTTAACTTGTACTGTATTTTTGGATTGTCTTGTTCAATGTTGTAAGCCGCCTTGATCAGTTCTCTGGAAAGGCGGGGTATAAATAAAACTTTTATTTTATTTATTATTATTATTATTTAAGTGGGGAAATGTTTGGAGGAACCATTTGGCTACTGGCCTCTGATGTTCCCCAAAGCGGGTCTGCTGCCATGACTGCCTGCATGGGTGCTGGCCATTGTGTATTTGGGATATAGTCTTCCCTGCCAGCCTCAAAAACTGGGGAGCGGAAAGACACGACAGAGAAAAAGGATGGCAAGGGGTTGGATTGGATGGCCCTTGGGATTCTCTTCCAACTCTAGGATTCTATGAGTCTAAGAAAAGCAACTTTTCAGCAAATTTTCTAGCGCTGAAGTGAAGGAATTTTACAGGACAAGTTATGTTTTTAAAAACTGCTACTCAAGTGATAGGAGAGGTGATATGATACCCCCCCCCCTTTAAATATCTGGTAGGGCTATCAAGGGGAAGATGGAGCTCTCTGTTGTTCTCGGGGGTAGGACCTGATCCAGTGGTTCAGATTTCAAGGAAGGAGGTTCCTATTGAACATTAAAAAGAACTTCCTGACAATAAGGGATCCTCAAGAGTAGGAGAGACTCCCTCAGACTGTGATGGACTCTCCTTCTTTGGAGATCTCTAAGCAGAGGATGGATGGTCACCTCTCCAGGATGCTTTAAATGTAAATTTCCAGTGGACTGAACTAGATGGCCCATGAGGTCCCTTCCAACATTTACGATTCTACAGTTTCCAAAGTCCTGCACCTGTACCACTGCAGGGGAATAGTTTTCCAAAGTTCTCTATCTTCTGACCAACTATGTTGTGTGGTGGAGCTCTTAATATCCTGCCTAGTTTCCTCACTGACTTCAGCATCCACCAATACCACTTCCCAACCCACAGAATCGCCAACTCCTTTTCAGGACCCACAACCATGCTCAGATCCAGAATCAGATATTTAGCCTCCACTAGAGTAGTCATTTTTCAAAGTCATTTTTCCTTTGTTAAACTTATTGTTTTGCATTGTCTGAAAATCCGCAAGAATAATAAGAAGAAACAGTAGCAGTAATAGTAGTACTAGTTGTCATCATTGGCAATTTCAGCTATGCAGTTATTAAGAAAACAGAAGGATTAACACTCCTTTTCCTCCGTCCCACCATATGATTACCTGGACCGGAATGAGAGGTTCCTTGTCATCGATATCAATAAGAACATCATCTTTAGGAGTCAGGCTGACATCATCTGCAAAATAAATAAATAAATAAATAAATATTTGTTTAAAAAATTGGAGGGAAATGGCAAGTTTGAGGAGGGAAGGGACTTGACCCATATGGAAACCACATGTAATTCTGTCTTTACCTTGATTCACCCTTCCTCAAGTTATTTTCCTTTAATTTTCATTATGAAAAGTCAGCAGCTACTCAATTTACCCACAAAAATTCTTCTCCAGAGGAAGGCAGGGTTGGGTGGGCAGCTTACCTTTTTTCATTTAAATCAGGATTTTGGGGTTTAAACCAATTTTTTTTGCATGAATGTATAGGGCTGCATCAATATAGGATTAAATCAGAAAATTAAGTAGCAAAATGCAGTTCAGATGTGATGGCCACTAGCTTAATTAATTTTAATTATTTTTGAAAAAGTGCTCTTTTAAAACAAGTTGTTTTGGTTGAACTTATGTTAGCTGAAGGATCTGTTTTCGAATATCATTTTGCACACTATCAAATAAAGTGATTAAAAAGAAGCAAGTGACACTGGATACTGATCTAACAATGAATCATCTGGCAACAAACTGCTGAAGTTAAAATGTTTAAATTCCAACAATCATGGTTGTTCCAATAAGAAGGTTGGAAAATAGTAATAATAGACTTTTTAAAAAAGATATGAATAATCAATTTTTTAAAAAAAGGAGTAGGGTTTTTTTTTTTTTAATAAAAAAGAGTCGTTTGATTTAAACCATGTTTGAAGGTTCTCCAGGCACATGCTTTCTTGTAAAGAGATTTTCCAATTGTATGAGTGCTTATTTCCTGCAATCCTTTGCAAGCTCAGTGTGCAGTTGTCACCAAAACCTATCTGTTAACCCATTTAAACCATGGTTTAAACCAACATGGTTTAAACCAGCCAATATTGGTGGGAGACTTGAGTGAACTAGGGCTTGGTGTGTTCCAACTGGGAGACATGCTGCATCACTCATCAGACAAGTTTGACACACATGAAGCTACTGCAAAGGACAGCTTATTTAAAACCTCCACCAGAGAACCATCACAAAACCAGCATGGCCAAGGGCTGCAAGAAGAATGTATCTCTGGCCTCAATTGTAGTAAAATGTGATAGGGAAGTCTAGAGTTAAGATATGGGAGCAGCTATCTTCCTCCCATTGAGGAGCTCTTGCTGTCAGGAAGTTAAAATCATAGAATCATAGAGCTGGAAGAGACCCCCAAGGATGGTCCTTGAATACAACTGTTCCACATTGGACAAAATAGGGACATTTTTGTATGCTTGTGAATGCGTAAGGCCACCAGTGAATGGTTGCATAGCTTCAGTGCAACTGTATATTTCATGACACAGGTATTAGGGAGGACTCACCATAGAATCATAAGAGTTGCAAGAGATCCCAAGGATCATCCAGTCCAACTCCATTCTGCCATGCAGGAAGACACCATCAAAGTTCTCCCTGTGAGAGATGGCCATCCAGCCTCTGGTTTAAAAACCTCTAAAAAAGGAGAACGTGGACAGGAGAACCCCTTGGTGGTGGTGGATGACATTTTGCTTAGAGATGGCAGTTACAGATAGAAGCTGAGATCCTACGTAGCGCTTGCAACACAGAAAAAGGCAGTTCTTGACACATTTTGGACATCAGTTCCCCGAATTCCTGACTGTTACCCAAGCTGGCTGAGTCTTCTGTGAGATGAAGTCCAAAACTCCTAGAAGCCCAAAGTTTGAGAACCACTAATTTATATCCTATCTTTCCCCAAGAGCTACTGCAGGTATTAAAGGAGCTATCCATTGAATTCTGTCGCTCAAACAGGTTCAGCACCTTGGACAGCACTGAAGAGGGTTCACTTCCACACCAGCATAGAAGCTGTTAGCTGCCATTGGTGCCTCATTTCATTCTCAACAAATACTACTACAGTATCTTTCATTGGCTTCCTTACCTGCGTGTGTTTCAGGAAAGGCAGCCTCCTCTTTGTAGGGATCACAGAAGAATCCCTCCAGCGACCGGATGGTGCACTGGCCCACCACTGGCTTTCGGCCAAAGGGCCTGTTGTCAATGACTTTGAGGATGATGGGGGGACTGTAGAGGTCTTCTCTTGGCAGGCGCTGAAACAAGGGAAGCCACAGTTAGCACAGCAGGGAAGTAAAAGTGGAAGAGTAGAGGGTTTCTTCCCTGTCTCCTACCTCTTGAGTAAGAGAGAGGACCCCCAGGTTTCTGTTAACTTCTGCCACTGCTCTCCAAGAACCCCTTCTAGGGACAACTCCAAAACTGAGGAGAGAGGACAACCAAAATGGTGCAAGGTCTGGAAACCACCAAGCCCTATGAGGAACAGCTTGGGAAGCTGGGTATGTTTAGCCTGGGGAATAGAAGGTTAAGACGGGACATAAGAGCCCTGTTTAAATATTTGTAAGGATGTCATATGGAAGAAGGAGCAAGCTTGTTTTCTGCTGCTCTAGAGACTAGGACATGGAGCAAAGGATTCTAACTACAGGAAAAGAGATTCCACCTCAACATTAGGAAGAACTGCTTGAGAGTAAGAGCTGTTCAACAGTGGAAGACGCGGCCTTGGAGAATGGTTAAGTCTCTTTCTTTGGAGGCTGTTTTTAAACAGAGGCTGGACAGCCATCTGTCCCAAGGAGGACTTTGATGGTGTCTTCCTGCAGGGCAGAATGGGGTCGGACTGGGTGACCCTTGGGGTCTCTTCCAACTCTAGGAGTCTATGATTCTATGGTTTTGTGGGGAAGCTGGGAGTCTGGACAAAGAGTTCCAAGGGATGGCAACCTCCTTCTTTGGCAAGTTTTTAAACAGAGGTTGCATTGCCATCTTTTGGCAGTGCTTAATTTGCATGTTCCTGAATAGCAGGGGTTTGAACAAAATGGCCATTGCAATCCTTTCCACCTCTATTCTGTGCAACTCCCAAACAGGAGCTGTGGTAGCTGGGGGATTCTGAGAGCTGCAATCCAAAAAAGAAACTTTTCCAAACTCTTAACAAGTAGATAATCCCTTACCACCTCCATGAAGAGAACAGAGATGTCAAAGTTGGGGTTCTTCTTGAGGTTCTTGATAACGCACGACTGAACCATCTGACCGCCGCACTCCACCTGGAGACTGGGCGAAGTCACGCTGGCCAGCTGGTAGCTCTTCATACTGCGGAGTCCCCAGGCCAAGATCTGTGGTTGGAGAGAAGAAACAAGACAACAAGAGTGCCAGGGAGTAAGGAATTTCTGCAACCACTGAGCAAAAGGAAAGAGACTGAGGTTCTGATGCGGTCAAGTCAGATCCTTAGATCCTTTTCTGATCCTTCTGTGATGTATGGGTTGTTGTGATACTCTGGAAAATGAAAAGCAGTGGTATAGATCTCCCTCTTTTTGCATTCTGGCTACATTAGGCCATGCATTTTTGCATTTGGGGCCTGAGGAGCATACAGTCTTTCATCATCTAAACCTCAGAAGTCTAACCCTTATTGCTGGGACCAAGCAACTGTGTCTTCGCACATCAGCAGCAATACCTTAGAGCAGTGGTTCCCAAACTTGGTCCTCCAGCTGCTTTGGACTTCAGCTCCCAGATACCCCAGTCAGCTTGGTCAACCGTCAAGAATTCTGGGAGATGAAGTCCAAAACATCTGGAGGACCAAAGTTTGGGAAACACTGCCTTAGAGAAATGCCACTTCTCTTTTCCACGAAAGGTTTGGAAACCCTCAGCAAGGTGTTTAGAAGGCCCTCTGCACCCACCTCGATGGCAGTACGTTGAAGAACGGGCTTGATTCCTTGGGGGACCATGTAGATATTGGGCTCTCGCTGTGGTGGAGGGTAAGGCAGGTCTGAATCCGCAGACTGGAACAGAAGAGAAAGCATGTGTCATGAAGAGCATACAAAGAGTCACTGTAGACTGGAGGAGACCAAAGCAAAGGCTTTCTGACCCAGCAGCCTCTTCCCATAGTAGCCAGCCAGTTGCCCATGGGAAGCCTAAGAACAGGACAGGAGCGCCATAGCATTCTCCCATGCAGAAAATGGGATTCAGAGTCATAGCGCCTCTGCTACTAGATATTAGGCTGCAGAATTGATGCAGTTTGACACCACCACTTTAACTGTTATCGCTCAATGCTATGCAATTCTGAGATACTTAGCCTTCTCTGTCAGAGAGTTCTCTAGTGCCACAATAAACTGCCAATCCCAGGATTCCATAGAATGGAATCATGGCAGTTAAAGAAGTGTTAAACTGTATTAATTTTACTGTGTGGCAGCAGCCTAAGGAGATAACCATTGTTACTATTGCAGTTGAGAGTTCCACTCCTCATAGTTCAGCCACTCTCCTGTTGAAGCCATGCTGGCAGCCATTACTACATCTTGTAGCAGTGAGTTCCATAGTTTAACTATGTACAGGAAGAAGGCATACTCTCATATTTGTCCCAGATCTCCTGCAATTCAGGTTCCTTGGATGCTCCCAAATTTCAATATTCTGAGGAATGGAGAAGAAAAAGTCTCCCTAATGTTTTAAATAATTCCCCCTTTTCTTAGCTGCCACTGAATACCCAATCTGCCGCAAAACTGTATTGGATATATTCCTTCTTTTTTGTTATTGTTTTATTATGTTTTTAAAATTGATTAGTTTAATACTTTTTTAAGGGTTGGGTGAGTTAGGGTGTTGACATTGATGTTTTATTGCTGTGATGTTTTATGATTGTAAGCCACCCCGATTGCGTTGCAGAGGGGCGGGAGAGAAATAAATTATTATTATTATTATTATTATTATTATTATTATTATTATTATACTTTCCCATGGCAAGACAAACGCAAAGCATCTTTTCCTTTAAAAAAAACAACAACACAGGGACCTAGACTCTCTGTCCTGACTTGAACTCCTCCTTTGCAGTGGAGACCAAGAAGGAGAAATGTAGTAGCAAGTTTTTTTGTGGCCATGTTCTAGAAGAGTTTCTTTCTTAATAGCAAGTGCTTGTTAAACCGAATTGGCTGTTTGTGTAAACCGCTTACAGAAACCTTGTGGCACAGGTTCTAGAGGAATCATGCTGGCTACCAATACATTTATGTTCAGAATGCAAGGTGTTGATAATAGCATTTAAAGCCCAAAATGGTTTGGGACCTCTGTATTTAAAGAAGAATATCTCCCTCCATATATGCCTGCCTGCAGACTGAGGTCTGCTGCAAGGGACTTTCTCTGTGTCCCATCAAAAGGAACAATATACTTTGGAAAGACATGGGAGCAGGGCCTGCTTAGCTGTGGAATGCCTTCCCTTTGGAGACCCAACTGGTGCCAGCTTTAGCTTCGCTTCAGCACCAAGTTAAAGCCTGGTATGTGTTTTAACTGATGTATGTTTGTAACTGATGTTGCATGTTGTATATTCAGCTGTTGTTCCCTGCATCAATCCATGGGGAGAAGTAGGTAAGAAATGTTGTTACTGTTCTTCTTGTTGTTGATACTACTACTAGTAGTAGTACTGTTACTGTGGGCCCTGCTATCTGCCAGGGGTTGGTTCCTGGATACCAAAATCCATGGATGTCAAGTCCCATTAAATACAATGGGGTAATAAAACAGCATCCCTTATATAAAATGGCAAAATCAAGGTCCTTCTTGAATTGTGGTGGACACAGTACTATTCCATTTGAGGACTGGCCAAAGCAGAATAGAGTGGCACTATTACTTCCCTTGTTCTAGACACTATACTTCTATTGATGCAGCCTAGAATTGCATTGGCCTTTTTAGCTGATGCATCACACTGTTAGCTCATGTTCAACTTGTGGTCTACCAGGACTCCTAGATCCCTTTCACCTTTTCACAGGTACTGTTGTCTAACCAGGTTTCACCCATCTGTGCATTTCGATTTTTCTGCCTAAGTTTTAGAACCTTACATTTCTCCCTGTTGAAATTAATTTTGTTACTTTTGACCCAGCTTTCTCACCTGTTAAGGTCATTTTGAATTTTCATCCTGTCTTCTGAGGCATTAGCTATTCCTCCTAATTTGGTGTCATCTGCAAATTTGAGAAGCATGCCCCCTATTCCTTCATCCAAATCATTGATAAAGATGTTGAATAGCAAACTGGGCCCAGGACAGAAGCCCACTGGACGCCCCACTGGTCACTTCTCTCCAGGATGAAGAAGAGGAGCACCCTTTGGCTTCGGCTGGTCAACCAATTAGAAATCCATTTAACAGTGGCTCTAAATGGAAGCAGTAATTCTTTTCTCCTAGAATTGACCCCAGAGGAGGAGGAAGGTCCATTGGAATTCGACATTATAAAAGCTGCTTCCACCAAACCATCCCCACCAGTCTGCCTTCCCCTGACTTTCCCAGTACAAAAAGTTCTGGAGGCTCATCCCAACCTTCAGCTTTGGAATTGAGAGTCTCCAAAGGATAAGAAAGCCCTCGGGGAGAAAGGAGGAGGGGGAAAATAAGGAAACCCTTAACCAAGGGCAGTTGGAAGTAATTTAGGAGGCAGACACTCCTTCCAAGCTAAAGCATTATTGCATTAAATTAAGGAGGCCTATATATTTCAAACATCAGATTGGGTCGTATTTATTTATAGATCCCCATATATGTATATTTAATAAGACTACAGAGGGGTTGCCCGGGGCCTTCAAAGCCAAGTTGCAATTTTCCTCGGCAGTTGCCAGGAGCTGCCAAATCAAAACAGCTTGTTGTGAGCGGCAGCGTTGCCAACTCCACTCAAGGTAATTAGAACCACAGATTGATCCAAGAGGAAAACAGCCAGCCACCAGCATCAACGCAGAGGCCTTTCTTTGCAAGCAGGTGGGGGGACAGACCAAACCGGGACACTGTCGCTCAGAAGGACCAAGGGGAACGCCTTTCCAAATGGTGGAGAGCCAGGAAGCTGCTCTGCTCAGATTCTGCAAGGCATCTTGTAGAGCCTCAGGCACCGGCCGCTGTTTATGGTGGACACCAACACCTCACAAGGGTGCAATTTTTTGCTAATCTTTGTCTCAAAGGAAGTAATTGTAGCACTTTTCTCCTAACTGAAAGTCTAAAAAGGAACCTTAGACTTTTCAAAAACTATTTGCAGAATGAGACTTATCTGCACGACATAAAGAAAACTAAAATAATGACCACCAAGGACCTTCTCAAGTTCAACCTAGGCAATGCAAAAATAGAAATAGTAAAAGAATTCCCATCCCTGGGATCAAACATTGATAGAAATGGGGACTGCAGTCAGGAAATCAGAAGAAAACTCAGAATGGGGAGGGTGGCTATGAAAGAACTTGTCATGGCCAGCCATGAGGAGGACTCGGAGGATGAGGAGGAGGAT
>CM034708.1:1481435-1501526 GCA_020142125.1 Phrynosoma platyrhinos
GAAAACTAAACCTATCTGAATGAGCTATCCAGAAAGTGTCACCCATCCATGTACCTATTCATCAGGCAAGGATATTTGGCTTCAATTAACTGGAGCTAAGCTTAGATGTTGGCTGGAATCCTGTTGGCATCCCACACATGTGCTCAGCTCCCCGATCGAAGTGGCTCAGCATTTTTTGTCTGAAGTCGAACCTCCACATTTACTTCAAGTTTGAGGAAGTGAAGTTGCGCATGGTGCATGGTTGCACATTGTGCATCACCATAGCTATTCATAATGTGCCAGCTTCCTTGCACATTGCACATGATGATGTGCATGTGCATTGGTTGTGTTTGCATTACCACAGTTCACTAATGAGGCAGCACCGTTCAACTGCCGCTTCACTTGGTGTGCATAAAGTTACCCTTCATTTCTTCAAAGTAAGATTTTGGCCCTAACTTGAATAAATGGTTTAGCTCCTTAGCCATGTAGCTGTAGCCAACAGATCCCATGTGCCCCCCTCCATCTATCTGACCAATGGAGGGGAGCACATGGGGTCTGTTGGCATACATCGTACAAATCATATTCTCTTTCTCTTTACTTAAAATGATCTTCAGTACTGATTCCATGCAACCAGTTCCCACAATCCCTGCTTCAGCCCTGGAAACCCATTGAATAACCTTGGCTAAGTCACAATCTCTTGGCCTAAAAGTGGAAGGCAATGGCAATCCTCCTCTGAAGAAATCTTGCCAAGAAATCCCATTGAACGATAGCATGGTGCAGTAGTTTGAATGCTGAATCAAAATTCTGAAGGTGCATCTACACTGTAGAAATAATGCGATTTGGCACTACTTTAAGTGCTGTACCTCCATCCTATGAAATCCTGGGATTTGTAATCTGACTTTATAGTGTTCTCTGACAAAGAGTGCTGGTGACTCACCAAGCTACAAATCCCAGAATTCTGTAGGATGGAGCCATGGAAGTTAAAGTGGTGCCAAACTGCATTATTTCTACACCGTAGATGCACCTTGAGAGTTTGTACAACAACAAGATGCACTCTGAGAGACCACAGTTCAAATCCTTGCTCAGCCACAGAGTGAATTTGGGCAAGTCACAATCTCAGCCTTAGAGAAAGGCAAGGGCAAAGCTCTTCAAAATTAATGCCAAGACAGTCCTAGGAGAGGGTCGTGCCAATGTGAAGGCACATTCCAACAACATTGACTAGCATGGAGCCACTGAATCACTGGCGTTGACTCACTGGTGAATCATTGGTTCAATGCCTCTACTCCATTTGGGACTAGTTCACAGGACTCCAGCCAAGACTTCTAAAGCATGCTTCTGTGGTGTCATGCATCACCCATTGATTTTGACAAGGGCCATGCTTGAAGAATTTCCTTGCATTATGCCATCAAAGAGGGAAAAACAGACCTTAGTAGAACCTCACCTCATCCAAAACAGACTGCTCCATCTGTGGGGTTAGGGAGATGCAAAGGAGAAGAGGAGGGAAGAGAGAGAAGACAATTAGAAAGATCACTGCATTTGCAAAAAATTAAAACAGAAATCCGTAGCTTCCTAGATTTCATTTTCTTATCTACACTTGCTTCACTTCCATTCATTTGCTGCTCACGGTGGATGGAAGGGTCAGAACTGTGAGTAGCAGTGAGGCCTAGTGCTTGGAGAGCATTAGGCTGGGACATGGGATATGCAGGTCCTCCATTGAGCCATGGAAGTCCCTTGGGTCAGTCATTCTCTGGGCCTGACCTACTGACCAACCTCAAAGGGATGTTGGGGGGGGGAAGTAGGGAAGATGAGAGCCAAGTTCATCACCTTGAGCTTGTGGACTGAATTATTCATTCTTGCCTACAAGAATCAACTTGACACATCAAGTCATCTTTACATCCTTAAAAATCAATAGCCCTTCTTGGGACCCTCAACCAAGAAAAGTGTCCTTACCTCAAAGCCAGGGATGTGATGGATGGCCGGCTGGGGAAAAAGGGAAAAGGGAAATCTCCATTTAGTTTCTGCCTTTGAAATGAGAAAACTCTGGAGGGCCAATTCTCCTATGGCTGCAAAAGCAAGGCAGACCCATGAAAATGAAAATGTGAGGAGGCATTCTACAGGGCAAGCTGGTCTCTCTACATCCAGATTCACCCAATACAGGTGCCACACAATACTTCCAAATACAGAGGTTGTGGTTGTTGTTGTGTGCCGTCAAATCATTTCTGACTTGTGGCTACCCTAAGGCAACCCTATCAGTGGGTTTCCATGCCTGAGCCAGGATTTGAATTCTGGTCTCCAGAGTTGTAGTCCAACACTCAAACCACCACACCATGCTGGCTCCCTAGACATGCCTTAGGGTTGCCATAAGTTGGAAATGATTTGAAGACACACAGCAGCAAAGAAGAAGAACCCACCATCCATCAAGGCAGTCCATTCCTCTAAAACCCCATGACAGTTTTGCCTTAGGATTGCCATAAGTCGGAAATGACTTGAAGGCATGTAACAACAACAACGAGGCATGTCTACCACAGGGTTTTTTCAGAGGCAGGTTGTCTTTTCCCTTCCTCTGAGGTTGAGAGAATGTCATTTGCCCAAGGTCACCATGCAGGTGCATGAATTCGAACCCTGATCTCCAGAGTCATAGTCCAACACCCAGGCCACTTTAGAGGTCTTTAAATAAATTGGCATCTCCCAGGAGTGCTTTAGCTGTGTCTTCTTGCAATGCAGAGGGCTGGACTAGATTGCCCTTCTGGCCCCTTCCAGATCTAAGGTTCTGTGATTCAGTGGCTGCGTCTCCGTTGCAGAAATAATGCAGTTTGATGCTGCTTTAACTCCATGACGCCTTCCTATGGAAGCCTGGGATTTGTGGTTTGCTATGGCACCAGAGCTCTCTAACAGAGAAGGATGACTATCTCACAAAACTACAAATCCCTGGACTCCATATCACTGAGCCATGGCAGTTCAAGCTGTGTCAAGCTGCATTATTTCTGCACGGCAGATGCAGCCTGTGATGCATCGCAGAGGAACCCAAATTCTCCCAGCTGCCCAGCATTTCCCAGCCCAGCCTTGCCTTTGTCAACACAATGCCAGTGTCGACACAATGTCTCTCCTTTCTGTCACAGTGATTCCTTGAGCCTGTCTCTCTGCAGCACAGCACACTCCTTCCTGGCCTGATAGAAAGAGAGATATGGAGACCTTTGGCCGCTCGGTTCCTTGGCTCGGCTTAAGCTGCAGGAATGAAGATATTCTTCTTAATGGGAACAGACCTGGGAGCCGAAAGCACAGTCAGCCCCTGAAGCTTTCCAACCAGAGCAGGAGAGAAAACCTATCGGGGTCCCAGGGGTCCTGCTTCCTCTGGAAAGAGACAGATCCTTGCTTGGGTTTTTGCACTCCAGTCACCCTTAACCAGAGACGGCTGCAGGCAAAGGACTATCTGAATTGCAATCTGGCTCAAAGGGGAGACAAGGAATCAGAGGACAGCAACTTGCATCTGCATCTCAAAATGAACCATCTGAACTTGTGGCCATGGGATTCTGTCCTTCCAGAAAGAGGCTCAGAAGAAGAGTAGAAGAAAGGGAGCTTTCCCTCCAAAGAAGTTTTTCTGCGAGGAGGAGGAGGAAGAGGAAGAGGAAGAGTCCAGATCAGATACAACTCATAGTGGTCCATGGACCTGTGTTGCAGATCCTCCAACTATCCCTATTTGGGACAGTCCCGATTAATCCTCTGCCTTCCCACTTTTTCAGCTTTCTAAAAAGTGTCCTGGTTTCTCTCTCTTCCTCCCACTTTCCCCATTTTGTCCTCAGTTTACTCCAACTGCTGCAAGCTCACCCAAAAAGCTGCTTCAGTTGGGTCTGTCATCCTCTCTCCTTTCACATCTTGGTATCACATCAGACTGCTCTCAAATCGGTAAAACAAAGACTTGGGAGATATTCCTTTTTGTGACCTGAAGGCTCAATTCATGCTCATTTTGCTCACTATGCAGTGGACCCTTGGTATCCGCTGGGGTTTGGTTCCAGGACCCCCCATGGATACCAAAATCTGTGGATGCTCAAGTCCCATTAAGTACAACGGCGTAGTAAAATTGTTTCTGATATATAAAATGGCAAAATTAAGGTTTGCTTTTTAGAATTTATATTATTTGAATATTTTCAAGCCACAGATGGTTGATTCATGGCTTATCTCCTGAACTCCTCTGCAAGTTTGCTTTGCTCTGCTGGTGTATTCCTGCATGGCAGAATCGGGCTGGACCCTGGATTCTCTTAGCTTGCACATTCTTCCTCATTCATATATTTAACTATATTGACCATACTCTGATGTTGCTTGGTCACACACGTCCCAATTTTCCTCTGTGAAATGTGTGGGGCTATGTGCCACAATCCCACTGAAGTAGCGGGGTTTACGTACATGTAGTTCTAACTTCCATCAGTTTATTCAATGGGTCCACTCTCGTTGGGTTGAGCCACTGGACGGAGACCTCTCTCCCAGTCACTCAGTCCCTGCAGTTGAACGCCATCCTCAGAATAGGTTTAGCACCTTGGGTAACTCCTTTAAAGTTTGGAGCGACACTTGCCATGGTTTCATCACGCCAATGACATGGGCATGTGGTAAAAGCTGGCATGGCAAGCAACTATTATTTTTGTCCAGTGTGGCTTTCTTTTGTGGCTATCAGCCTAAATGATCCAAATGGGCTGCTTCTGGTGCAACATCTGCAACTGCATGAGTCCTTAAAGTGTTTCATGTTCAGGAAGGGGCTTTCCATGACAGCTGGTGGCTTCCATGTCAGTGGAATCCACTTTGGGCTTTAGCCAGAACTTTCAACTTTGGGCTTTAGCCAGAACTTTCAATGACTGATGCAAGATGATGAATCTGTTTCAGAGATAAGGTTCTGGACCTTAGTGAGCCTCTTTAAAGTCCAGACTAAAACCTACAGTTGAGTCACCATTGCTGCCCCTAGATGAAATCACTTAAGGCAGTCGTTCCCAAACTTTGGTCATCCAGAGATGTTTTGAACTTCAGGTCCCAGAATTCCTGACCGTTGGCCGACCTGGCAGGAGCTTCTGGGAGCTGAGGTCCAAAACATCTGAAGGACCAAAGTTTGGGAACCACTGATTTAGGGTCTCATATGTTGAATATCCACATTTTTGGTTGTCTCATGGCATGGTTTTCGACCGTCTAGATCAGGAATGGACAACTATATGCGGCCAGATCTCACACACATGTCCACCTGCGGGCTATAGACACACTACACCCCTGTCAAAACATCTCCTTTACTCTTCACGGTTCCTCTCAAAATGGCAGCCGGAAGTGATGCTGTGTCACTTTCTGTCACCATTTTGAGAAGATCCCACATAAAAAAAATGATATTTGGGAATTGTGTGAAATTCAGGACGTTGTGAATTTTTGTGTGTGTTTGTGGAGCTTTCTGTATGCTTTTTAAACATCATTCCAAAATCACTCAATTTGTTTTCTTTAAAAATTGGGCTTACTGGACATCGGGGGTCTGGAAAAGTGAGGTGTGGGGGCCACATCCACCCCAGATGGATATCTGTATATGGACTTAAATACCTCTATTGCTTTGAAGACCTAGAGTCTGAGAAACAGGGATAAAAGAACATCTAAGCAATAAATAAAGGACTTTTTAAAAAAAAATCACCACCACAATGCCAAATCTTGCTGCACAAACAAGAACATTCAATTAGGTGTGACTGGCTGGGATTCAGAGAATCCATTCTCGGACTCCAGAGGAGATTGCGATAGTGGAGATTTGGGCAGAAGCAAGAGGAAAGGTTGGATCTGCTGACCTTCTCCCCCTCCGTTGAACTTCCCATGACCGCTGCCTTCTTGGAGAGAACCATCTTCTTGGAGATGCAAACAGGACCCGGCTGGGACAGCCAAAACCATAAAGAATCTAGTTGTGGCCCCTTAAAGGCAAGCAGGTTTCATCTGGCCAAAGCTTTCAGGGACAACTGTCCATTTCATCAACTGGAAGGTGAAGCCTTCGGGAGACTGAGACTCATGAAGAACAATGTAGGGAACTAGGGACATTTAGCTTGGAGAGGAGAAGATGGAGGTGACATGATAACAGCCATCTTAATATATCTGAAAGGATGTCATGGAGAAGATGGAGCTACCTTGGAACATGAACCATTGGATTCAAATGACAAGAAAAGCGATGCCGCCTAAACATTGGGAAGAACTTATTTGCTTTAAGTGCTGTTCGACAGTGGAACAGACCGCCTCAGAGGTTGGTGGACTCTCCATCTTTGGAGGTGTTCAAGCAGGAGTTGCGTGGACCTCTTTCAGGAATGCATTAGTTGTGCATTCCTGCCTGGCAGGGGGTTGGACTATATGGCCCCTTGGGTTCCCTTCCAACTCTAGGATGCTATGATTCTGTGAAAATGGAGAGCATTGAAGCTGATGACCCCAAAATAGAAGCTCCCCCCCCCAAAAAAAATAAACCCAACTTGTCCATCTTTTAAGGTGTGGCAAAGTGCTCAGTTGTTTTTTCTGCAGTAGGTTCAAGTGTATCTGCCCATATTGAAATGCTAAGGAATCCTGACTCAACTGCCCTTGGCTTCTGACTGAGCTTGGAAAAATTACTTTTTTGGAGTACAACTCTCAGAATCCCTCGGCCAGCATAGCTTTCTGGGAGTTGTACTCCAAAAAATAATTATTTCTACACTCTGGGAGCACCTGGGTGCAAGTACTGCAGCCACAAGGTTGCAAGTTCGATCCCAGGCAGGGCTCCAAGGTCCACTCAGCCTTGCATCCTTCTATAGGTCACTAAAACAGCACAGGTTGACACCACTTTAAGTGCTGTAGCTCCACACTATGGAATCCTGGGGTTTGTAGTTTTAGCTTTCTCTGCCAAAAAGTGCTGGTACCTTCCCAAACTACAAATACCAGGTTTCCATAGCATTGAGCCATGGAAGTTGAAGTGGCACCAAACAGCATTATTTCTGCAATGCAGATGCAACTTCAGCTCCAGGTGCAACATCCATAGCCATCAAGAAAAGACTTGAAGGTACACAACAACAACAACAGCAACAAGGCTTTCAGATAGTCTGGACCTAATGTACATAAGAGCTTTCTAGGTCAAAAGTAGCACTTTTGGAAACAGAATAGCAGCCAGTGATGCTATTTCAGCAAGGGAGTTACATGCTGCCTAAAAACAGCGTGACTAATAGTGGTTTGAGGGTTGAACTATGACTCTGGAGACCAGGCTTTGATTCCCAGCTTGGCCATGAAACCCACTGGGTGACCCTGGGCAAGTCACACTCTCACAGCTTCAAAGGAAGGCAACCACAAACCTCCTCTGGACAAATCTTGTCAAGAAAGCCCCATGAAAGGTTCACCTTGGGAAACGACTTGAAGGCACACAACAGCAGCAACAGCATAACCAGCTCCAGCCTGCAATCAGCATTTTGGGTCTGCCAAAGTTTCCAAAAAGCTTATCTTATAGCGGAGATGCGTGTCTCAGTTTTTGGTTCCAAATAAAGTCCTGGGGAAGCCTGGAATGGCAGCCATTTCCAGCTCTTCCTCTACTCACCTTTTCACGCTGAATGAGCTCAAAGGCTGCAAGCAATTCCCCAGCGCCGTGGCTGCCTCTCACCACTGGGTACCATGCGAGCCTCGGCATCCGCTCCATACTCGGCTTGCAAATGCAACGTCCCAGGAATTCATCGGCACCCTGGGCAAACGGAGAAAGGAGAGGAGCTTACCCTAGCAGTCTTCCCTTTAGATTTTCTGTATTGAGGCGATTTTCAGCAAATCAGCCCAGAATGAGGGCTTTCAAAGCAACTCTCAAGGTGGCCATGAAATAGCCAAAAGCCAGCTCAAAATCCCAGCCAATGGTTTAAATTTAAGCTCTTCTTCAAAAGAAGAGCATCAGAGATGAAGGACTCAGACATAAATTGGGAGTGGGAAATATGTTATTGGATTGCAACTCCCAGCAGCCTGAACCAGAAGAGCTAGTGGCTGTTGACTGGGACTTGCTGGGAGTTGGCAGGTGCATCTACACTGTAGAAATAATGCAGTTTGACACCACTTTAGCTGCCATAGCTCCAACCTACAGAATCCTGGGATTTGCACCAGACCTCTTTGGCAGGGAAGGCTGAAGAGCTTCTAAAACTACAAATCCCATGATTCCACAGGATGGAGCTACAACACTTAAAGTGGCATCAAACTGCACTCATCCCTCCAGATTCAATAGGGTTAGGGGCACACAAGACCCCGGTGAATGTGGAAAAACCACAAATAAGAAAAACACTTCTACCACACTTACGTAGGTGTCGTGGTCATAGATTTCAACCACAATGTTAGGAGGGGAGTCTGCTATGCTCTGAGGGTCCCCAAAGATCTCAATCTCATAGAAGATCAATGTTTGGTCCCAGATGGGGTTCAAGGTATTCTTGGATACCACCGTCTTTTGGCTCTGGTGTAGGAAGGAGACGATGGCATAAGGATCTGCAAAGAAAGACAACAGAGTGAGTTGTAGCCATTGCTATGTACCTCCGAGGAAGTCAAGCAGGGCAAGAAATGGACTCCCTAGGCCTCATTCCCACTTACAAACAAATCAGTTTGTGACCGAATCGATGGATCGGTTCGACAGCAGAGCGTGTTCCACACTACATTTGCCCCGATTGCATTTTCTTGTTGAAAAATAACCCACTTGTTGTTCACATTGACTAATGAATCGATTCAAAATGGACCCTCTTCAGTTGGCTTGCAAATTTAAATCGATTCTGATCTGCATTCCATTCACACTTGTGCTGAATCGATTTATTGCAAAGACGTGGAAAAAATGAGCGTCAAAAAGATCCATGTTAAATGGTTCTAGCGCAGGGGGGTGGGCTCGCCAAACCGCTTCAAGCGATTCGGCTCAAGTGTGAATCAGGGTCATTTTCAAGCTGGTTAGCAAACCGGTTTATAACGTAGTGGGAATGAAGCCCAAGGAAGTGTGCCATTGCTTTTCTGAGAGAGTGTGACTTACCCCCCAGGTCACCCAGTGAATTTCCATGGCCAAGTAGGGATTTGTATCCTGGTCTTCCAGAGTCCTAGCCCAACATTCAAACCATTACACCACCTTGACTCTACCCTCAAGTTGACTCCAACATTATATTGGAGGGCTTTGATGGCACGAGATTTATTCAGAACAGGTTTGGCACCATTGCCTTCCTCTGAGGCTGAGAGAAGGCTGTGACTTGCCCAAGGTTACCCAGTGGCTTTCCATGGCTGAATGGAGGTTTGAACCCTCATTTCTAAATCAAGGGAAGTAATAAAACCCAAAGCCCTATGAGGAGCGGCTGAGAGAGCTGGGTATTTTTAGCCTGGCAAAGAGAAGGTAAAGAGGCGATCTGATAGCCATGTTTAAATATTGGAAGGGATGTCATATTGAGGTTTTTAAGTGGAGGCTGGACGGGAGAGCTTTGATTGTGCATCCCTGCATGACAGAATGGGGGTGGACTGGATGACCCTTTGGATCTCTTCCAACTCTATGGTTCTATGAAAGGAGGAGGAGGAGGAGGATAGTCCAGTCACCTTGTTGCCCATCCCTCTTTGCAGCACAGAGACTTCTGAATATCCCCATCTCCTACCCTGGCTGCACCCCATCTGCCTTTTTGGCACTCCCAGCCGGCCGCATCCATCTTTAATGAACCAGACCGCTTGTGATACAATCAGCTCCAACCGGGAGAACTCCTGCTAGGAGGAACATGTCTTTTCTTCGGGGCTGGTTGTTGTTTTTTCCAGTCCGAGGAGCGCCGAACACGCAGCAATAAACAGGATTTTTATAAACCCTTTAAAAAGGGCCCTTTTGTCTAAACTTTATATCCACACCAGGTCTTGTTTTTATAACCATGCAAAGGGCCTCCTTTATGCTTTGTTCGACCGGTGGCAAATCACAATGCCACATTATGTCCGTCCGCTCCATGTGTTGTCATTGGCCGCCGTCCACCCGAGGAAATCAACTCCCTTTTGGCCTAGCCAATCAGGAGGGGTGAGATCACACTTCTCAGGGGGAGTTTGGATTCAAGGCAACAGAGGCACACATGGCCAGGAGAATAAAGAAGAGAGAACAGATTGTTGTGGACGAGAGAACAGATCCCACTGGATACAGAGAAGGTGGGTCATCCATCCATCCATCCATCTCTTGGTCCTGTTTCAAAATTAGGGGCAAGACAGCTCTCTGGTTCAGCCACCCCAGGAGGAATTCAAGGCATGAGCTGTGAGTGCATCTAAGGTAGTGTACACATGTTAGGACTGAGAAAACAAATCATAACACAAGACTAGTTGTATCTGTTGTTGTTAACTGATCTCATGTCGACTTTGACCATGGTGACTCTATGAACGAGAGACCTCTGGGTCACCCTGTCCTCAGCCGCTCTGCTCAGGTCTTGCAGATTCATGGCCGTGGCTTCCTTGATTGATGGAGTCTATCCATCCATAATCCAGTTTTCCTATCTTCCTGCTGCCTTCTACCTTCCCAAGCATTATTGTCTTTTCTACTGAGTCCTTTCTTCTCAGGACATGCCTAAAGTATGACAACCTCAGTTTAGTCATCTCTGCTTCCAAGGAGAGTTTGGGCCTGATCCATCCACTGGTTCATTGGACCGTGGACTAGCTGGATACAGTTCCATTTTCCAAATAGAAAGAAACCATGAGGCCCAACGTGAAATCAACAGTGAGAGATTTGGACAATTCATTCCCTTCCTCATTTATGATAACTGGGCAAAAAATGGTTGTTTGTGTGTGTGCATGCATGGGTGGGTGTGGGTATGCATTCATGGTCACACAACTGCCATCTTGTTGGTGTGCAAAGCACATGTAAATTCTCTTATGCACATGGTTGCACTTCTTTGGCCATGGCGTAATGTCAACATTCAATTCACAATTGCATAAGGACAGTGGCATAAGTGAAACTGTTGCACATGCAATTGCACATTTATTTAATTGATTGACTTAGATATCCCACTCTTCAGCCACAAAGGCTCTCAGAGCGGTTTACCAACTGCTAATCTGACAATCCCTTGCCCTTGGGTGGATTCTCAGGTGGTGGATAATTACTCATCCATGCCTACGATGTGCCACTTGCTCCATTGGAAATAAAGAAAGCATGTGCAACAGTTTCACTTATGTTTGCAAATACACCTTCAGTTGCACAATGTCCATATTCAGCAGAAGAGTGGTGCAGTCTAACTGCCACTTAGCTACATGAGTGTACTCATGCTACATAAGCATGATGTAAGATTCCAGCTACTGTGTTTCCATAAAGAGCAAACGAAACCCAGAAGGGGACCCTCTCTTCACAGGAGCAAGAGTTCAAGTTCAGAGGCTCCTGCCTTTACTAAACCCCCAGGAGCAAGCAGGTTCTGTCTTGAACCGCTCCAACCACTGAGATTGACTGCCAAAGGTCTGCCTCCCTGGACTTTCTTAAATTCACAAATAGTGGTGGCAGGTGGCTTACAGTTGTAAACTGCCTCATTCCCGCTAAGATTTAAAGTGAATTGCAGATGGGGTTATATGACCGCTGTTCCTGCTTGAAACCGGTTCCAATCCTATTGAGCTTGGTTTCAATCGTGATGAAGCGAGGCAAATGCAAAAAAACAAACCCCTGCTGTTTCCTGACACTAGTATTTTGGCGGTTCTTTTGAAAAGAATCATGTTCAACAAGTGGGAACGATGGATCTGAATTGGATCATTATGGAGAGGAGGGACTAATGGCAGAGGGGTGTTTACCATCTTGACTCAATTTTTGGGAGAACTGCCATCTTCCCCCTCTCTCAGTGCTCCCTTTGTGCTTGTGGTGTGACCTATGGGTGCATCATATATATATATATATATATATATATATATATATATATATATATATTGACAGAATATGTGATCCATTGTATTGGCAACTACTTGCAATTACGGGCAGACTGCAGCTGAGCAAGGGAAGTAGTCACAAAACCAATGGATCGCATATCCTGTCAATTTTTTAAATATGGTTGACATGCATTTTGAAGCGGCGCAAACTTGTGGGAATTACAATTGTGCCCCCCCCCCAAAAAAAGCGATTACATGGGAGTAATGAAAAGATCCACTTTCATAATGGGAACGACGGACCTTTTGGAACCAATTCACCGACACGGAGTGAAGGCGAATTGCAAACCGGTTTAAATATAAGTAGGAATGAGCCTTGCATTATTTCAATAGTATAGATGCACACATACCCTTCGGCATTTCTCCAAAAGCAGTTCTCTGCTGCATACCCTTGCCAACATTTTTCAGATGGAAATGAGGCAAGGAAACTCACAGGCAACCAGAACACTACTGTTTTGCTCAGGGTTGATATGAATTTGGGAGGTAGCAACAACAACACCCTCCTTTTACCCCCAAGTTTGGAGCCAAACAATACTAGTACCTTGAGCAACCTGCTCTGAACAGTACTCTGAGATGCATCTAAGATCCCATGGCAACAACACAGGTCAGGAGGCTTACCCGAAAAGCTGTCTTTATCCATGGCAATCAGATCCCTTGCTTGGTAGATGTAGCAACGCAGGTGGTACCTGTTTCCATCTTCCGTGGATTCAAAAAGAAGAAATGAACAACGACAACAAGTGAGCAATTGAAGAATAAGAAGGATCTAAGAAACACCATTCACAAAGGCTAATAGGAGGTGCAGTACAATACATCTGGAAACGGGGATATCATTCTTTGGTTAATTGATTCTCAAAGGAAGCAATGAATAATTTCTACAAGTTGCTTTGAGAAAATCTTCAAAAATATTTTGAAATTTTTCACAGTTCAGGATTTAGAAAGACATTTTTGTGCAGGAAACAGCATTTTATATGCAGGGAACAGAAAATTCAGTTTCCTGCACAGAAAATGTTACAAAAATCCATCAGTGATACCTTTATTGGCCAACCCAAATGCACAAGTTGCAAGCTTTCGAAGCTCGACTGGCTTCTTCTTCATCAGGCAAGACTTTACAAACCAAACAAGAGAAAAACAATTGGAGATGTTAGTCAGATGCCTACATGTTGTTTCAGTCTTTTAGTTAAGATGGTAGTATATGGTGGGGAGTAGGATATCTTTTGCAGGCAGGATCCTCCTCCTTTTGGCCCTGTGGCTATAGGGAGATTCTCAATTTCCAGGAAATTTAAAATCCATTTGCATCTCAAGAGGGACCCCTCTTTTGCAATCCTTTTGTAGGCATCTGACTAACATATCCAATTGTTTTTCTCTTGTTTGGTTTGTAAAGTCTTGCCTGATGAAGAAGAAGCCCATGGAGGTTTGAAAGCTTGCAACAAGTATATTGTGCATTTTGTTGGCCAATAAAGGTAATTTATTTTTGTTTACATTTGCTAAATGGCCAACACAGCTACCTGAGAAAATTCTACAGTTAGGGACATATTCGGCACAAAATTCACACAATTCAAAAATATTTTCCGCACACAAAATGGTGACTGCTGGACAGAAAATGTTGGTTTCTGTGCAAAAATAACTTGTATATTTTACACCAGGGATAGGTAACCTTTCCCCTTTAAGGGCCGAGGGACTTCAACTCCCAGAAGCCTCAGCCATGTTGGCCAATAGTCCCATGTTGGCCAATAGCTCCTGGGATTCTGGGAGCTGAAGTCCCTCGGCCCTTAAAGGGGAAAGGTTGCCTAGCCCTGTTTTACACAGAAGAAATGTTTAACTGTAAAGACTTTCATGATTCCAGGTTGTCCTTATCAAGGCTCCCCAACAATCAAGAAACATGTTCTTTGTCCATTTAAAAAATATTTTTTGATATGCTTTACATCCCAATCTGGAGGATACAGTCTGGGAAAAGTCCACCACTTTCTGAGGGTATCTATTCCACTGTATAACAACTCTGCCTATTCGTAGGTTCTTCCTAACATTTAGCTGGAATCTCCTTTCTTCAAATTTGAAATCACTGGATCTAGTGGGGTGGTAAGGCACACAAGGACAACAAAATCCACTCCAGGTTTTAAGACAGGGCTTAAAGGAGATTTCCAAAATTCTGAACCACAACTCTGTAAATCATTTCAGCACTTTGGATAGTTCTACTAATGCCCACTTGGACATAGAATTATAGAATCATAGAATTCTAGAGTTGGAAGAGACCCCAAGGGCCATCCAATCCAACCCCATTCTGCCATGCAGGAAGACACAATCAAAGCCCTCCTTGTGACTGATGCCCATCCAGCCTCTCTTTAAGATGGAGACCCCACCACTCTCCAAGAGAGCATCTTCTAATGTCCAACAGCTTTTACTGTCAGGAAGCTCTTCCTAATGTTGAGGTGGACTCTCTTTTCCTGTAGCTTGGATCCATTGCTCCATTGTGTCCTATTCTCTGGAGCAGCAGAAAACAAGCTTGCTCCATCCTCCATATGACATCCCCTCAAATATTTAAATAGGATTATCATGTCGGATTGGATTGGATTGGATCCTGCTTGCTGGAACAGCAGAAAGCAAGATCATTTCATCTTACCCCTGAAAGCCTGTCAGGTATCTGAACATGGCTCAGGTATCTGAAGTTAATCTTTCAGATCAAACACACTCAAGTGCTTCAATCCTTCCTTGTGCAACTTGGTTTAAAGACCTTTTACCACTTTGGTTGCCCTCGTCTGGACATATTCCAGCCTGTTGACACTGGGTTTGAACTGTGGTGCCCAGATCAATATTCTGATAACATTTCTCGCATGGTCAGACCTCACCTGGAATATTCCTGTGTCCAGTTCTGGGCACCACAATTCAAAAAGGATGTTGAGAAACTGGAGCGTGTCCAAAGGAGGGCAACTAAAATGGTGAAGGGTCTGGAAACCATAAAGCTCTATGAAGAGAGACTTAGGGAGCTGGGGATGTTTAGCCTGGAAAAAAAGAAGGTTAAGAGGTGACATGATAGCCCTGTTTAAATATTTGAAGGGATGTCACATTTAGGATGGAGCAAGCTTGTTTTCTGCTGCTCCAGAGAATAGGACAAAGAGTGTCAACAGATGTAAGCTCCAGGAAAAGAGATTCCACCTCAACATTAGGAGGACCTTCCTGACAGTAAGGGCGGTTCGACAGTGGAACACACTCCCCCGGAGAGTAGTGGAGTCTCCTTCCTTGGAGGTCTTTAAGCAGAGGCTGGATGGCCATCTGTCAGGGATGCTTTGATTGGGAATTCCTGCATGGCAGGGGGTTGGACTGGATGGCCCTTGTAGTCTCTTCCAACTCTATGATTCTATGATTCTATGATTCTATTATTCTAACAATGGATGCAAGCTACAGGAAAAGAGATTCCACCTAAATAGTAGGGAGAACTTCCTGAGCTTTGTGTATTCTTCCACATTAATTACTTTTGCCCTCTTTTTAATTGGCCATGTGCCACATGTGCCCCAGTTTTCAGCCATGAAATGTCGGAGGGCATTGGGAAATAATTTAATAATTACCTTATATTCAAATCTGTCAGGGATGCTTTGATTTTGAGTTCCTGCATGGGAGAATAGGGTTGGACTGGATGGCCCTTGTGGTCTCTTCCAACTCTATGATTCTATGAAATATCTATACAGTCAGATATGAAAGGACAGCAATTCATCTGTGTGGTTGTTTGAAGGCTTCCTAACTGACGCAGAAGTCTGCAGTCACTGCAGTCCTGGGGCTGGAGTGATTTAATCACTTCCACCAGGGCCAGGCATACCTCCTTTCCATCACTGTTGATGTCTGCCCTACCCCATGATGACTACCACCCCATCGTCCTTGCAGGGCAAAACAAAAGATTAGGTCCAGTTTTTGCAAGTCCACAGGGTCACTTACAGTCAAATATGCTGGAAATGGTGGGCCGGTTCACACCGAAGTTGAGCGTAGAGACTGATTTGCCATCGTCACTCTTGTCATCTGTCACACCGCCCTGAGAGAAGAGTGAAAAGGCAGCCACTTTGAAACTTTTGGTGGCAGAAGGAAGGAGTGGAGGGTCATCCCTCCAAGTCTCCACTTTTTGTCCTTTGCAAGTTGAAGAAACACCAAGAGCCCTGTGTATGTATTTATATATATCCAATGGCTTCATTGGGTTTGGCGTCACCTGATGTGGTAACTCATGGTGTCACAACCACACTCCCATTGATCTCCTCCCATACCACAACATACAGAATCCGTAGTGATGTTTTTTGTACTAATACAGTTGGCCCTCCACATTTTCAGCTTGGAGTTTTGCATATTTGATTATTTGAGGGTTAGATGACTATGCTCTCCCTAGGAAATTCTAGGTTCTCCAATGCAACTCTGCCAGATGTTGACCATAGAGTTGTGTTGGAGGACCTAGAAGTTCCTAGAGAAAACACTTCTCTAGGCATTTGTAGGTCCTCCAACATGATTCTATGATCAACTTCTGCCAGATGTTGACCATAGAGTTGTGCTGGAGGACTAGAAGTTCCTAGAGAATTGTTATTTCAGGTAAGACGAATAGTGTTATTTTTATTTGTGGTTTTTCCACATTCATGGGGGTCCTTCACCCCTAACCCCCGTAAGTGTGGAAGGACCACTGTACTACTCATAAATTGTAATTCCCTTATATGTATGGTAATAGTTGTGACATAAAAAACCAGCAAAATTAAATTACAATATCTTATCAAAGTGAAAAATTGATAAGATGTCATGTTTTCAAAGAAAAATTAGAAAGAATTAAAAAATTAAAATATTTTTAAATTTTATTTTTAAAATTGATGTGAATTTTAAAGCTGTATCTGTTTTAAGTTTTGTAAACCACTTTGAGTCCCAGACCCAACTGAGAAAGGCACAGGCCAGTTGGCCCCTCCAGATACTGGGGACACTGGTTTCTAGAGAGCTGAGGTTGCTGGAAAGGACCGGACTTCTCCGTCCCACTGGGACTCTGATCGTCAAACTCAATGGACCTTTCCCTGAGCCCGTAATGAATGGAGCCCACCCGCTTGCTCAATGTATTAGCTGTTAAACATATTTCACTAAGAACCTTGGCCAATAAAATTAATGGAGTATAACTTCTGTTAATGGCACAGCCAACACTGTGAAACCCAGCTTGAAAAAGAACTCAAGGGAGTCTGTCTCACACACCCCTATTCTTCCCAGACGGAGAAGCCTCTGTGCTTTTAGGGGCTTTTATCACCTCCTAATTGTGGCAATTGGGGTGAAATATTTGGTGGCGGGGAACGGGGCTCAACGAGACGATCACACTTCCTAGGTTAACACAGACCCCCATCGTTCAATATTTTCAGTTATCAGATGTCAGGCAATGGCTTGAAAATAGCACTGGATGGGATTTCCAGACAGCTTTAGTTATAGACTAAAGCAAAGCCTTTGATTGCATAGATCACAAAAAGCTATGGAAGGCTCTTAAAGACATGGGAATCCCACTCACTACATTTGACAGTCCTGATGAGAAATCTGTACTTAAGACAAGAAATACTGTTAGAACAGAATATGGAGGAACAGAATGGTTCCCAATTAGTAAAGGAGTCTGGCAAGGCTGCATTCTCTCACCGTATTTGCTCAACTTGTACGCAGAAAACATCATACGAAGAGCAGGATTAGACACAAAAGAAAGAGGAGTGAAGACAGGAGGAAGGAACATCAACAGTCGAAGATATGTGAATGGACATCATACTAGTAGCAGAAAGCATCACAGACCAGGGAAAAATACTAAGGAGGATCAAGGAAGAAAGTGCAAAGGCAGACTTGTTGCTGAACATAAAGAAAACAAAAATAATGACCATAAAGGAACCACACAAATTCAACCTAGACAATGGGGCAATCAAAACAGATAAAGATTTTCCCATACCTTGAATCAAACAAGGAGACTGCAGTTAAGAAATCAGAAGAAAATGAGGAATGGGAAGGGCAGCCATGAAAGAACTATGGTAGATAAAGAACAAAGACACAAAAGAATTGTCCAAGCCACTGTATTCCCCATCACCATGTATGAGAGCTGGACAGTGAAGGATGCAAGAGGATGCAAGAGCTGGACAGTGAAGAAAGGGGGGGGGGGAATGAACTCCTTTGAGATGTGATGCTGGAGAAGAGTGCTGAGGATACCATGGATGGCAAAAAAATCAAACAAGTGGGTCCTTGAACAGATCAAACCAGAACTCCTCCTGGAAGCCACGATGATCAAATTGAGGCTGTCATACTTTGGTCACATCATGAGAAGGCATGACTCAATAGAAAAGACAATAATGCTAGGAAAGGTGGAGGGAAGTAGAAAGAGAGGAAGACCACATTCTAGATGGAGACCATAGATCTGAACAGAGTGATAGAGCATATGGGAACTTGGAGATGTCTCATCTATAGGGTCGCCATAAGTCGATGTCAACTCAAGAGTCACTAACAACAGCAACAACGACAACAACAACATGATGTCAATTTGATACCAGGGGAGAATATTTTAGAGAATTACTAGAGAACGAAAAGGATTTCAGAGGGTTGCTCACCTCATGGTGGCATTTCCCTGTAAATGATCCCATTAAAACCTTACCCGCAGCTGTCAGACAAATCCTCTACACAAGTATTACAATTCCTGGGGGCATCCTAGGAGGGCCGAGGGAGGGAAGGAGGGGAACGACGAGGCCATGAAGTTAAGTTAGATTTCTTTCTATTTTCCTTTTTTTCAGCGCGTGCCACTGGGCTATTCTCCGAGCATGTAGTCAAGCTTCCACGGTGGGGAAATTTGGCAAGTCCTCGAGGTGAGTAAGAATATACAAAAACGTATTTTAAAAGAGGGGAAGAAAAAACAAACCACATGACTAAATTTTATATATTAACTTGTTTAAAACCCGAGTCCAAATGTCAGAAAAAGAAGGAAAGGACAAAATGTAACATAAAGAAGGAAAATCCAGAGGAGGGGAAGGCAAGGGGGGTGAGTGGAGAGGGGGAAAAAATATAATAGTGTCTTTGTGCTGGAACCCTTTGGTTCCCATTAGCTCCTTGAAAAGCCAGGAGATTATGAAATCCAATGTCTTAAGAAAGCCAGCATATTAGTTAAGAAAATAAATGTGGGAATGGGGCAAAGTAGGGGGGGACCGTGTGGGACAGGAGGGAGGGCTTGAGGCTGACAGCGATCCTTTCAGCCCCCGGTCTTTCTAAGAGCAGCCTTGACTTCAACAAGCATTTAGGACGGCTAGGAAAACATTTCAGGGGGATTGTGGCCCTGACTTCCCCTGGAATGAGGTCATATGAACTGGGAATGACTTCAAAATGCCAAAGCTCTAGGCCTTGAACTTCACCAGAGGACGGCCAGGCCCAGCAAAGACCCCAAAGACCAGCAATATCCTGGCAGTTTTGAAGGACAGGTGCTCATAAAGATGGTAGCGCATGCACCTCAAGGTTGGACTTCTGCAATGTGCTGTACGTTGGGCTACACCTGTACCAACTTCGGAAACTTCAGTTAGTTCAAAACATGGCAGCCAGGTTGATTGCTGGAACATCTAGGAGTGATCGCATTACACCAATGTTAAAATCACTCTACTGGCTGCCAATTGGGGCAAGGTACAGAGTTTTGGTTATTACCATTAAATCCCTACTTGGTTTGGGTCCAGGTTACCTATAGGATTGCCTCTTCCCATATAATCTGCCACACATGCTCAGGTCCTCTGGAGGACATTTATCCGGTCAGCCAGGACTAGGTTAGCAACTGTTGGCCAGAGGACTTTTTCTTCAGCCGCCCCCAAATTGCAGAATGACCTGCCAGGAGAGATTCAACTGCTGAATACACTGTCCGAATTTAAAAGAGCTTTGAAGACCAGTCTCTTCTGGCACAGATGTATCCAGATGATTTTTAAATTGAATTTTAAATATGGACTGTTTCAAAATGTATATGTCTTATTTGCCCTTTTAAAATGCTGTATGTTTTAATTAATGTTGTTCATTGTTGATTTGTGTTGTTCCCCTCCTCGATCAATGAGAAGAGACAGGTAAGAAATAATTTTATTATTATTATTACATTATTTATTATTATTATTATTATTATTATTATTATTTTGGTGGCAGACCTTTACTCGCCTACAGACAGCCTCCAAAGTTCAAACAGGTACTCACCTACAGGATGACACACAACACAGATGGGGATACAGGCTAGTCCCATTACAAAACTGGATCTGCCAGTTCAGCCCCATG
>CM034708.1:1513873-1524461 GCA_020142125.1 Phrynosoma platyrhinos
AGATTTTGGTAATCTTAGTGGTTTGACTGTTGGACTGCAACCCTGGAGACCGGGGTCAGTCCCCCACTCTGCCCTGAAACCCACTGGGTGACCTGGGGCAAGTCACATGTTCTCAGCCCAAAGAGAAGCAATGGCAAGCCTCCTCTGAAAAACTCTTGCCAAGAAAACCACACAATAGGGTCACCTTAGGGTTCCCAAAAGTCAGAAACAACTTGAAGGCGCACAGCAACAACAGCAAATGGAAATGCTCAGCTAGGAGTGTCAGCTTGGTAACTAGTTACTTTTGCAGTAATGAGCTTTTGCAATAATATATTTTTATGGGTTTGTGGGTTAGTCTAGAGATCAGAAGAGTGAGAAGTGATGTGTTTTTACAGTAACAGGAGCTGTTAATGGGCAAGGCTCTTTTTCAATGAAATGAGAACAGGTTATCTGGCTGTTATCCATTACTATGTGCATATAACTGAGTAATGAGAGGAGGAATGAATCATATCTATGTCCGCCAAAAGCTGCTTTATAAATGTTTTCTGCAGTTATTGCTTTGCATGCATTTTTTTCAAAATTTTCAATGTGCAATATCTGAATTCGCCACTTGGGGGAGCCGAATAATATTTTCCTGCATTTTCCAATGGCACAATATTAACAGTAATGGTAACTTTATGGCACTGAGGTACCTTTCTGGACTGCAAGTAAAAGTGCCAACCTGTTGAGTGTGGAGAGTAATGCATAAAGTAATTAGTTCCCTTTAGAAAGCTCTGCTTTCTCCTCTGCCAGCAAAGATATGCAGTTACCTCCTCCGCCATAGACCTTAGCCGAGAAAGCCAGTCTTCTGCCTGCTCCAGGACCCTCTGCAGCTCAGAGTCTTCATGCTTCAACCTGAGGGCTGCCTGGACAATCTGGTTGAGGTTGGTGGTGCGGAAGTGATAGAGATAGTGGTCCAAATGGGTACTGGTTGACTTCTGGGTAATGTCCACCAGTGGCTGACTGGGAAGGGAATAGAGTAAAGAATGCAGAGGGTTAACTTCCACCAGTGTCGCAAAATTTGTGTTCTATGGGGTACATGTAGGGCTATGTACCTAGGGCCAGCATGGCATAGTGGTTTGAGAGCATTGGACTAGGCCATTGGGAGACCGGGGTTCAAATCTCAGCTTGGCCATGGAAGCCTACTGAGTGACCTTGGGCACATCACACTCTCTCAGCCTCAAAGGATGGCAATGGCAGCCTTGAGAGTAGGCCAGGCTGAGAGACATAGGGAAAGTATGACTGGCAGATGGTCATGCGGTGAACATGGGTCTCTCCAGTCCTAGTCCAACACTGACCACTGTTGGAAGCTGCAAAAATTAGGTCAACTGCATCCATACACACACAAATTAGGAAAAGTTTGCAAAAGCATTTGCATGATTTGTGTGTGTGTGTGTGTAGGAAGAAAACCCAGGATTTTGCAACCTTCTCACAAAAGAAGGATGGGAAAACAAGGAAAGCTGGATTTGGAAAGAGCCATCATGGTGCAGTGGTTTGAGTGTTGGACTATGACTCTGGAGACCAGGGTTCGAATCCCAGTTCAGCCAAGGAAACCCACTGGGTCACACTCTCTCAACCTGAGGGGAAGGCAGTGGCAAAGCCCTCTGCAGAAACCTGACAAGTTAACCCCGACAGATTTTCCTTAGGATCACCATACATCAGAAATGACTTTAAGGCACACAACAACAAGGACTCTTGGAGACCAGGGTTCGAATCCCCACTCAGCTATGGAAAACCACTGGATGACCATGGTCACATCACACGCTCTCTCAGCCTCAGAGGAAAACAACAGCAGGGAACCTCCTCTTAATAATATATCTTGCCAGGAAAATCCTGAGAGAAGTTTGCTATAAGTCAGAGTTGGTTTGAAGACACAGACAGAACAATTATGTTTCCCATCCTTATCAAGAGAAAACACCCCAGAAACATTTCCAACATGTACAGCTTCTGCAGAAAAGCTCAACGAACCGATGGGAGCCTTTTTTAAAACGACATGTTTTCAAAACAGATCTCTGAGCTCCCTCCACAGCCCAAAATGAAACTTTGCTCAAGTACTCTTTGAATCTTTGGAAAGGGCAACTTTCAGCTTTTCAGATTTGTGCCAGAGGGTCAATTCCCATGAACTGAAATAAAGGTCATCTGTTTAATCACCATTTTGCCAAGTGCAGCGGGGGGGGGGGGGGGGGACACGGCAGTAAAAAGTGTGGCTGATGGGTGATGTGGTCACAGTCCCCGTCCCCACTGCCCGCCACTAATGCTCAGCAATCGCTCCCTTTTTTTCTTCCTCCGCCGCTGCCCTGAGTCAGTTCGCTCCAGGAAAAACAAACACGGTGTTCCACATAAGCACAAAATAACCTTTCACTCCAGGAGTATTTTGAGATGCTGTGGGAGACAAGAGAAGGCTTATTTTTCCTTGAATGTACTGACTCACAGCCATCTCCCCCCATGTGTTTGTACTTTCTGCATTTTATTTCTTGTCCTTTTTCTGCTTTTCAGAAAATCACAGAATCTTAGACTTGGAAGAGACCCTCAAGGTTCATCCAATCCAACCCTCAGAGTCTCTACCTTGCAGAAAGACACCATCCAAGCATTCCCTGGGGCAGATGGCCACCCAGCTTCTGTTTAAAAACCTCCAAGGAAGGAGAGTCCACCACCCTCCAAGTCACCAGCATCTTCCACGCTCAGGCTTTGTTCCCACTTCGATTTAAAGCAAATTGCAGATCCGGTTATACGACCGTCGTTCCCACTTGAAACCGGTTCCGATCCTATTGAGCTCAGCTGCAATCGCGATGAAGCGAGGCGAACACAAAAAAGGATGTTTCCTGACCCTAGTTTTTTGGCAGTTCTTTTGAAAAGAATTGATTCCAAAGCGTGTTCAACAAGTGGGAACGATGGATCTGAATTGGATAATACTGAAGGGAAGGGACTAACGGCAGAGGGGGGGTTACCATCCTGACAGTTTTTGGGAGATCCTACATGTGAATTTCGTGCAGAATAAGCCATGAACTGCAAAGAGTCTCATCAGTCCAGGAGTCTTCTCAATAAACTTTCCCAAGACTCTGGGACCACATTTTTGTACCATTTATTTTGTACCCAAATATTCTTTCCATCCCTACACAGGGAACAGCCCCAGTCCATGATTGACCACTTGGAATAACTCTGGCCAAGAAAGCCCTAGGATAGCTTCACCAGAGTCAGGGCTGACTTGAAGGTCCATCTCAACAACAACAACAACACAGCACGACGTAGGATCCAGTTAATATTGTGAGAGTTACTCCCAGGTCTTTACACTCAGGATCATAGCCTGAATCATGCCACAATTTTCATCCCCATAAAAGCTCCCTTATATTCATGGTTCCTGTTGCAAACTTGATTTATTCAGCACAGAGGGGGTTTGCCAGAGGGGAGGAAGAGCAAAAGGGGAGGCTCAATTCACACACACAACCCTGAACCACCCTTTTGGCCACTTCTCCTATGGCCTTTCCTCCTCCACGCGCCATCCCCATCCCATTTAACTGCATTTTTCTTGGAGAGAGCCTTCGTTCCCTCTGGGAAACCAAAGTCCTGGAATTAATCCCAGGTCACGTCTGGCACACACGCCACAGCCAGGTCATATTTATGGCCTTGGGGAGTATGTGCGGGCCTTTTTCTAAACAAGCCTTTTGTTGTAAGTGGGAAGAGATGGGAAGGGGGAGGACTCGGGAGGACTAGTACCAGAGAAGTTGCAACCATGATAACAAACAACGCCGATGGCTCCTTCCAGTGGCATGGAAAGGAATCCCAGTGAGGATCATGGTTTAACACCCCTCTCGACTCTCTTCAACAAGCCTTTTCTGGGTCTAGCAGAGCTGCCGGCCAGGTGGCAAAGGGAGGCGACTGTCTTTACCACCCGGCCAGCAAAGCCACCAAATGCAGAAAGTACCCCTTCGAACCCACAGCCACTGGTGGGAGTGAGCTGCTCCTGCCATCCAGCAGCCTTTCCAGGTCTGGCGGAGTTGCTGGGTGAGAGGAGGAGGAGGAGGAGGAGACCCACTTTCCCAGCCAAGGGAGCCGCCAGACCCGGAAGGCAACCCCTTCCCACTAGCGCTCCAGATGACACCCCCTCGGAGATGCCACCTGGTGCTGTCCGCACCCCACCGCACCCCCTAGTGACCCCCTTGAGAGGCCCTCTTGGTTTCTAGAGGTCATTTCCAGTGGGGTTGATAGTGTAGATTCGAACACACCTCCAGCAGCTTCCAAGCCACCTGAGCCCACAGTTTTAAGCCCTTAGGAATCTGAGCTTAGGAAAGCCATTGCTTGGAACTACAGGCCCCAGAATCCCCAAGAAGTAGAGAAGAGAGACATCACAGGATGCCCTGTAGTAAATGGCCACCTTTCCAGCATCCTGAGACAGGTCTCTTTTGCCCTTTCTGGATTTCCTCAGACATTGCACAATTTCTGTTCTTTTTTAACCCCAGAATTTCCCCAGCCAACATGGCCAGGATGACTAGGGGATTGATGGAGTTGCAGTAGAAAATATGCTTGCCACATTGATCCCCTGTTTTAGCAAAAGTCAGGGTACAAACAGAGAAAAATATAATAATACTGAGGATAATTGTGACAACGGGCAATAACATCTGCAACCAAGCATAGGATCATGGAATGCTAAAGATGGAAGAGGTCCCTTGGGCCGCCAGTTCCAGCTTCTTGCTCAATGCAGGACCTCCAGATAAAGTATCCCCAGCAAAGAGCTGTCCAGCCTCTTTTGGATGGCTTCATAAAAATTACAGAATCATAGATTAAAAGCAGCATCTTCCACTGTCGAACAGCTCTTGCTATCAGGAAGTGCTTCCTAATGTTGAGATGGAATCTCTTTTCCTCTGACTTCAATCTATTGCTCCAACCCTAGTCTTTGGAGCAGCAGAAAACAAGCTTGCTCCATCCTCAGTATGGCAGCCCTTCTGCTCCTTCTCAACCTTCTCTTCCCCAGCTCCCATGGTTTCCAGACCTTTCACCATTTGAGCAATGGCAGGAGTCAGGAAACACACACATCCTTCATGGAACGATGGTAGGCTGCACACAAAACTATATTTTGAAAGTTTGCAAATAAAAATTGGGCCCAAAATGGCCCCTTGCCTCCTTTCAAGCTCATGAGAAGCCTTTGTTTTTGGAATGAAGAAGTCAACAAGAAGTTCGTTGGAAGGAGGAAAAAAATGCAGCAAAATTGCCCTGGGGTTGTGGCAAGCCCATTTTTCCCCCAAATTTGAGGATATTTGATGCCTCACCTGGACAAAGGGACACAGTTTCCCCGCTCCTCCTATAGGGACGAAGTATCCTGTCTCAAAATTTCAGATTTTCCTTTTTCTAGCAGGGGAAATAATTGCAAGGAGAGAGCAAGATGTTCCCAGCAACTTTTAACCCTTGGCGAAGGGTGAACGATGACTAACCATAAGACCTGAGATGATGGACTGGAGGCCCTTCCAGCTCCCAAACTGGGAGGAGATCCCTTCTGAGAGGTGGGGGCAGTTGAGGGGGGGGAACGGCTCACCCCAAAATACAATGAGGCCCATTCAGTTGAGGCGAGGGCAGAGGGGAGGCCCTCCCGAGTGGAAATTTATGACCTGCTTCAAATATCACCTTTTCAACTCCGTGCCTTGGCTCAACAGCCTTGGCGGCGGGCTCTTGCCAATGGAGGGCATTCTTCAAGGCTGGAGCCCCATCCAAGGCAAACAAACAGCCTTGTCATAAACCCACAGAAAGACTTTGTGGGTCCCGACAAACCACCGCCGCCGCACACGAGATTACCTGCAGTCCGCAATGACTTCATCCATCAATTGGGCCACCAGGGTGTCCAGGTCGCCCGCTGAGCACTTGGCTTTCAGGGCCAGGTGGACCAGCTCCAGGTTGGCTTCCTACAGAACACAAAAACACAGCCATCAGTGCCTTTCCTTACACACAAACAACAACAACCATAGCCCCGTCCACATCATCCAGCACTGCTCCTGGGTTGTGCATACTAGGGCTGTTGTTATTATTATTATTATCATATTAACTTCTTATGTCCCATCTTTCTCCCAATATAAGGACTCAAGGCGACAAGCAGCAAGTTTAAAACAGTACAATTTTAAAACAATACAAAAGCATTAAAATGCTTCTATGTTGAAGTTGTTGTGTGCCTTCAAATTGTTTCCGGCTTACAGTGACCCTATCATGGCAAGTTTCTTCAGAGGGGGTTGGCCATTGCGTCCTCTAAGGCCGAGAGAGTATGACTTGCCCAAGGTCACCCCAAAGGGTTTACGTGGCCGAGCCAGGATTCAAACCCTGGTCTCCAGAGTCATAGTCCGACGCTCAAACCACTACACCACACTGGCTAGATATGTAAAATTTTTTAAAAGAATTAAACATTTTTAAAAGTTAAAATTAGAATAATAGAATCGTAGAGTGGGAAGAGACCCAAGGGCCATCCAGTCCAACCCCATTCTGCCATACAGGAACTCAAAATCAAAGATGTTTAAATTACTTGTGCCTTGTCCCAAAAGTGGGTTTCCCAACCCTGGAGAAACCCAATCAGGAAGAAGAATATTCATGCTTTGGTCATTTCCCATCTTGATTACTGTAATCTTCTGTTGATGGGTCTTCCACTGTCTCATCTTAGCCCTTTAGTTTCTATCCAACACGCTGCTGCTAAGACCATTGCTCCGACCATGTTACTCCATTATTGGTCTCTCTTGCCCATTCCATTTAGGATCTTGTATAAGCTTCTTTTCCTAACATTTAATGCTCTACATAAACTTGCCGCCACCCCCCTTATCTCTCAGCCCCTATTTCTTTTTATCAGCCGGCTCGTGAACTTCACTCCGGGAATACAGGGTTTCTGACCCAACCAAGGGTTTCCTCTTCCTTGGCTCAGTTACATCCATTTTCACTTGCAGATAACCATTATTATTATTATTATTATTATTATTATTATTATTATTATTTATATCCTGCCTTTAGCCAAGGCTATCAAGGCGGCTTACAATTAAAATACAATCCCATACAATTATAATAGACATATAACCCCTATAACCCATATAACCATAGTCCTAGAACAGCCTCCCAGTACATCTTCGGACTGCCTCTTCGCTAACTGGTTTTAAATCCGAGCTAAAGACATTTCTGTTTACCAAAGTGTTTGGAGCTACTGATATTGTCTTATAATATGATAATTTTATATGCGATTATATTTTAGCTGTTTTATATTACTGTTTTATTTGCTTAACTTATTATAACTGTTTGCAGTTCATATTATATCACCTTAGATTGTACACCGTTGGCAGGATTTTATTGTTGTTTCTTGTTTCTGGAAAGGGACATATAAATTTATGGCCCTATATAAATAAATGAAGAAGAAGAAGAGGAGGAGGAGGCAAGAAGTCCATATACTTTTTGCCCAGTATTCGTACATCCCAAAGGATTTCAAGAATGTATTTTGAAAAGAAATACATGGGAGGGGTTTTGGGTTTTTTGCATGGGGGATTTCGTGCAAAAAAATCCCAATATTGGCTGTGATTATCTATCATGTACTTAGCTATATAACTGCCTTAGGCTGTTGCCACACTGCAGAATTAATGCAGCTTGACACCACTTTGACTGTCATGGCTCCGTGTTATGGAATGCTGGGATTTGTAGTTTTTTGTGGCAACAGACCTCTCTAACAGAGAAAGCTGAAGCCTCTGGCTCTGAAGCCAGAGAAAGGTAAATATCTCACAAAACTATAAGTCCTAGGAGTCCATAACATTGAGCTGTTGCAGTGTCAAACTGCATTATTTCTGCAGTGTAGCTGCAGCCTACAAGATAGAATATATATATATATATATATATAGAGAGAGAGAGAGAGAGAGAGAGAGAGAGATATATAGAGATATATATATAGATATATATATATAGATATAGATATAGATATAGATATAAAATCAAAAAAGCACATCATTAAAAGCCCACTGCAATTAGTTCCTGAAACGACTGATGAAAAGTGAACTTCTTCTCTTGCTGGGAGAAGGAGAGAGCCATCATAGTCTCCCTAGGAAGGGAGTTCCAAAGTTCTTGGGGCAGTCACCAAAAAGGCCACGTCTCCCTTGACCTCACCAAATACTCCTGGGAAGGTGATGGGATGGAAAGAAGGGTTTCTTCCAAACATCCTAAGAGCTTAAACAGGCTCATATCTAAAGGGGTGCACACCACTTGTGGGTTCAATGTACAGCGGACCCTCTACATTCACTAGGGTTAGGGGCACAGGACCCCCATGAAAGTGGAAAAACTGTGGAAAATAAAAAATGCTATTTTTTTTTAACCTGAAAGAACACCTCTCTAGGAATCTCTAGGTCCTCCAGAACAATTATATGGTCAAGATCTGCAGAGGTTGACCATGAAATTGCACTGGAGGATCTACAAATGCCTAGACAAGTGTTCTCACTAGGAATCTCTAGGTCCCCCAGTGTGACTTTTGGAAGCAGTTGACAACAGAGTCATGCCAGAGGATCTAGACCAGGGGTAGGCAACCTAAGGCCCAGGGGCCGGATGCGGCCCCCCAAGGCCTTTGTACCGGCCCCAGGCCGGTCCTGCCGCCGCCACCGCCGCCGCCCGCCATGACGCTATTGATTATTGTTGTTATTACTTGTTCTTGGGGTTTTCTTGGCAAAATCTCCACAGGGGGTTTGCCATGGCTTTTCTGGGGCTGAGAGAGTGTGCATGCATATTTTTTTATTTTAAAAAAAACATATTTATTTATTTATTTATTTATTTTTGGTGCTTCAGTCCCCCAATTGTCTGAGGGACAGCAACCCAGCCCCCACCTCGAAAGGCTGCCTACCCCTGATCTAGAGATTCCTGGAGCTAACATATTAATCAAGTCTGTAAATAATCAAATTTGCAAAAGCGACTGACTTTTGCAGATTTCATTATTCACGGATTTGCTTAATATATATTCTCTAGGATTCTCTAGTTCTTCTCTAGAGACTCTGTGGTTGACATCCAACAGAAGCTGCACTGCAGAACCTAGAGATTCCTACAGAAAATACTTCTCTAGGCATTTGTAGATCCTCCAGCATAATTCTATGGTCAACCTCTGGCAGATGATCATATAGTTGCACTGTAGGACCAAGGGATCCCTAGAAAGATGTTCTCTCCAGTTATATATATATATTGGTTTCTTGATTTGCAGTTTTTCCACTTTCCCAAGGATCCTGTGACCCTAATCCCAGCAAGTGTGTCAAGGCTCGCCATGGACAAAAAATATTTCATGCACAGAATTGTTTTAAAATATTGTATAAAATTACCTGAAATCATTACACCACTTTAAGGGCTGTAGCTCCATCCTACTGAATCTTGGGATTTGTCATTTTAAAAGGCCTTCAGCCTTCTCTGCCCAAAAATAATACTGGTGCCTCACCAAACTACAAATCCCAGGATTCTGTAGCATGGAGCCATGGCAGTTAAAGTGGTGTCAAGCTGCATTATTTCTACAGTGCAGATGCAGCAGTGTCCCCCCCCATGTAAGCCCCAAATCCCAGCATCCTCACCCACACCCCACTCACCAGCCGATCTGCAGCGCCGGCGAGGAGATTTTGCACATCGGTTCTGTGGCTGATGTCTTCCCAGTACGAGGAGAGCACAACCACGGGCTTCACATTGCCCCAAGGGAGGTAGTAATACTGACAGCCTGTTAGAGGAAGCAGAAAGACCCAGAGACACCTCCATCAGGATGCCAGGAGCAGAGATTTCAGGAGCAAAACCTGAGACTTTGGGCTTTGCAGTATCGCAGGAGACAGGTCCTGGTGATATCATTACTTATGAGACATCCAGCTGTGACACCATTGAGTGGACCTTTGACACCATTGCTCCCCAAATATCTGCCTTTTGGCAGAAATGGGCCGTGGTGTTCCCCTGCATCCCTTTAAAATGCTGGAGCTCAGCAGAAGAGATGGTGTGAGTGGGGCAAGGCTAAATGGGTAGAGAAAGGAGAGCCTTCGGGGGTTTTCAGGTTTTAAATCCAGGTGTCAACCATCCTATATCACCAGCTGGAGCGTGAGCAAGTGTCTGTCAGGGATGCATAATGCACTGCTGTGCACCTTCAAGTCCTTTCCAACTTATGGTGACCCTAAGGCACACCCTAAGGCTCAGGCATACCTGTCATGGCATTATCTTGCAAGATTTCTTCAGAGCCAGAGCCTGAGCCTTCCTCTGAGGCTGAGAGAGAATGACTTGCCGAAGGCCACCCAGTGGGTCTCCATGACCAAGTTGGGATTCAAACTCTGGTCTCCAGTGTCACAGACCAATGCTCAAACCACTGCACCACACTGGCATAATGACTGGGGCCATACCCCTGTTGCTGTCTTATACATATCATAGAATCCTAGAGTTGGAAGAGACCCCAAGGGCCATCCAGTCCAACCCCATTCTGCCATGCAGGAACTCAAAATCAAACCATCCCTGACAGATGGCCATTTAGCCTCTGTTTAAGGATCTCCAAAGAAGGAGACTCCATTGCCCTCTGAGGGAGAGAGTCCCACTGTCAAACAGCTCTCACTGTCAGGAAGTTCCTCCTAATGTT
>CM034708.1:1524561-1529561 GCA_020142125.1 Phrynosoma platyrhinos
CAGCCTAGAATCACATTGGCCTTTTTAGCTGCCGCATCACACTGTTGAGTCATGTTCAACCTGTGGTCTACTAGGACTCCTAGGTCCCTTTCACATATAGTCACATAGGACCTTATCACATGGGGGTCTGAAGCAGTCCCATCCCCATGGCATCCCCGTCTCATCGCGCTTCCTTTCCCCGGGTGATCAAACCACGTCGCAGGGAAACCCCGCCCATCCCTGTCGCATCCCCGTCGCATCCCCGTATCATCCCCATTCTTTTGGATTCCTGGTCGAAATGGGAATTACATTTACCGCGACCAGAAGGAAGCACAATGGGACGGGGATGCGACTGCTTGGACCCCGTGTGATAAGGTCCATATATATAAGTTTCCCTACAGAAGTGAGTGGACATTTTGTCTAATGTAGAACTGAATTCAGTTAAAGGTTCAATGTCAGTAAGCATAAAGAAGTCCATGCCGATATGCATGTGTGCATCAATCCACATGTTCATTCCACTTCAGTTGTGCATACTGCCATTGAACCCAAATTTGCATTGCACAATCAGTGTGTGACTCCCCTTGCAGAAATTTATGCTAAACAACTTCTGGGCACCAGAGCTCAAGGCAAATATCAACAAGCTGAAACATGTCCAGAGAAAGACAACCAGGATGATTCAAAGTCTGGATACTAAGCCTTTGAGCAACGACTTATGGAGTTGAATAGGTTTACCTTAGAGAAGAAGTGACTGGGAGATAGTATGAGAGCCATCTTTCAATATCAGAAGAGATATCATGTAGAAGATGGAGGAAGCTTGTTTTCTGCTGCTTCAGAGACTAGAACATGAAGCAATAGTTTCAAATGACAAAAAAAGAGATTCCACCTAAACATTAGGAAGACTTTCTTTCCTGTAAAAGTGGAACAGACTGCCTTGCAAGGCACTTTCTTTGGCAGCCTTTCAATAGAGATTACATGGTTATCTTTCAGGAGTGCTTGAGTTGTGCATTCCTGCATGGCAGAAGGGGGATGGATTGGATGGCCCTGGTGTTCCCTTTCAACTCTATGACTGTATGTTTCTATGATGTAGGGCCCCTACATAGTTAATCCCAATTTAGGGCAGAGCGTTTGAACCAAACCAAAGTAGTCAATTGCTTATAGCTGAAAAACTGCATTTTAAAATGACTGTCAATGATTGCTATTTGGGGTCAGACTAGATAATCAACTGGGACACCATATGAGACTCTGAAGATGTTTCTGTTTTCCTGGTTGCTTCCTTTTAGCCAAGCACAGGCAATGTTCTGTACTGCAGTCAGGTTCACTCTGATAAGACCTCCACTCCTGTAAGCATCCTCTCTGTTCTATAAACATTTTCCTTTACTGAAAACAATCTTTGTTCAAGTAAGAAATGCTGAATATTGTGAAACCAGTTACCCAAGGAGCGAGGGGGCAGAAATGCTCTATGCATATGCGTGACCCTATAAAAGATGTTCAGTTGCTCAGTTCGGGGCTCAGCACCTCTGGAAAGTTATTTCTTGCGGAGCCCACTAGCATTACTGTCTTCAAGAAACAGCTCACTTTCCTTCAGTCCGTCATTGTCTCCGGTCCCATTTTCCTGCTGCAAAACCAGCCATCAAATGCCCTCCAAACCTTGCAGCGCTACAAAGGTGGCCTTTCCCATTCCTTACCATCAAAGACAGCCCTGCTATACTGGGTGGTGGAGGCCAAGGGCAGGCAGGTGTTGTCGAACTTGTTGCCGTAATTCCCAATGCTGACCTCGAACTGGATGGCGTCGTCCACATCTTGCAACATGGTGGCCGAGTAGAAGGTGGCACAGAGGCAGTACTTCCGTCGACGCAGGTACTTCTGCCAAGAAGAGAAAAGGAAGGCATGGAAGAGGACAGCTCAACCCTCCAGGTGCAGAGAAGGCACCTGGATCTACATACGGCAGGTAGCTCATGCCCAAGTCGCCTTCACATCATTTCCAATTTATGGTGACCCTATGCAAACCTGTCAAGAAACCTGCCAAGAAATAACAATGCACACCTATCATGGGGTTTTCTTGGCAATATTTGGTCCGGAGAGGTTTGCCATTGCTTTCCTCTGAGGCTGAGAGAGTGTTTCTCACCCAAGGTCACCCAGTGGGCTTCCATGGCTGAGCTCCTTTATTTATTCATTTATTAAAATATTTCTAACCTGCCCTTTCTTATGGGATCTCAGGGCAGGGTACAATTATTAACCCTTTAAACCCCTTCCAGATTTAAAACAAGAAATAATTAAAAAAGATTTGTTTAAAAATCAATTAAATGAGGCAACCGTTAAAGCTACAGCAGTTTAAAACCTGGGCCACATATATTTTGAAATAAAACCCTATGAAAAGTGTGGGCTCACCACAAGTCAACAGGTAAATTGAAGGTATAAACACACACAAAGGCTTTTATAAATAGCCATGTTTTGGCTTAGCACCAGAAAAAAAAATGATGTTGTGCAAAGTGGACCACCATACGAGAGAGCCCAAATTTTGAGATCTTCTGGGGGCTCTTTTCCATATTGTATTATCCATTTTGGCTGGAGTTTAGCAAATATGCATTTAAATTGCTTTTTAACTGTATTGATAGTTTCATTGTATTTTAACATATGTAATTTTTTTAAATTGTATAAGCTCTTATCTGTGCTGCTTTATTAATAGTAATAATTAATTATTATTAATAATAATAATAAATAAGTATTAATAGTATATTATTATTATTAATTTATTTTTACCCTGCCCCTCTGTCGAGTAATCGGGGCGGCTTACAAGAATTATTATTATTATTATTATTATTATTATTATTATTTACATTTTGTAAGCCACCTAGAGTCCCGGGGCTAGGGAAATAGAAATAAATAAATGACAAAAAATAACTGAACAAAAGTTCCCCATCCCTGCAATTTGGATGATACTACTCATTCCACCTCCAATGTATTCCATCAATAAGGATTTAATTCTTCACCAGTTCTCCTCTCCTTTTTTCAAACACTGTACAGTTTTCGAAAACTATTTGCAATTCAGGACTTGTCCTGTGCAAAATTCACACATGGATGCTTTGAGAGGAAAATCCTGCAATCTGCACAAAACAACCACCTTAAAATTTGGCATTGAAAATGTCCCTAAGTGCAAAAAAATTAGCCAGAATTCTGTATCAACTACTGTATATACTCATGTATGAGTCTTGAAATTTAGGTCAAAAAATTGATCCAAAAAAACCTGAGTTGACTTAACCACAGGTCAATGTCAGCAGTGTATCTTAACTCTTATTTAAAAGATGGAACCATCCATAATATAATCTATCCTGGAAGCACCAATCGCCTCTACTCTCTCATCCATCCAGCCTTAAGAGTAAACACAAAGAATTTTGCAATTTTTTGACGTTGTTTTGCTTTGCTTCATCCTTTAGATCCTTTGCTATATGCCTCTAAGTTTTACCTTTGACTTATCCACAGGTCATAGGAAAATTCATAATTTTGGCCCCAAAACTTGCCCTCGACTTATACATGAGGTCAACTTATAGTTGAGTACCTTATTTTCCTGCGTATAAGACTACTTTTTTACCTGCAAAATCTGTGGCTAAAGTGGGGGGTCGTCTTATACGCCGGATATAAGGATAATGAGGATAGAGGTGCTAAAACTCTATATTTTGACTGAGAAAATGGGGGGGTCGTCTTATATGCGGGTCGTCTTATACGCTGGAAAATACGGTATATACAGGACTTAGTTAAGTATACTTAACTTTCCCTGTTTTCCCCTTTACATTTCTAGTCTCATGTACCTGCCAGTCTGACTGAACCTACAGCAGTGGGTTTGTTCTGTCATAATAAAATGGAAGATTTATGACATGTAAAAGCCTAACAAAAATATTACAGCATAGGTTTTCCTTATGGCTAATACGTTTCTCAAGTAAGGCGCTAGGAGATTTGTTAATTCTGGTGCCACAGCCTAACATGTCTGCCCCTCTAGAAAGCATTTTACTGAAAAACAGCAATGAGTGATGTTTGAATATTTTCGCATTATGTGGAGTGTTGTTTACCTCTACCCGCAGGATGTCATCACCAGGAATGTCCTCCAATTTCTGCTCAACGTAGTCCACCAACTTTGTCTCCAGTTCCACCAGCAACCGGCCACGGTAAGCTACACCTTCTCCCTTAGGAAATAAGAAGAGGAAAGAGAGCTTTAGTGGGGAATTTCTGTGTTGTCTAAGGCTGGGAGGCTTCTTTAAACTTGTGTCACTCCCTAGTCGACCTTTGATATCAATTTAATATTAAAAAGGGGCCTTTTAGGCCTGTAGCCAAGAGGGTACCTCCAGTGCAGGAAACTAGCCATGCCATAGATCCTTCTGGTTCAGCATGGGAGATGCTCAAGGACTTGGCTGGGATGGATCATCAAAATTGGAATCTGCATAATCCTTTCAGATAGGAGTGTGATGGTGGGCGATAGACCAGGTGTTGGCCAGAAAAGTGGGAATCAAAGGGCACTTCTCTCTGGAGATGACGCTTCTTTGGGTCAAACATTTGCATCGGTTACTCTGTCAGTTCCACGCAACTCTGGCCATTCTTCCGCCTGGAAAATTCACTCAAACTCCTAAGAAACTGCCTCAGGATACACTTCGCCCTATAAATATGCCTACTTGGGTAATTTGTTTGGTCCAGCTGGAATCAGGCAGGAACTCTGTCAGATTCAAGCTTGACCCCCCAGTACTACTGGCTGTGCCACAAAGCAGAGTATCGACCCCCATTTGATTCAGTCTTCCCCAAGATTGGAGCCTTGGTTCTGAAATCGGTGAAGTATTGCCCACTGCAATCCTTTAATTTTCTGTCTGCTACCATCTGGTGGAGTCTCCTTCCTTGGAGGTCTTTAAGCAGAGGGTGGATGGCCACCTGTCAGGGATGCTTTGATTGGGAGTTCCTGCATGGCAGAATGGGGTTGGACTGGATGGCCCTTGGGGTCTCTTCCAACTCTATGATTCTATGATTCTATCTTTTATATC
>CM034708.1:1534561-1538794 GCA_020142125.1 Phrynosoma platyrhinos
AGGATATTTATATGGAAGAATATGGAATAAATGACATTTAGGTTATATATTATAGGCAGTTACAGATCCACAAACATACACCCTCCTCTTAAGGAAAAACAGACATTTCAGTGTTTAGGCATGTTGCTTTCATTACATGACATTGCTTGTAAGGCATTGTGCATTTATTATATGACAGTACAGTAGGGCCACATATTATGCGAGTTCATATAAGACAGGTTCACTTACACACATCTCTCTCTGCATTTTCTAGAGGGTTGTCTGCACAGGACAAAAGGGTCCCTAGTTCATCTAATTCAGACACTGCAGGCCAAAACCCTCAGGATATGATTGGGCCCAATCCTGATAGACTGGACACAGATCCAAAGGATCCAGCCCAATCTCGGGGTAAACAGCCATTACCCCTGGATAATTTGACCTCTAGTTTGCTGCAGAGTTTCCTGGAAACTCTGCAGCAAACCCTGACTGTTTAGAAAACTGTTTAGACAGCCTCTCATGCTCCTTACAATGTCACACTGCTTGTACTGGAAGGCATGATTATTAATTTATTAATAGATGCCCCCATCAGCACTGCATCTGACATGAAAACAGAGTGCATGGCCATGTGGGTGCAACCAGGCACCCCGTTTTTGCATCAAACATGGTGACGGGGGCTTCTGCAATAATGCAGCGTGATAAGGAGTGTGCGTCAGTAGGAGGTAGGGTCTGGAAACCATGAATCCCTATGAGGAACGACTTAGGAACTGGGTATGTTTAGCCTGGAGAAGAGACGGTTAAGGGGTGATATGATAACCCTGTTTAAGTATCTGGTGTCATACTGAGGATGGAGCAAGCTTCTTTTCTGCTGCTCCAGAGACTAGTACACAGAACAATGGATGCAAGCTACAGAAAAAGAGACTCCACCTAAAGATTAGGAGGCACTTCCTAACAGTAAAAGCTGTTCAACAGTGGAACACACTCCCTCTGAGAGTGATGGAGTCTCCTTCCTTGGAGGTCTTTAAAAAGAGGCTGGATCCCCATCTGTCGGGTATGCTATGATTTTTGAGTTCCTGCATGGCAGAATGGGGTTGGACTGGATGGCCCTTAGGGCTTTTCCAACTCTAGGATTGTATGATTCTAGGTCCTGGGTGGGTGCAGGTGTGTAAGCACTTGAATGTCCCTGCACCAACCAGGTAACCTACCCAGGTGAGCACCAGAGCCAGGACAGCACAGGCTGAGTCTCTGTTATCCTAGCTCAGCCCTTTTGTCCTACAGCACAATTGTATCGTATGCTTCCACCTCATTGTCTGCATTTTTGCTCCTGGGTTGCTCACTCTGTATCCACCCATAAGGGAAACTGGAATGTTGTAAGATTGCACTACTATAGAAAGCTATGTGTATGTATGTGCATTGCCAGGCAGACAAAACCATCCCAAGAATGCGATTGGTGGGAAGGGTTTGGGGAGAACTCAGGAAAACTTTGTGGTTTAAGTCTATGAAAGCGCACTTGCCCCCTGGAGATGGGAGCTTTTGCAATTTTTTTCTATCGCTTTCCTTTGCAATCGGCCTTTGGCTTAAGCAAAATAAAATATAGTGAATGCTTTACCCGTGTTGTCTGGTTCTTCAGCTAGACAATCAACTAAAAGAGTATTTTATTCTCCAACAACAGAGCCAATAAAAAGAAAACAGTTTGTGTTGGGGATGATCACTAGTCTACCTCAATAGATGGCATCTTCCTTGCAGGACTTCTCACCAGCAAAGGTAATGTTCCTCTTACTTTCTGCAGCCTCTGGAAAGAGGGTCCTCCCAAAATCTGAGACCAGCTGGCCCATTGGTGAGACTAACCAGGAAAGCCTGGTCTTTCCAATTCCTCAGCCCTGCCTCACCATCATCCCCTCTGAGACTCATTTGATGGTACTGAAATTAATAAATCTTACCTTCCAGTTCCCCTCCAGAAGCTGAGATCTTGGACATGCGAAGATGGCTGGTGCCAATGATGTCATTGTGAGTGACCCGGTCCCTGAAACAAAAAGGTTGTTGTTTTATTCTTTCTATTATCATTCTTGCTTTCTCAGTCTGACTGGAATTGTATTGGACCAATACAAGATGAGTCTCCCTTATCAGGAATTCTGAAATCAGAAATACTCCAGAATCCAAAACTGCCCACATTGGTGGCTGAGATAGTGACACCTTTGCTTTCTGATGGTTCAGCATCCCTAAACTTTTGTGTTTAATGCACAAAATTATTAAATATATTGCAAACAATTACCTTCAGGTTATGTGTATGAGGTGTATAAGAAACATAAATGAATTTTGTGTTTAGACTTGTGTCCCATTTCCAAGATGGCCTCAAGCATTTCAGAGAAGGGAGACTCAACCTGTAAACTAGTTTTTATCACTGCATTTATATCCTGCCTGTTTCCCAAGAGCAGGACCGAAGGTAGCTTACAGAGTAAAAAGACATACTAATAAAATCAGATAGCTAATATAGAAAAAGTTATGATTTAAAAAAATTTAAACTGTGTTTCTGGATTAATAGGTACAAAGGAGGACATCCCTCCTACTAAGGATGTAATTCTTCACTACATTTCTTCACAAAGGTTATTTTGAGTAATTTCAGCAATTTTCTTCCCACTGCAAAAAAAAGTCTTCAAAAACCATGCAGTTTTAAAGGCTATTTGCAATTCTGGACTTATTCTGTGCAAAATTCATACATGGCTCTTTTGTGCAGAAACAGTATTTCCATAGCAGACAATTATTTTCTACATGGAAAATAATATTTTAATGCAGAAATATTAATTCCTGCCAAGAAAAATCTGTAATTGGGGATCTGTTCTGTTCAAAATTCACACATGGTTGTCTTGCACACAGAACCGAATTTTCTGCACAAGAAACAGCATTTTCTATGAGGAAAATTATATTAATAATATACATAGAACAAGTCCCAAAGATTTTTGTCAGTCCAGGAATCTTCCCATCAGAAAAACAACAACATGTTTTTCTACCATTCTGGAAAGAATTCTAAGCCCCTCTCCAAACTACAAATCCATAGGAAGCGGCACTCCAGCGGAAAACAACTAAAGCAAGCAATTTTAGAATCACAGAATCCTAGAGTTGGAAGAGACCCCAAGAGTCATCCAGTCCAACCTTATTCTGCCATGCAGGAAGACACAATCCAAGCACTCCTGACAGATGGCCATTCAGCCTGTTTAAAAACCTCCAAAGAAGGAGAGTCCACCATCCTCCATTGAAGCAACAGCATCTTCCATTGTTGAACAGCCCTTACTGTCAGGAAGTTCTTCCTAATGTTGAGCTGGAATCTCTTTTCCTTGAGCTTGCATCCATTGCTCTATATGTCCTATTCTCTAGAGCAGGGGTAGGCAACCTTTCCCCTTTAAGGGCCGAGGGACTTCAGCTCCCAGAAGCCTCAGCCATATTGGCCAATAGTCCCATGTTGGCCAATAGCTCCTGGGATTCTGGGAGCTGAAGTCCCTCGGCCCTTAAAGGGGAAAGGTTGCCTACCCCTGCTCTAGAGCAGCAGAAAACAAGTCCCTTCCTAGCTACTAATCCCAGGGTTCCACAGCAGTTAAAATGGGATCAAACACCTATAACTGTTGCAGTACATGAACATCCTGAGATAGATGGTACCATTCTGCTGCTACATCATGGTTGATTCTGTCACGGCCATCTGTTGGGGATGCTTTGATATTGAGTTCCTGCATGGCAGGGGGTTGGACTGGATGGCCCTTGGGGTCTCTTCCAACTCTAGGATCCTATGGTTCTGACTCACCAGTCAATGACCCGTATCCGCATCTTCTCACACATGGATGGAAACTAAGAAGAAGAAGACAGCAAGGGGGAAGAGATCAGTGGCTGCAGCCCGGCCAGAGAGAGGACTCCCCCTCAACAACCTCTGGAGGTCACCATCCCCCTTTGCTCACCATGGCCGGCAAGGTAATGCTCTGGTTCCACTGAGGGTTGGCATTCTTCTCCACAATCTTGCTGCAGAGCTGACCAGAGAAGAGAAAACAGACGTCAAAAGAGATGGTGGTGGTGATGATGCATGACGATGGATGATGATGATATTTATATCCTGCTTTCCCCCCAAAAGTGGGACTCCAAGCAGCTTACAATTTATAACACCACCATTAAAAGCATACAAAAGTGAGCATTAAAATGGAATTAATCTATTACAGTATTAAAACACAGCACCGGCTGCGGAAGGCTCCGCCGGAGGGAAGGGCGCGGTCGGCC
>CM034708.1:1554584-1566376 GCA_020142125.1 Phrynosoma platyrhinos
TTTGGGGGATAGGGCTCAAGACCTTGGACAGAGTATGGAAACCATGAAGCCCTATGAGGAGCCTCTTAGGGAGCTGGGTATGGCTTTTTAGCCTGAGGAAGAAACGATTAAGAGGTGATATGATGATCATGTTTAAAGATTTGAAGGGGTGTCATATTGAGGATGGAGCAAGCTTGATTTCTGCTGCTCCGGAGAATAGGACACAATGGAGCAATGGATGGAAGGTACAGGAAAAGAGATTCCACCTAAACCTTAGGAGGAACTTCTTGACAGTGAGAGCTGTTTGACAGTGGAAGAGTGGTGGAGTCTCCTTCTTTGGAGGTCTTTAAACAGAGGCTGGATTGCCATCTGTTGAGGGCGCTTTGATTGTGAGTTCCTGCATGACAGAAAAAGGTTGGACTGGATGGCCCTTGGGGTCTCTTCCAGCACTATGATTCCACAATTCAGGCTAAAACTCAGGGGACAATGTGGATACCACCAGTTGGCACAGGCTGCGTCTCTACACCTGGTGGGAACATGAGAGATGGTGTATTCTTGGTGGCTGCTCTTAAGCTCTGGAACAACCTTCCCAGAGGGGTTAAACTGGCTGCAGGTCAGGGCCAATCTGGCACAATGGACTCACCCCTGTGTTCTGCCCCTTGGCATCCAGCAAAGGAGCATTGAAGCTGGCGGCTAGGTTGGGTGATGCCAGGACGTCTCGCAGGGGCACATGCGCTTCACCCAGGAACCTGTAAGGAAGAAGAAGAAGAGAACATTACTAGAGGGACCACAAAAGGTCTCCCAGGTGGGTGAGCAGGAGAGGAATTTCATAGCACCAGCAGCTGGATCCTATGTCCCTGGAGCAGTGAATCTACATTCCCCAAGGCATTGAACTCTATTCCTAAAAGAAGGTCCAATCCCTTGGACAGCTCCTTTAAAGACAAGCAAAACCAGGAATTATGGCTTCCAATGTCAGTGGAGTGGGGAATCCACACCAGGTTGGACCTCTGAGGCTGAGAGGATGTGACTTGTCCAAGGCCACACAGTGGGTTTCCATGGCTGAGAGGGAGCTTGAACACTTGTCTCCAGAATCATCACCCAATGCTCTACCCACTACATTGCGCTGGCTCCTCAGATGGCATATAAAAACATTTACAGTAAGTCTCCAAGTGCTTATACCTATTTAGGAATACGTTAGTCCTTTACAATAGTTAATTTTGTTGAGATTATCATAACATAGTTGAAAAAACAGAAATCAAACACACAAATTATCAATAACATAAGATTCTATCAATACCATAGAGAAAGACCGAAATATCTTCATCCTCATCATCATTCAACAGTATACATCCATTCCTGACTCTTTGTTACATTATATATTTAAAATAAATCTATAAATTAGATATATAATATAAACATATATAATGCAGTAATAATTCCATATTACTTTAACTTTACCACAGACCATCTTCCATACATTATACATATATTCCTTGCACTCATTTCACAACATTCAGGTGACTTCCTAATTTCCAATATTGGACTTGTTCTTTGATGTTATTTGTTATGTTCGTATTATTGGTTTCTTTCTTGATAGCACTTTCTTTCTTGACCTTCCTTAGCAATTGTTCCAAGCCTATGATGCTTTCCGCTAGTAATACGGTGTCATCTGCATATCTTAGATCATTGATATCCCTTCCTCCTCTCTTCACTCCTTTCTTCTGTGTCCAAGCCCGTTCTTCATATAATATTTTCTGTATGTAAGTTGAATAGATAGAGTGAAAGGACACAATCCTGTCTGACCCCTTTGCCAACTGGGAACCATTCTGTTTCTCCAAATTCTATTCTAACAGTTGCCTCTTTTCCTGAGTATGGATTTCTCATCAGGACTATCAGATGTACTGGCACTCTTATGTCTTCAAGGGCATTCCATAGCTTGTCGTGATCTATAGTACAATCAAATGCTGTGCTGTAGTCTATAAAGCACATGGTAAGTCCCTCTAAATTCAATGGGACTTGCTCTCTAGTGCAGACAGTTGCAATTGCAATCTTCATCTGCTTATCACAAGCACATCCTCATGAGCCTACTCTCTATGTGATTTGCCAGAAAAATCTGTTGATGACCTAAACCAGGGGTTGGCAACCTACAGCCTGCGGTCCGGGTGCAGCCTGCAGAAGCCTTCAGACTGGCCCCTGGCCAGTCCTGCCGCTGCCACCTTTTGTGGCCGTGGCGTCCTCCGGGGCGCCATTTTGGAATCCAAAATGGCGCCCCAGAGGACCCCCCGCGGCCACGCTGGACCTCTCGGAGGCCCGGCACGTTTGAGGGAGCCCTCTTAGGGGACCCCTGCGGCCACCAAAATGGCACCTGCCCTGCGCGCCGCCAAGGAGGGCTGCTCTGGGCCTTCCTTGGGCTTGGTGCCTTTCCTTGGTGAAAGGAGTTTTCTGGAAAAAAATTTCTTCAGAGTGGGTGTGCCATAGCCTTACTCTGCGGCTGAGAGAGTGTGACTTGGCCAAAGTGGGTTTGCATAGCCAAGCAGGGATTCGAGGCCAGCTCTGCAGACTCCAGCCTCAGACACTTGATTCATTCATGCCACCCCTGAGCTTGTTTGTTGCATTTAAGGTAGCATTTTAATTGTTGCTGTTGATGATAATGATGATGATTTTTTCTTGGGGTTTTCTTGGCAAACTTTCTATTATTCCTATTTTTTTACTTCAAAATATGATGTGTGCAGTGTACTTTGGCCCTCCAATAGTCTGAGGGCCAGCGACCCGACCCCCAGCTCAAAAAGGTTGCCTACCCCTGACCTGAACAAAGCTGGGAAGGAAAACCACTTCCCAGTCCCAATTTAACAAATCATTAATCTTGATTTCCCAGGCCAAATTTGTCAAATCATAAATCATGATTAGGATCAGATCATAAATTGTGCCTTGAAACTTCCTGCAAAGAAAGAGAACTTGCCAAGGAGTCCAAATGGAGACCCGCAAGCAGTTCACGGGGTTTCATCCAGTTTTGCAAAACGAAAGCCCTTCCAGAAGATTTTTGGCCAACACACTCGCCAATGTTTGCAACAAGATCTCCTCAAGGGAAAGAAAGAGAAGGTCTTGGCACGCCTCGGATCACTTCCCTCGCCACTTCCCTACATTGTCCATACTGGAGGGAAACTCAACCCTTTTCCTACCCCTCACCCAAAACAGACTCTCTTCCTGCCTTCTGAGTTCCTGACACATCATGAATGATGACGCTGCCTCTCTGAATCCATCTCCTAAACAAGGCAAGCAAAAGACTCATGGTGGTTTCCAGAGTACAGGCCTGAATGCTGTCAGTCCAAGATATGAATTTCTAGTTAGAATCCCTAAGAATCCCATAGTCCAGCCTTGATGCAGATGTGACATACAGATGTGCCCCGTGTCCCCAAACCTACTGGTTGTCCCTTCTACAGTAGATCTGTTGAAATAATGGGATTTACATAAGTGTTGACATTGACTGAGTGGGTAACAAAGACAATGAAATCACCAAAGATGTTCCATACCATGGCTCAATCCATAATCAAATAGCCAATGAATGAGAAGACTGAAACATGAAAGGACAGCTAAGAAACAACTAGATAGGATCCTCAAGTGTAAAGTGTGTGAGAGTGAGTGAGTGTTGTGTGTCTTCAAGTTGTTCCCAACTTATGGTGACCTTATATCTGCCAGAAAAGGCTGGTCTGCCAGAGGACTTAGGGCCTTTGCAGACTGCCAGAAATAGTGCACATTAAATTGAGGCACTGCCCTGGCTCAGGGCTAGGGAATCACGGGAACTGTAGTTTATTGTGGCACCAGAGCTCTCTGATAGAGAAGGCTCAATGTCCCAGAAAAAAATACAATTCCCATGACTCCCTAGCACTGAGCCAGGGCAGTGCCTCAATTTAATGTGCACTATTTCTGGCAGTCTGCAAAGGCCCAAAGAGGCCTATTGTCCAGAAGGAAAGGAGCCCAGGAGACCAGATGGCAAGTCTGTAAGGTGGCCAGGAGGCAAAACTGCCTATCTATGACTTCAGCTTCAAAGAGCATCACTGCAACACCCATCATTCACACACTGACACCCTAAGGTGAACCTACCATGGGGTTTTCTTTGCAAGATTTTTTTCAGAAGAGGCTTTGCCATGGCCTTCCCCTGAGGCTGAGAGTGTGTGATTTGACCTAGGTCACCCACTGGGATTCATGGCCAAGTTGGGAATCAAACCCTGGTCTCCAGAGTCATAGTCCAACCCTCAACATATCATTAGATTCCAAAGACAGAATCATTCAGACCATCATATTTCTAGGTATGGTTGTGAAAGCTGGAGAGACTGAATAAAGCCGATAGAAAGAAACTCAGTTCATTGGAAATGTGGCGTTGAAAGAGAGATCGACGGATACCACGGACTGCTAAAAAGACCAGTAAATGGGCCTTGGGCAAATCAGCCTGACCTCTTCCTAGAAGCCAAGGTGACTAAACTGAGGCTGTTGTACTTTGAACATATCATGAGAAGACAGGACTCACTAGGAAAGATAATACTGCTTGAGAAGATGGAAGGAAGTATGAAATGAGGAAGAGCACATTACAGGTGAGTAGACTCAATGAAAGAAGCCACAACGGCTGCCCTGACTGACCAAACCCCGGTGGATACCAAGGGCCCACAGCATTAAAAATATTGTGTATACAGTTCAGGCTATGTGTATAAAGTATATACAGTGGGTCCATGGTATCTGCTGGGGTTTGGTTCCTAGGCTCCTGGATACCAAAACTCGTGGATGCTCAAGTCCCATCTTAAATAAAATGGCAAAATCAAGGTTTTTTTTGTGGGTTTTTCAGGCTGTATGGCCATGTTCTAGAAGAGTTTCTTCCTGACGTTTCGCCAGCATCTGTGCCTGGCATCTTCAGAGAATGCTGGCATGGAAGTGAGTGGGGTATATAATATATATATATACTGTGTGACCCTAGGTTGGGAGGAGTGATTTACACATCCTGCCAGCCACAGATGCTGGCGAAACGTCAGAAAGAAACTCTTCTAGAACATGGCCACACAGCCCGAAAAACCCACAAAAAACTATGGATGCCGGCCATGAAAGCCTACGACTTCACAAAATCAAGGTTTGCTTTTGGGAATTTATACATTTTTAAAATATTTTCAAGCCATGGATGCTTTAATTCATGGATAGGAAAACCATGGATACAGAGGGCTGACTGTACTAGACAAAAATGAATTTTTTGTTAAGGCTTAGGTCCCATCTCCGAAATATCTCATTATGTACAAGCAAATATTCTGAAATCTGGAATACCCCAAAATCCAAAACACTTCTGATCCCAAGCATTTCAGAAAAGAGAGACCCAACCTGTTTATACTTTCCTCACTGGTTAGACTTGGTGCTTTTTCATTGGAATTGCCTATTTTGTGCAGGTAAACCTCCTCTGAACAAATCTAGCCAAGAAAACTCCTGATAAGGTTGCCTTAGGGTCACCGTAAGTCAGAAAGGACTTGAAGGTATGCAACACAACACACAACTGTATAGATACCTGCTACGGTTGCAAACCTCCTCTGCATAAATCTTGCCAATAAAACCCCATGATAGGTTCAAATTACAGTTGCCATAAGTCAGAAACAACTTGAAGGCACTTTTTTGGGGGCTTGCCTTTATTTGCATTTCATCCTGCCCTGCAAGTAGACCTTCTCCTCTCCATTTTTCCATTGACTCACAGCCAGCCCTGAGATCTGGGAATTCCCTTCTGTTGAATCATCCTTACTATTCCTGGATATCCTATTTAGAGATGGTTATTCTTAAACAACTGACTCCCTTCTCTCCGTCTCTCCTTCTTCTCATCTTCTCCACATTGAAAATAGTCTGCAGCCTCCCTGAACATGTTGACACACTGAACTTTTATGGCCAGCTCTGATTCTAACTATAGAGAAGGGCTCTCTTACTGTGGCACCAGCACAAAATTACTCCTTATTGCAAAAGATGACCCTTGTATTATCTGCCTATACAGCCAGGCTTCCAAATCCATGGATTTTTTTTATCCATGTGTTCAAGCATCCAGGGCTTGAAAATATTTTAAAAATATATAAATTCTAACACTAGATGGATGGACTCTGTGAAAGAAGTCACAGATATCTTACAGTATCTTACTCACAGTAAGATATCTTACAGTAAGAACTACGAAAAGTAGTGAAAGATAGGGAGTCTTAAAAATCACAGAATCATAGAGTTGGAAGAGACCTCAAGGGCCATCCAGTCCAACCCCATCCTGCCATGCAGGAACTCACAATCAAAGCATCCCCGACAGTTGGCCATCCAGCCTCTGCTTAAAGACCTCCAAGGAAGGAGACTCCACCACTCTCCAAGGAAAGGTCTTCCACTGCCAAAGAGCTCTTACTGTCAGGAGGTTCTTCCAAATTTTGAGGTCTAGTTTGAATCCATGGCTCTCGGTCTTATTCTCTGGAGCATCAGAAAACAAGCTTGCTCCATCCTCAATAGGACACCCCTTCAAATACTTAAACAGGGCTATCATATCGCCTCCTAACCTTCTCTTCTCCAGGTTAAACATACCCAGCACCCTAAGTCGTTCCTCATAGGGCTTGGTTTCCAGACCCTTCACCATTTTATTTGCCCTCCTTTGGACATGCTCCAGTTTCTCCACATCCTTTTTGAATTGTGGTGCCCAAAACTGGACACAGGATTATTCTAGGTGAGGAGGCCTGACCAAAGCAGAATACAGTGGCACTGTGGCTTCCCTTGATCTAGACACTATACTTCTATTGATATAGCCTAGAAGCACATTGGCCTTTTTAGCTGCGGCATCACACTGTTGACTCATATTCAACTTGTGGTCTACTAGGACTCCTAGACCCCTTTCACCTGTCATCTTCTTAAGCCAGGTGTCCCCCATCCTATATCTATGCATTTCATTTTTTCTTCCTAAGTGCAGTATCTTACGTTTCTCCCTGTTGAAATTTATTTTGTTAGCTTTGGCCCAGCTTTTCTTATCTATTACAATCATTTTGAATTTTAATTTGGTGTCATCTGCAAATTTGACAAGCATGCCTTCTATTCTTTCCAATCTTGGAAATATCTCATCTATAGAGTTGCCATGAGTCTAGATCAGGGGTCAGCAACCTTTTTTGCCAATGGGCCGGGGGGGAGGGGGAGATGGTGCTGGGGCCGGCGCGGGTGCGCGCACCGCCATTTTGAAAAACAAAATGGCAGGCGCCGGCTCCACCCACGTGTGCATGCGCATGGCGGAGGGGGGCCCCAGGAGGGCTCCCTCCTAGAGGCCCAGCGCCACCATGGGTGCCCCCCGGGAGGCTTCCCTCGGCGGCGACGGGCCTCCTCTGGGGCACCATTTTGGCCACACGTGCCATGGCCGCCATTTTGCCTTCCAAAATGGTGGCTGCAGCTCATCCACACATGCGCAGGAGTACTGTGCATGCGCAAACAAGTCGCAGCTGCCATTTTGGAAGGCAAAATGGCGGCAGCGGCGCACGTGCACGGCGGCAGTCAGCAGCAGCGTCGTGCGCGGCCCATGGGCCGTAGGTTGCTGACCCCGGTCTAGATCGACTCAAGGATTATTAACACCAACATCAACAAATGAATTCCAAATAACTTTAATTGCCATGGCTCAATGCTGGGGAATTCTGGGATTTGTAGGCTCTATCAGACAGCCCTAATGCCCAAACAGATTACAAATCCCAAGATTCCAAAGCACTGAGCCATGACAGTTAAAGCCATGTCAAACTGCATTAATTCTGCAGTGGAGATGCAGCCCTGGGTTAGTCCTGAGCTGGAAAATCTACACTACTATCTCAAGACAGCTTCAGCAAGCATAAACCTTAATCCTCTCAGTCCTTTCTGAAGATGACCTTAGATTTATTTTTTTAAGAGAGTGTAATTATTTTTAAAAATTCAAAGGCAGTCTGGCTCCTCATGAGCCTTGACACAGATTACTCTTCAAGATTAGAAGAAATATTATAAAAAATTAAAAGCAAAAATCTTCTCAAGTGTAGTGGATTTGTTTTCCATTGCTTCTCTTCATTTAGGATTTCCAGACATTCAGCCGATCTGCTTATGAGTTTATTCACATCATCAGGCAAAAGGAAACAGCTTTCAGAGCACAGAATCCTATTCAGGGCAGAGAAAGAAAACTGAACTCTACTTGTTCTTTGGGTGTAAATTTTGGACACCAGTTCCCAGAATTCCCCAGTCATGTCTATGCTGGGGCTGGGGGATTTGGGGAGACGCAATCCAAGAAAGTGACATTTCCCATCTATGCTCTGCACTGTTGAAACTCTCAGTAGCATCAGGTTAATTATAACCTGTTTGCTGTTCCCAAAAATATCGCTGTGTCCAGGGAATGTGCGACATGCACACACACACCCTAAATTCTCTGAAAGCCTCTCCTTCATATCTCCGGAGGCCACCTCATTTCAGTAGTGGCACTTTCTAGTTGTGTGTGTGCATGTGTGTTAATAGACCCCCCCCCTCCCAATGTTTCATTTCCTGGAAAAAACAAAGTAGAAATTAAGCAAACATAACAGCTACAGTTCCGATTTCTGTCTTCTTGCTGAATAGGATTTTACGCTCTGAAAAAGGTTTCCTTTTGTCTGGGGATGTGAATAAACTCAGATTCAGATCAGCTGAATGAATGGAGCTGTTGCATGAAAGAGAAGCTACGGGAAAAGAACACAGTACGGACAAGGGTTTTATTGATGGAGTTGTGCACAGTTACAATGAGGAAAACAAAAACGGGGGTAACTGGAATACAAACCTATTAAATGTAATGCAAGGCACAGGGGGGGGACATGGTGTTACTCCAAAGTCTAGTCTCTCTACACACACCATCTTTTTGATATCAAAAAGGGATGTTTTAGGCAGGTATCCAGGAAGGCACCCCAATGCAGGAAAACTAGCCATGCCATAATAAGGACCCTCTTTGGAGATCCTGCTGGCTCAGCTTGGGGGAAGCTCAAGAGTAGAACCAAGGATAGATAGATCAATATCGGAAGCGGCATAATCCCTTCACAGAAAAGTAATAGTGAGTGACAAACCCTAGGTTTACACATGAACAGAAGTCTAAGGAGTTTATCACATTGGCTTTACTCCCGCGATAGACGTAAGATGTAACTTTAAGAAAGTGGATCTTGTTGCATTTTCCCATTGCCGGGGAGTATGCAGCCTATTTGCAACCTAGGCTTCTCTGGGCGACTCTCGCATCTTTTCAAGAATGGGATTTTCCTATTCTTGAAAAGATGCGGGAGGAGCCCAGGTTGCAAATGGGCTGCATACTCCCCGGGAACAGGGAAATGCCATAAAATCCACTTTTTAAAAATTTCATCCCACGTCTATGGTGGAAGCAAAGCCAATGCAATAAAATCCTAAGATTATCTCCCTCTGGGAGTGAGACTCCTTTGTCCAGGGACATTAATGGTGATAGTCCAGCCATTCACAAACCATTCTGTTCTATGCTTCCCTCCTGGGAACCTCACCATAATCCAAAAACTATCTCAGGATACATTTTGTCCTATAAGTATACTTGCTCACACATCTCCCATTTGGTCTTGTTTTGAGGTCAGACAGATACTCTTTCAGTATCTCACCTGACTCCTCAGCAACTGCTGGCCAACTCAAATCCACAAGGAGAATGCTGAGCCACTTTCCCATCACAGAACTGGATAGGAAACTGGAACTGCTGCTTCTGGAATCAGCCACAGTATCACACTCTGCAATCTGATAATCACTATTTGCTACCACCTTTTATATAATTAGTTTTTGTATATGTGCGAGAGTATGTGTGTTTTTGTGAGAAAGTTGATTTCCCTTTTGCTGTTATAAATAAAACTACATTTGGACCTTAGAATCATGGAATCATAGAATTGGAAGAGACCACAAAGATCATCCAGGCCAATGCCATTCTGACATGCAGAACACAGACTCAAAGCACTCCTGACAGATGGCCATCCAGCCTCTGTTTAAAAACCTCCAAAGGAGAAGACTCCATCACTCTCCAATGGAGGATGTTCCACTGTGGAACAGTTCTTGCTGCCAGGAGGTCCCTCCTGATGTTTAAGGTGGAATCTCTTTCCATGTGGTTTGTATCCATTGTTCCAGGTCCTGTTCTCTGGACATCCCTTCAAATACTTAAACAGGGCTAGGTTCTGTCAAAAATAGAATGTGTTGTTTAGAATATTGGGGATGATGGATTTGTTGGTTTTCATGCTGGGGGGACTCATAGGCTGATACAAGAAATCCAGGTGGGCTAGAGGGGAGGATGGGCTGACATGGTTTCATCTCCAAGGCCTTGAAAGGGGAGTTGTCTGCGCTAACCAGAAAATGGTATGCATGGGAGTCCTTCCTTCCTTTTGCTTAGTGAGCTTATAGGCTGGGAGAGCTTTCATATGTGAACTAGGGAGATAGATAGGTGATAACAGGACTGTTAAAAATAGTTGCTGGGAATATAGTTTTGCACTCCCCCAATTTGTAGGGAAGGAGTTTTGATATTTTAATATGTTGTTGGGGCCAGGTTTTGGACAGTTCCAACTTAAACACTTAACTGGGCACTTCAATCCTTGTATATTCAATAAATTTCTTTTGTTTCCACTCAACACAAAAGACTTGCTGTTGATACTTTGGGAGTTGAGTTCCTTGGTCTGACATCACCACTTAAACCAGGGGTAGGCAACCTTTCCCCTTTAAGGGCCGAGGGACTTCAGCTCCCAGAAGCCTCAACCATGTTGGCCAATAGTCCCATGTTGGCCAATAGCTCCTGGGATTCTGGGAGTTGAAGTCCCTCGGCCCTTAAAGGGGAAAGGTTGCCTACCCCTGACTTAAACCTTCTCTTCTCCAGGCTAAACTCTTCTCTTCTCCTTGCATCCCAGAGTTCTGTTTCTTGGAACCAGCATATACAGGCCTGACCCTTGCTTTTAGTTGCCCAAAGCCCTCTCAGCAGCTTCACTTGAGCTAATAAAATTTCACCTATTCAATATCTGTTGTGGATGCCTCTGGGACCCTGGCATTTAAGAAACAAGGGTTTCATATTTTCTTGTAGCATCCATAAATCTGACCTCACAATCAGTAAACGTTAGACATCTCTCTCATCAGTTCTGCGGGTAAACCTTGATTCTCTCTGCTGGAAGAGAATCTTAGGTTACTGCAATGGTTCAATTCTATTTTAATGTTGACTTTTTCTATGTTTTAGCAAAGGCCTAGGATGGGTCTGCGCTGGCCAGAATGCTCCAATCTGGCCCTAAAGCTGCCCCAAATTTCCCCCATTACCAACCATATAGGTGAATCCCATGGATTCAATAGCTCTACTCTAGTTGGGAATAGGGTATGTCTACACAGGCCATTTAAACCAGCTCCCTGCCCCCACGCCCTCCCTCTCTGTCCTGTCCAGAGTGATGCTGAGTGGCTGTCCACACATGCATCCCATTGCACCGCCCTGCGCTGCCACTGCGGGTACAAGTTGCTCACTCTGAGGTCAGGTCCTGAGCACAGTCCAGGCAACCAACCAAAGGCTGATTGCTACACAGCTGAGAGCCAGCAGCTAACAAGCAAGCAAAGTCACAGAGCAGCTTACAGTTTAGCACTTACTTTACTTTAGTAAATACAAGCCTTAAGTTCCAAACAAAGTTCAACAATATCCAAGTTAGGTAAACAGGATCCAGAGTCCACAAACACACTCCAGGTTAAGCACAAAAAACACAAAAACATGACAGGGAACCAGGTAGATCTGATCATCTCTGACTACTCCTGGCAGGCAGGGCTGGGAAGTTATAGATCAGCAGCTCAATGCAGCT
>CM034708.1:1606950-1620805 GCA_020142125.1 Phrynosoma platyrhinos
TATTATTATTATTATTATTATTATTATTATTATTATTAACAACAACATCTATTCTGGCATTTACTATTGCAATACGTGCATGGGACCATGACATCACCATCACACACACACCATGTCTGTGTTCAGAGCCTGAACACCTGCGGGGTAGTGAGCCTATTTGCATACCAATTTATAGAGGCAGTAACACCCCTCCCAAGCCAAACCCCCATAAGTGTGGGTTTCTGGCTTACAGGAAAATCGATTCACATAAGTCTCCCTGACCTTAAATGTGAATTCAAAACTATCATCACATGAGTATCAACCTGAGGCTTTTAATTGTTATTTTGTATTTCATTTGTATTTTATTCTTGATAACTGCCTTGACTATCCTCAGTGAAAAGCAGGATATAACTGTATTAAGTAAAATTATGGGACTGCAGTGCCATGACCAACCAACATCATCTTCATCACCTATACAGCTCTCTCAAGCACTCAGAACTCTTCAGATACATGACATAGGTGTCAGCCTTAAAATAATCCCCATATACAATATAAAATCCCCATCTCTGCCCATTTCATGCACATATACACTGCAGACAGGAAGGCCTGAGCCTGGGAGAGAAACTGGCTTGGCCAAGATACTTCATCCCAGAAGCAATATTCACCAACACAAAATTCCCAGTTCATTGCTTAGTCTATTATTAGGCAATGTAGAAACTGTGCCAGCAGCTGTTGGGGTTAAACTGACAGAACTGGTGAACAAAAATGAGAAAAGGCGGGCCTTCCATATTCATTTGGGTTAGGGACCAAGGACCCCCGTGAAAGTGGGAAAAAAAACACAAATAAAAAACTACATTTTTTTTACCTGAGAGAACACCTCTCTAGGAATCTCTAGGTCTTCTATTACAACACTGTAGCCAATATCTGGCAGAAGATGACCACAGAATTGCACTGGAGGACCTACAAATGCCTAAAGAAATGTTATCTCTAGGAATCTCTAGGTCCTCCAATGTGATTCTATGGTCAACTTCTGGCAGAGTCATGCTGGAGGACCCAGAGATTCCTAGAGAGAACACATTAATTAAGACAGAGAATAATCAAAACCACTAAAGACAAAGACGCAAATGTAGAGGGCCAACCGTACAAACTGGTACTTCTCTATTTCTGGATCCTACCTTTGTCAGGCTTTTCAGAAGTCTGAGGTGTTGTTGTTTCACTGCAGCTTTCCAAAGTCGCTTCAGGAAGCCGGTCAGGATTCTGAGGGGGCAATTCAGCTCTTGCATGCAGTTCTTCAGTGACTGTAGTTTTACTGTCTTCTATGGAAACATTCAAGTCTATAGAAGACGTCTGCATGCCCTTTCCTGTTTTCTCTTCCACCTGAGTGGATACTGAGCTTCCCTCGACTTCCATTTCAGCTGCTTCAGGCATGGTGCTCTCTTCATGGCTCTCCACCTCTGTTTCAACAGAAATCTCAGATGGTTTGGTTGCTTTTTCTAAGATTTATACTTTAGATGCACTACAAAATGTACATAATCAGTAAGGAGTGGTCAATACCAAACAAAACAGAAGAAACTAAAATGTTTGTTCTATGCAGAAGGGGAGGGTTCAGACAACCATCTTCTCAATATCAAATTATTTTCCAAATTCTGTATTACTGTATATACTTGACTATAAGTCGATCTCATGTATATGTCGAGGGCAGGTTTTGGGGCCAAATTATAGATTTTGATATGACCCATGGATAAATTGAGGGTAAAACCTAGAGGCATGTAACAAACGATCTAAAGGATGAAGCAAAAGAAAGCAATGCCAAAGAACTTACAAAATTTCAGCAGATATAACTGTGCTCCCACTAAAGGTTAGATGGATGACAGAATGGAAGGGAATCAGTGCTTCCAGGACAGATTATGCGCTTGCCTTTCACCAGGGGATTGTTTCTTTTTTTATAAGAGTTAAAGTACAGGACTTACATTGACCCATGGAGAAGACGATCCAAGTTTTTGGGGGTCAATTTTTTGACTAAAATTTCTAGACCTATACATGAGTATATACAGTAAGTAAACTGATTCTGTTCAGAAAATTCTGCTCGTTCAGACCTGTACATCTGTCACTACATTCTACTCTCAGGATACATAGTTATTAATCTTATCCCTACCTTGGGAACATTCCAAGTTAGCAAAGAAAAAGGGAATATGCTGACAGGCCCAGGAGGAGATCCAGTTGTTAGTAATATCTAAACATCTAACTAATGACAGCCAAACATCTAACTAGTGACATCTAAACTCACCATCTATGTGACTGTTGATTTAATAACCACTGATTTAATGGGTTTACTCTAGACGGCACTAACAAATGGATTTAGCCCATGAATTCTGGCTTAAAGTAGTGATGAAGGAGCACTGACCTACCCAATAAGTACAGAAGCTCCTGCTGAGAAACAAGGGAAAGGTTGTACCTCAGGGGCTCATCCCATGCTTTCTACACAGATAGCCCCAGGTTTGATCCTTGACACTTGTTAAAAAGGGTGACCCATTAGTCAAAACTGAGGAAGACTCTTCTCTCTCCCACATCTTAGAGAAGTACTCTGCTTTTAAAGGGGGGAAAGTTGGTTATTTTCTGATGACCTTTTTATTCACACATAATGTGTGGTGTAGTGTGGTGTGGTGTAGTGTTTTGACAATGAGCACTGGACAATGGTTCTGGAGACCAGGGTTCAAATCCCCCTTCAGCCATGGAAACCCACTGGGTGACCTTGGGCAAATCACACTCAGCCTCTGAGGATGGCAATGGCAAACCCTCTCTGAAGAAATTTACACAGAAAACCCCATGACAAGTTAGCCTTAGGGTCATTATAGGTTGTAAATGACTGGCACATAATGACAATGCATTCCTTGGTATGGGTACAATATTTTGTCTCTTATACCTGCCTGGTAAGCACAAGTTTATGTAATGCTTGAATACTATGAAGTGATAGTTGGACAGAATACTGTGCTGTCCTACGTTACATCTGATGAGTTTAGTTACATATATATGAATAAGACTGTGTGAGAGGGCTATATGATTACACACAGCTACGCAATACAGTCAAGATGGTCAGTAAAAAATAGGTTTTATTTTAGCACAAGCTTTTGTGGATATAAACCCACTTCTTCAGATGCAGGTAGCTCTTAAAGCATGTAGTGATCATGCTACAATGGGATCTAGGACTCTAAATTTGTCTAGAGACCTGAAGAAAGTAATACAGATGCTTCTTCCGCATCCTTCCACTCAGCTGAGCTTATGTTCAATGCCAGCTTGAGAGTTTGAACCCTTTTCAGAAACAGAGCCAATCCAAGGAAGAATGGCCCCATTCATTTTGTAGAATACATCTAACATCTCTTTCCACTTGCTACAGATATCTAATCTTATCAAGAGGTTACTGGTTTGCCCTGTATTTTCCTTGTTATCCAACTAGAAGGTTGAATAAGTGTGTGTGTGTGTGTGTGTACATTTTCTGACCAGGTGCTGTTCACCTCCTTGAGCTGCTGGTTCCTCTTAAAAGACTAGTTCACATCCTACCTGCCAATGGCTGTTCAGAACTTGTGTCGGCTTCAAGCACCTTGCTTGTCTTCTCCAAATCTTCTCCCTGTTCATCCTTTCCTTTATCTATGAAAGTGGTTTCCTGCCTCTCTATATCTCCAGCCTCTGCAGCAAGGCTCTCTTTCTCAGGATCATCCATTGGAATCTCAGACGCCTCTTCTCTTTCAAGCGGTTCATCTTCACCATGCACTGCCTCTTCTAAAAGGCTACCATCTTGAATTCTGGTTTCTTCCAATGTGGGAAAAGATTCCACATCCCCTGCTGGTTCATCAATTGGTACTTCAGTCTTTTTTTCTTCTGGCGCTGTTTGGGAGCCTGACTCTTCTACATTTCTACCAGTAGAGATGTCATCTATTTCTTCTTCCTCATCTTCAGTGCCAACTTCATCGACTGTAACAAAGTTAAGTTCTTCCTTCAAACGATTGAAGTCATCTAGGTAGTCTTCGTCATCTTCTGTCACTTCGTCCAAAGTCACTAATGGCTGGTCATCACTATCTTCGTGGATCTCATCCACTGTCACAAGAGTGCTAGGATCTTCTGGCATTTGAGAAGACAGGAAATCCACTGGATCCTCTACAACCTGTTTCTCATGTTCCCTGGGTTTTAAAATCTCATCATCCTTGAAATCTGAAGGCTCATTTAAAGGGAGCACTTCCACTTCTCCAATTTCATCCAGAGTTACTAAAGGCTCTGCTTTAAGATCAGGATCACTAGATTCTGACACAAATGCATTCTTAACAGCCTCATGAATGACCAGGTCTTCCTGTTCAGATATCTCATCCAAAGTAACAAGTGACTGGGGATCTTTGATAACTTCATCTATCAGCTCCTCCTCCTCATTCACTTCATCCACAGTGACCAATGCCTGAGGATCTGGCATGGCTTCCAAATTTGCAAGTTCTTCTTGGGCCATCTCACCCTCGTCTTCACCAATTTCATCCAGTGTGACAAAGGAGACTTCACTCTCAACCACATGGGCTTCAGAGACTTTGTCTTTCTTTCTCTTAGAACTGGGTTCGTGAGAGGGATTCTTCCTTGTCAGGTCCTTTCTTTTGCCTCTCACAGGGTTCCTCCTAGGCTGAGGGGGAGATTCTATTTCATCTGTAACTTCGTCCATTGTGACAAACTCATCCAAATTAAATGGGGAAAGCTCTTCTTCCTACAAAACAGGGAAAACAAAGCCAGGCTTCTATCAAAAGCAAGCGTGACAGCCAAAGTGAAGTGGGTTTTGGGTTTTAGCTTGTAATTTAATGTATTTTTAATTGTTGTAAGCGGTCCCGATTGTTTTTAACAGAGGGGCGGGGTATAAATAAATAAATGATGATGATGATGATGATGATAAGAAAACTAGCAGGAAAGAAAGCTACCATGGTTTTAAGACATACTCTGAAGTACTTGTGTAGGAACAGGGGTCCTCTGCACTTCCCCATAGGGAAGAGGAAGTTTGGTCCTCAAAATGTTGTTGGACTGTGAGTCTCATTGCCCCAGCCTGCATAGTCAACAGTGAGGGATCATGGTAGCTACAGTCCAGCAACGTCTGTAAGATCACCAGTCTCCCATCTCTACTTTACTTATAACCCTCCAAACAACCAAAGTAAGTAACACAGCAATCTTTTTAATTCTTTATTTTTATTCAGCCCCACACACCTTTACTAATTTGTTATTATTTCTTTGTTTAATGGAAAATCAGAATTGCTAATTTTCCTTTCTTCTCCCTAATAATAATACCTGTATACTTGGTCAAGACAAAAGGATATTCCCTAGGACCTTAAAAACAAAAGTCAGCCAAGTACAGCCAATGCAGCACATGTGCACTTGGGATCCCAAAGTGTGGCCCCTGAAGCACCCCCAACACCCCCCCCAATTAAAAAACTGTGTCATGTTTTGGGCAATTTCATATGAAAAAAAACAGCCAAAACATCCAAACACTGCTGCTAATGTGCAAATCTGTTTTCCCCTACATCCTTCAGAGCAACTCAACCCCCTTAAAAAAATCCATTAAAAAAAAAAAAAAAGACCACAAATTGGGACAAAATGGCAGCTGGGAGTGATGTTACATCATGTTCAAGATGCCAAAACACAATGGAACAACCCTGCTGGGGAGAGGAGGAGACTGCTCCCTACTCTCTCCACAGGCTCTCATCTTGGTTTACCTCTTTCAGCACTGTTTAATCACACACACACATACCCTGTTGCATTTCTTCTCCCAAAAGTAGATAAATAAGAGGTCCCTTTGAAAAATTCCCTATGGAAAACCAAAACACACCTAGGGATAGCTATGTTGGCCATGTAGCAAATCCAATAACATCCAAAAAAATGATACCTTTATTGGACCAAGCTGTTTGCCTGATGAAGAAGCCAGTGTGACTTCGAAAGCTTGCAACATGTAACTGTGCATTCTGGTTAGCCTATGGAAAACCATTAGTCTAGAAATACTTATTGAAATGCTCTCGATTGCAAAAACTCCCTAACTGTTTGCTTTCTTACCTCTTTTGGTTTTGTGACACTTTTAGAACTTCTAGTATTTCTTCCCGTAGACACCTGAAAGAAAAAAAAAGTTTCTAAAATGAGGGAGGGAAATTAAAAGTAGTACACATGACGTCCCACTTTAAACTAAGAGGAAACTGGTTGCAATGCTATGCAAATTGAGAACAACGCCCATCGTTTCTAAGATCTGGGTATTCACAGCATTAACTGTGGATAACCTACTTTTCAGCATCCCATATGTATACAGTGGCCAGGATACAAGACAGGAGGCATCACCTTACAACAGAGGAGACAGCGACAGCAAGAGACAGAATGAACAATACTTGCCCATTCCAAACTCCACTGTGAAGAAGTGACACACCACCCTCAGATTATTCAGTAGCAGTTACCATCCTTCAAATTCATCCAGATAAAGCCTTTGGAACCTGTGTATCCCTGGTACCTGAAGCAACTGCATGGCACCAGTGTGGTTGTTGACCCCACTTAATGCAGCAGCTTACAGGACAGGGAAAGGGGCACAGCACAGGCTATCCCTGTACCTTTATTTCAAGATCTGGAAGAAGCATCAAGGTTAGTTACCAGTCAGTCATAACGAGCCAGCGCTTTTGCCCTCCTCACCTTATTGCTGCCGTTGTCTCGCTTCAGGCTGGAGGATCTATTCTCTCGCTCTCGGGTCTGCTTGGGGATGCCCTTAGTTTCCAACTGAGCATCCTTCTCTTGCTGCGAAGAAGTCTTCCCATTCCCTAACTCAACAACAGTTACAAGAGAACTTGTGCTCAGCTTAGATCTGCTGCTATCTGGCAAATCTGATCTGCTGTTTGTAGACCTTTCCTGACTCGTTCTTTTTGACATCAGTTTCTTCTCAGCATCTGCTTGGTTCTTGGTCCCTGGCTTTATGGCAGGCTTATGTTCATTTTTTCTTCGTGTTGTGGCTCTTGTCTTTGGTACATTTGGTACAGAGCTCAGAGCCTTTAGGATAGTTTTACTAGCAGAAGTAGCTTCCACGCTGGGTGCCAATTCTGCTGTGAGTGTAGTAGCTTTACAAGAGTCATCCGTTTCAGTTTGTCCTGTCCCTTTGCTTGGATCTCCCTTGGGTAGAACTTGTTCTAGGCTCTCTTCTTTCACATTCTTTTCAGGTTTCTCCTCCTTCACAGTTTCATCATTTGACGCCAGATCTTCAGTTTGCTTCTCTACAGTTGTCCCTGCCTTGGCCAACTGTAATTCAAGCTTCTCCTTTGTGTCTTCCTTCATTTCCACCACAACTGCACCAGATTCCACCTCCATGTACTGTTCAGTTGTAGAAAAATTGCTCTCTGATTCCTTATCTAGCACTGTTCCACCCTCAGTGACAGCAGTTTCTCGCGAACCTATAGAGGAGTCAGTAAATTCTGCTTCTGGAGTTATTGGCTTGTTTTCTGATAGCTGGTCACCACCCGACAGTTCCTCTGCAGGAGTTTCAGTAGATACCACTGGAACTGTCTCAAGACCACCAGCAGGTGTAATTTCTCCTTCCATTGCCAAAGTAGAGTTTGCCCCAATGTTTCCTCTCTGAACCACACTGGACAATTCCTCTGACTGTTTGCCAGCAGGTGTAGCTAATTCTTCACTTATGTTCCCTCCTTCCGATGTGGCTGCATTTCCCTGCAACTGAGCATTAGAGTCTGCTGTGACTTTTTCTTCGTTCTCCATGCTGGATGGCAAAGCAAGGACTTCTTCAGACTTTATTTCAGATGACAGCAAATTAACTGGTAGATCAGGTGTGTCTACTGCTCCAGTTCTAGAGTCTTCTTCTGGCATTTCAGTCTTGCGTGGTTCTGAAATTGCTTCACATGCAATTCTTTCAATGCCTGAGTGTTCATTCTTGACTTCCAGAATCTTAGCCTTCAGGTCGCAACTGGATTCTTCCTTGGCCTCAACGGGCTTTGGCGAAGGAACGACAGATGGGTCCGCCACTCCTGATCCTTCGGGAATTGTTTTCAACTCAGGGCTAAATACATTTAAAAAAACAGAATAAATCAAGCTATGTTGAGAACCCAACAGTTATCAATAACCTCTTGATGCCAATGGTTGGGTTTTCCTGAAGCATTAGAGGTTAGCATTGGGAAACCTATCAACTAAACTGGCTTTACCATTCAGCCAAAGTTAATTTACCTTGCTCAGCATAGTAGGCATGTTTCTGTTATCTGAAGTGTGACTCTGAAGGTACTATTTAATTTACATGTGTGCCCTGTGGACATTGGCACTGATAGGGCAGGTTTAGATCTGAAGACAGACAGAACACAGGTATACAAAGAGAACATATGACTCTGTTTATGGATAAAATTGATTTAGTATTAGGATAGGAAAACTTTCTGATATTTTATCCACCTTCCTCTGGTTCCACTTCAGAAGTATGGGCACTTAGAAGACCGTAACCTAGAGAACTAAAACGGATCAGGTTAAGAACACAGGGGGTGAAAAAACTCACATAAAAACACATACTCGCTGAGCCTTCAGTCCAGATTTTATTTCAGCTTTCTAAAAGCTAGTTCTCAATGTAAACTACTTCAAGGAGGTATTGTACAGGACAATATTTGAGAGAACATTTCTACCTGACTGTAAGAACCATTTTAGAGATCTGCTGGATCTGACTAAGAGTCCATCTGATGTGCAGCAATGGACAAACCAGAAGTCTTCTGGAAACTTACTGAGGTAGCAAAAGTGTCGTCATTCCGTTTTTCACTGGAAAAAATATTCTAGACGATAGTGGAGCATTTCAAAGTTGGATTTCTTGTAATCCTACTTTGACAGTTTAGGAAAGGATGATACAGTATATGTATCATTGCAGCAGAAAGATGATCTAGTGTCCTATAACTTTCTAGGTGACAGAAGATGTCACTTTAAAGGCAACCGCTATCCAATACTAGCACAACAGAGACAAATGTGGGGATTGTACTGTGGCACACAGAACTAAATGAAAGGAAAGCTGGACAGGAGGTACAAACTGGTATAAAACATATCAGGATTTTTGTCAGGATAACAAAAGAGCAGCCACCATAACTACTTACTAAAAGATGACAGCTGATTGTCAAAACAGAAAGAGGTTTCCAGAAGAAGTTATCAGTCCTTTAACAGGGCTGCAAAGCAATAAAATGTATGCAATATTTTTTTCCTTTTTTCAGTTGAGGATCTGACTTCCAGGTCAAACAGGAAAGGCCTGAATTCCATGGCCAGCAAAGAGGATGCACTTCTAAAAATCAGTGGTGTAAGTAGCGCAAGTCATATTCTGATCCAACTATGACAAAGCACAGTGGATATGCCCCAAAAATGAACTGAACAAAAAAGTAAAAACTTTTCATTTTTTGACAAGAACCTTCCAGTTGCAATTGTTAATTTGATGCAGCTCAACTTCAAGACATGGTTGATATCACAAAACTGTAGGAAATCAAAAGAAAAATCCTGAATAATGCACAATCGTTTGGTATGGAGAGACTGTGACATAAATCAGGAACTGCATTTCACATGTTAACTGCATTAACAATTGTGCTAAAATCAAGTTTTTAAGCTGTGGAAAATCTCCACAATCAGCTTTCAAAAGACAGCATTTTTCTTTGGGTGTTTTATTAGTCCCAGTAAACTGGGCTCTGTCTCTTGTGGTGAACTAATCAGACCAATTTCCAAACACAGCCTTACATCTGAAGTGCTGAAAGAATATTCCACTTCTCTTCAACTGAGATGGAGTTTCATTCTATGCAATCTATCAGGAATAAGAAAAGCTATCAACAACAGTCTTTTGTTTTTCTCCAAGTAACAGAAGGAATGCATTAACAATATTCATCTGGGAATATAAGAGACCCCAGATCTTCTGCTGGAAGGGAAAAGATAGTGTCGTGGTGCTCTGGATAATGTAAAAATGGAAACTCAAGAAGGCACTGGAAAAAGCCTAAATTCAGAAAATAAAATTCTGCAAAGAAGATACAGAACTCTGTATGATCAGGGGAAAAAAAAAAATCAAGATTCTGTCCTAAGGTACAAAAACTTTAAAAAAAACCAACTCTTCTAGCCAACTCATCAGCAGGAGGCACCCATGAAAGTGTGGCATATCTATGCTAAAGGCAGCAGCTATAGTCTTGTGTCTTCTTCAGGAGACTCAACAGCTTCTGGGCAATCCCTAAGGAGCAAAGGCAGAGCATCCCTCAAGGGAGACAAGAGGGACACATCCAGCCCTTCTCTACTCAAAGCTCAGTCAATCTTCTGTCATCTCAGTCTGCTCTGGAAAGTTCAGTTGCTGAAGCGTGGCTCCGTGGGAGGAGGTGGACAAAAAGAATTCAGACACACAGGGTCCACCACTTGATTCAGAAGATGAAGTGAACACACTTGTGCCACCACCACCCACCACCCCACTGTGGCCTAGCAACCAAATGCAGGAAGCATTTCAAGATTTCTTCAAGTGTATCTGATCAACCGCCCCAAAACAGAAATTTAGTTTCCATTTGTCCTCCAATGCAGCAAGAGACAGGGAACAAGTCAAAAGAAAAGCCTACCTTGTTTTTGTACTCTGAAGCTTCTGCTCCCCCTCCCCCTCTTCTCATCATGTTTGTACTTACACAACAATAAGGAGCAATTTCATAGCTGAATAGAAAGACTGTTCCATCATAAGCTTAAATTATTTAGTTGAAAACAACAGCTATGTAAGTCTACCAACCATGGTGATCTTTTCCTTATAGAGAACATCTCTTGCAGGGCAGAAATATGCATGAAGCTGACCTACAGAGCTTCCCCAAATTCATATTGGAGTGGTTACACAAAGGCTTCTGGTGCAAAAAATCAGGTCTTGACTTTTACACTCATGCAAGGAGACCACTGACTGCCAATGCTGAATAGAGTGGTGTGGGCATATGCACAATGTACACATACAATACTGGAAATGTGTGTTATGATTCCCTTCCATTTACATACTTGATAACCAAGCAAGATGAATGTGACAGATCAGTACTCTGAAAAAATGCCATTTTATTAGTTGCAAAATGGGATGTATATATAACCCTGTTTAAAATCAACAGCAGAAGAAATTAAATCACCACAGGTGTAATTTTCAAAGGTTATTTGTTACACAGACAACATGTACTTCAAATAGACATGAAGGCTGAATAGCTACATAAACATGTTTAAAAAAAACAAAGAAGAAGAAACTAGGGAAGAGAAGTACAAGTCAACCATTATTATGTACTGTGTCAACACTTGTCAAGATGCAATTTATATTTAGTATTTTTCTTAATGCGTTTTACACCGTTACTGCTCTCATCGGAGTGTGTTTACTACACTCAAATAGCACAGCACCCCATGTAGCCTAGTTCCAGAACCAAATGTGGATGGAGCAAGCTGTGAACTTCCACAATAAAAGATTTTTAAAAAGTCCCAGTCTCATATTTGGAAAGAATCTGAGGACATTGACATAAAAAAAACAAAAAACCTCCCAGGACACATACATTCAAACTACTGCAGAACATTAAATGAAATGTCATTTCTCTGTGCTCGTCAGAAACCATCAGCCCAGAAACATCTAAAGACCTGCTGTGTATGGTTCTTTCAACATCCCACTAGCATCAATGGAGGAGGAGGATGAAAGAGATTCAGAGTTAAGTTACTGTAAATATTTCTTAACCCTTGTAAAATCAGAATGCAGGGCTTACCATGGACAGCAGAGGCAGACAGTAAAAGTCTATTCTTTTAAATCAGCTATTTAAAAAGCACCCACACCCACACCCACATACAGATGAAACACAAACACACAAACAAGAATATAGCTGCTTCAGGTACTTCTAAAAAACCATACCTCTCTTTGCTTGGTTCTTGCTTTTTCACCTCTTTCTTTACAGCTTCAGCCTGTGAAAAATAACACGGTTTTGAACATTTGAAACAATTCACAACCAGCCTATTTCATCTGCACAAACACAGAGAAAAAAAGAGCACAACAAACAGACCCTACACTGGCTACATTCTCCAAATGGACAACACAATATTTCCCCTTCTTCTCAGTGAATTCACTTTTTACTTGTTTACTAGTGAACATGGGGGTGAACTTCTGCATAGTGCCAGGAACAGGTATGAGCTTTTTTAAACTGAAGACTAGCCTGAGGGACTGGGTTAGCAGGCACCCCTCACTCCTTCCCTTAAGGCAGACACTGCACTTTAATCTCTATTTCATGAGCTTCAATCCAGTGAGCCAGCATGTCAGTGGTTTAAGTGCTGGACTATGACTTTGGAGACCAGGGTTGAAATCCACGCTCGGCCATAGAAACCCACTGGGTAATCTTGGATAAGTCACACACCTGCAGCCTCAGAAAACCCTAAGATACAGTTGCCTTAGGGTCACCTTATGTTGGAAACGACTTGAAAGCCCAGTCTAGTCTAGTGTTCTTCACTCTACATCAGAGATAGGGAAACTTGTGCCAACCTGATGTCAGGGACTACAACTCTCCTAAGCACCAGTCACAGCCAGTGGTTAGGGAATATGGGAGCTGCAATGCAGGACATCTGTCTGACTTTGGGGCTAGATCTATTAGTGAAAAAAGTAGATGCCCCTTGAAGAGAGTCATCCAAGACCTCAGGAAGTCAGAGGTGGCTTCCCCTGGGTTTCACAGGCCTCTGGCTTGCATGTTTTACTCTGAAGAGAGAGAGTTGGAGAGAGCTTCCTCAACAAGGTGGTAGGCAAACGTGGGGCCTCCAAGTGCTGCAGATATGCAACTCCCAGCATTCCTCACCAGTGGCTAAAACCAGGAACACGCTTGAAAAACTCTGGAACACCAGAAAGTGAAGTTAACACGACAGAGGTATACATCCTACAACTACAGGGTAAAATGAATCCAAAGAGTTCCAACATGTCCCTGATGGTGCCTGGTGGGCTATTAGGAGAGTTCAACTTGTATGCAGAAAATATCAAATAAAGAACAGGTTTAGTCTCAGGAGGAGGAGGACAGAAGATTGGAGGAAGTAACATCAGCAATCTAAGATATGCAGATGACACCATAATACTAGCAGAAAGCATCATGGACTTGGAACAATTACTAAGGCAGGTCAAGGAACAAAGTGCAAGGGCAGGATTACTGGCTGAACATAAAGAAAACAAAAATGATGACAATCTTGTGCCTAGACAATGAGGAATTCGGAATAGTTAAAAGATTTCCCTTATCTTAGATCAAACATTTATCAGAAAGGAGACTGAAGTCAAGAAATCAGAAGAAGATTACGAATGGGAAGGGCAGCTATGAAAGATCCTAAAGAGTAAAGATACACAACTGAGCATTAAAATTAGGATCACCCAAGCCATCGTATTCCCCATCACCATGTACAGATGTGAAAGTCAGACAGTGAAGAAAGTGGATAAAAAGAAAATCAACTTGTTTAAGATGTGGTGCTGGAGGAGAGTACTAACAATACCGTGGACAACTAAAAAAACAAAACGGGTCTTTGAACAGATCAAGCCTGAGCTGTCCCTAGAAGCCAAAATGATTAAAATGAGGCTGTTGTACTTTGGCCACATCATGAGAAAGCATGAATCACTGGAAAAGACAATGATGCTGGGGAAGGTAGAAGTACAACAGAAGGAGAGGAAGGCTGCATGCAAGAAAGCAGTAAAGACGGATCTCTTTCAGCAGGCCTTCCCGGAATAACTGTTGTCTGGTGATAGATGAGTTTTTAAATTTGTTTATACTGATTCTTTGTGTTATTAAGGATGTTTTTATTTTATTGTTGTATTTTTAATTGTCTTCTAGTTTAATTTTGTTTTAAGAGGATGGGAGGGTGGATTATGGGATGAGGGAATGTTTTA